>JANJGN010000157.1:545000-1035000 GCA_026770705.1 Isurus oxyrinchus | reverse complement strand
CAGTCTTGAGATTAAAGTGATACAATCCCCCCCCCCCTCTGCTGGCCACTCAGCGCCACTACAGGCGCTGCTCTCTGCCAGTCTCAGAGAAGTTCACTTACTGCATGGGTGCATCTGGAAACAGATTGACTAACTGTGAATATTGAATAATATTGTAAGGGATTGAAGTTTACAGCAGGGTACACAGTTCACTTGGGTGGTGCATTCACTCTTTCACCACCTGACCCTGGATATGAACTCCCTCCTCATTCCTCATCGGAGATACTGGCTGGGGATGTTAGTTGGGGATTATTTCAGACTGCTATGTGAACATTAGGTACACTTATCATTCTCTAATCCAATTCAGAATGGGGGTAGGTAAATTTTGCTCCATTCTGTAATTTCGCTTCAATACAATATCAGTGCATAACCCCACACAATGCATCTTGTTAAAAGTTTCCATACGTTTCAAATAAAATTTTCCAAGTTTCTCACACTGATTCTTTCCAAATGGAAACAAATAATTTGAAAGCACATGCAACATAGAGAATTGTTTGTTAGAGTTCTTTATATCGGAAACCCACAGTGCTTACAACCCCCATCCCTCCATCTTCCTGGTATATCTTAATTTGCTCCAGTGAATGTGTAGCAGGAGCAAGCTCGCCCCAGTCTACCTGGTACGTTTTCCCTCTTCCTGTTCTTATTTCCCTGCAGGAAGAAGTTGGCATGTAACCCCGCCAGTCTATCGCCCTCCACATCTAGGCTCCAATTTTAAGGGCACTAGAGGGAAAAAGCTGAAACCAGGATTGGGATTAGGTCGAGGCCCGTCCAGTGACCATGAACGCAGGTGCTAGCTTTGCTCTGCCCCACGCTGTTACCAGATTCAAAGTCTCCACTACACCCTCTGCCTGCCGAGCCAGGGGGGAATGTCCCACTCTGCATCCATTGCAACAGGCCCTGCCTCTCACTGATTCCAGAGCGATGCGCCACATTCCCCCTCTCCCAAAAACGCAAAACCACCAGCTTTCACTGTCCCCATGATATAGTCTCTTCCTCTCTTGGATCTGCAGATCCCTGTTAATAAGGGCTGAAGATGCCGCTGACACGATGAGCTAACATTTTGAGGAGTCACCCTCCTTAAGAGTTTCAGGAAGGGTCCATGGAGACTGACATTAATTCCAGCCACTGAACAAACAGGTTCTGTTAAACCTGTCAATCCAATTCTTCTTGCACCCAACTGAAGTCGTCCATTTACGTGGTCCTTCTGGGACATGTGAGAGTTTTTGAGGGACGGAGCAGTGTAAAGAAAGAACTGAGATGTAGAACATTGGCAAATAGTGGAGTTGTGACAGAGAGAGAGAGTGAATGAATGTGACAGAGATAGATACTGTGAGTGCACGTCGCACAGAGAGGGGGAGAGGCTGAGTGTGTATGACAGAGAGAGTGTAAATATACATGCCAGAGGGAGAGACCATGAGTGTGTGTAGCAGAGAGAGAGGGGAGTCAGAGTATGTGTGACAGAGAGAGGGAGAGAGTGTGAATGTTTGTGACAGAGGGAGAGACAGTGAGTTCTTGTCACAGAGAGGGAGTGGGCGTGAGTGTGTGTAACAGAGAGAGGAGAGACAGTGACTGTGTAACAGACAGAGGGAGAAAGTGTGATTTTATTGTGACAGAAAGAGGGAGGGGCTGTGATTTTTTGTGATGGAGGGAGGTAGATATTGTGATTGTTTGTGACAGATGGATAAAGTGTGAGTGGTTGTCAAAGAGAGAGGGGGAGAGCCTGAGTGTGTGTTACAGAAAGAGAGAGAGAGTGTGAATGATTGTGTCAGAGAGACCACGTGAATGTGTGTGTGTGAGAGAGGGACTAAGTGTAAGTTTCTGACAGAGATGCAGAGGATGTGAGCGTCCGTGACAGCAGGAGTCAGGGTGAGTGTATAAGTGGGGGAGTGTGTTTGTGTGTTACAGAGTGTCAGAGATTGTGAATGCATTTGACAGAGAGAGGGTGAGAGTATGAGTGTGTGTGGAAGAGGGAGAGAATGTGAGTGCTTGTCATAGAGAGAGGAGGAGAGTGTGTGTGCATGTCACACAGAGGGGAAGTATAAGTGTGTGTGGCAGAGAGAAGCGGATAGTGTGAGTGTGAGCAACAGAGAAAGCGGGATAGTGTGAATGTGTGTGACAGAGAGAAGTGGATAGTGTGCATCTGTTTGACATATAGAGAGAGTGAGTGTTCTCTTGTGCGAGGGAGCGTGTGCGAGCCTGTGTGTGTGTGTAACGGAGAGACGGAGAGTATGTCTGCGTGTAAGAGAGAGTTTGTGCGTGTGTGTGACAAAGGGAGAGAGTGTGAGTGCTTTTCACAAAGAGGGGGCGAGAGTGAAGGGGAGAGTGTGAGTGTGTATGACAGAGACAGGGAGAGAGTGTAAGTGCTTGCCATATAGAGAGGACGAGATTGTGATTGTGTATCAGAGGGAGGGGATAGAGTGTAGGTGTGCGTTATAGTGAGGGGGAGAGTGTGTTTGTGCATGGCAGAGGGAGGGGGAGAGTGTCATTTTTTATCACAGGGAGGGTACAGAGTGTGAGTGTGTGTGACGGAGAGAGGAAGAGATTGTGAGTATGCATGACAGAGACGGGGAAAGTGTGAGTAGGTGTGCCAGAGAGAGGGGAGAGTGCATGCGTGTGAGTGCTTGTCATTGAGAGTGGGCGAGAGCGTGAATGTCTATGAAAAAGAGAAGGGGAGATTGCGAGTGTGAGTGACAAGAGGGTGGGAGAGTGTGAGTGTGTGTCGCAGAGAGCGGGGTGAGGGTAAGTGTGTCTGAGACAGAGAGGGAGAGCGTGTGAGTGCTTGTCACTGAGAGAGGGAGAGAGCGTCAGTGTGTATCACAGGGAGGGGGAAGATTGTGAGTTTATGAAAAATATAGGAACAGGCCCCACCTCCACTTCCAAACTAGAGCAAAATGCCCCGCCTGCATGGAGCAATGGGGCATCATGCCCCGCTTCTCCTCTGACACTGAAGCAATAGGTCCTGCTACAGGCCCAAAAATGGAGAAACAGGCCCCGACTCCTCTCTGACAAAAAGGAACTGGCCCCTCCTCCGCTCCGACCAGGAAGCAGCAGGCCAAAGCTCCACTCTGACACTGCAGCAACAGGCCCCTCCTCCATTCCGACCAGGAAGCAGCAGGCCACACCTCCGCTCTGACAATGGAGAAACAGGCCCCTCCACCACTCCGACCAGGAAGCAGCAGGACACACCCCCGCTCTGACAATGCAGCAACAGGTCCCTCCTCCACTCCGACCAGCAAGCAGCAGGACACAGCTCACTCTGACAATGGAGCAACAGGCCGCTCATCCACTCCGACCAGGAAGCAGCAGGCCACACCTCCACTCTGACAATGGAGCAACAGGCCCCTCCTCTACTCAGATCAGGGAACAGCAGGCCACACCTCTGCTCTGACAATGGAGAAACAGGCCCCACCTCCAGTCCGATCAGGGAGCAGCAGGCCACACCTCCGCTCTGACAATGCAGCAACAGGCCCGTCCTCCACTCCGACCATGATGCAGCAGGCCACACCTCCTCTCTGACAATGGGCAACAGGCCCCTCCTCAACTCCGACCAGGAAACAGCAGGACACACCTCCGCTCTGACAATGGAGCAACAGGCCCCTCCTCCGCTCCGACCAGGAAGCAGCAGGCCACACCTCCGCTCTGACAATGGAGCAAAAGGCCCCTCCTCCACTCCGACCATGATGCAGCAGAACACAACTCTGCTCTGACAATGGAGCAACAGGCCCCACCTACATTCCGACCAGGAAGCAGCAGGCCACAACTCCGCTCTGACAATGCAGCAACAGGCCGCTCCTCCACTCCGACCAGGAAGCAGCAGGCCACACCTCCACTCTGACAATGGAGCAACAGGCCCCTCCTCCACTCCGACCAGGAAGCAGCAGGCCACAGCTCCGCTCTGACAATGGAGCAACAGGCCCCTCCTCCACTCCGACCATGATGCAGCAGGCCACACCTCCCCTCTGACAATGGAGCAACAGGCCTCTACTCCACTCCGACCAGGAAGCAGCAGGACACACCTCCGCTCTGACAATGGAGCAGCAGGCCACACCTCCGCTCTGACAATGGAGCAACAGGCTCCTCCTCCACTCCGAGCAGACAGCAGCAGGCCACACCTCAGATCTACCAATAGAGCAACAGGCCCCTCCTCCACTCCGACCAGAATGCAGCAGGCCACATCTCTGCGCTGACAATGCAGCAACAGGCCACTCCTCCACTCCGACCAGGAAGCAGAAGGCCAGACCTCAACTCTGACAATGGAGCAACAGGCCCCTCCTCCACTCCGACGAGGAAGCAGCAGGACACTCCTCCGCTCTGACAATGGAGCAACAGGCCCCTCCTTCTCTCCGATCAGGAAGCAGCAGGCCACACCTCCGCTCTGACAATGGAGCAACAGGCCCCTCCTCCACTCCGACCAGGAAGCAGCAGGCCACACCTCCGCTCTGACAATGGAGCAACAGGCTCCTCCTCCACTCCGAGCAGACAGCAGCAGGCCACACCTCAGATCTACCAATAGAGCAACAGGCCCCTCCTCCACTCCGACCAGAATGCAGCAGGCCACATCTCCGCGCTGACAATGCAGCAACAGGCCCCTCCTCCACTCCGACCAGGAAGCAGCAGGCCAGACCTCCACTCTGACAATGGAGCAACAGGCCCCTCCTCCACTCCGACGAGGAGGCAGCAGAACACTCCTCCGCTCTGACAATGGAGCAAGAGGCCCCTCCTCCACTCCAATCAGGAAGCAACAGGCCACACCTCCGCTCTGACAATGCAGCAACAGGCCCCTCCTCCACTCCGACCATGATGCAGCAGGCCACACCTCCCCTCTGACAATGGAGCAACAGGGCTCTCCTCCACTCCGACCAGGAAGCAGCAGGACACACCTCCACTCTGACAATGGAGCAACAGGCCCCTCCTCCGCTCCTACCAGGAAGCAGCAGGCCACACCTCCGCTCTGACAATGGAGCAACAGGCCCCTCCTCCACTCCGACCATGATGCAAGAGAACACAACTTCGCTCTGACAATGGAGCAACAGGCCACGCCTACATTCCGACCAGGAACCAGCAGGCCACACCTCCACTCTGACAATGCAGCAACAGGCCGCTCCTCCACTCCGACCAGGAAGCAGCAGGCCACACCTCCACTCTCACAATGGAGCAACAGGTCCCTCCTGCACTCCAACCAGGAAGCAGCAGGCCACACCTCCGCTCTGACAATGGAGCAACAGGCCCCTCCTCCACTCCGAACAGGAAGCAGCAGGCCACACTTCAGATCTACCAATAGAGCAACAGGCCCCTCCTCCAATCCGACCATGATGCAGCAGGCCACATCTCCGCTCTGACAATGGAGCAACAAGCCCCTCCTCCACTCCGACCAGGAAACAGCAGGACACACCTCCGCTGTGACAATGGAGCAACAGGCCCCTCCTCCGCTCCGACCAGGAAGCAGCAGGCCACACCTCCGCTCTGACAATGGAGCAACAGGCCCCTACTCCACTCCGACCATGATGCAGCAGAACACAACTCTGCTCTGACAATGGAGCAACAGGCCCCACCTACATTCCGACCAGGAAGTAGCAGGCCACACCTCCGCTCTGACAATGCAGCAAAAGTCCGCTCCTCCACTCCGACCAGGAAGCAGCAGGCCACACCTCCAATCTGACAATGGAGCAACAGGCCCCTCCTCCACTCCGACCAGGAAGCAGCAGGCCACACCTCCGCTCTGACAATGGAGCAACAGGCTCCTCCTCCACTCCGAGCAGACAGCAGCAGGCCACACCTCAGATCTACCAATAGAGCAACAGGCCCCACCTCCACTCCGACCAGGATGCAGCAGGCCACATCTCCGCTCTGACAATGCAGCAACAGGCCCCTCCTCCACTCCGACCAGGAAGCAGCAGGCCAGACCTCCACTCTGACAATGGAGCAACAGGCCCCTCCTCCACTCCGACGAGGAAGCAGCAGGACACACCTCCGCTCTGACAATGGAGCAATAGGCCCCTCCTCCACTCCGATCAGGAGGCAGCAGGCCACACCTCCGCTCTGACATTGCAGCAACAGGCCCCTCCTCCACTCCGACCATGATGCAGCAGGCCACACCTCACCTCTGACAATGGAGCAACAGGCCTCTCCTCCACTCCGACCAGGAAGCAGCAGGACACACCTCCGCTCTGACAATGGAGCAACAGGCCCCTCCTCCACTCCGACCAGGAAGCAGCAGGCCACACCTCCGCTCTGACAATGGAGTAACAGGCCCCTCCTCCACTCCGACCATGATGCAACAGAACACAACTTCGCTCTGACAATGGAGCAACAGGCCCCACCTACATTCCGACCAGGAAGCAGCAGGCCACAACTCCGCTCTGACAATGCAGCAACAGGCCGCTCCTCCACTCCGACCAGGAAGCAGCAGGCCACACCTCCACTCTGACAATGGAGCAACAGGCCCCTCCTCCACTCCGACCAGGAAGCAGCAGGCCACAGCTCCGCTCTGACAATGGAGCAACAGGCCCCTCCTCCACTCCGACCATGATGCAGCAGGCCACACCTCCCCTCTGACAATGGAGCAACAGGCCTCTACTCCACTCCGACCAGGAAGCAGCAGGCCAGACCTCCACTCTGACAATGGAGCAACAGGCCCCTCCTCCACTCCGACGAGGAAGCAGCAGGACACACCTCCGCTCTGACAATGGAGCAACAGGCCTCTCCTCCACTCCGACGAGGAAGCAGCAGGACACACCTCCGCTCTGACAATGGAGCAACAGGCCTCTTCTCCACTCCGATCAGGAAGCAGCAGGCCACACCTCCGCTCTTACAATGGAGCAACAGGACCCTCCTCCGCTCCGACCAGGAAGCAGCTGGTCACACCTCCGTTGTGACAATGGAGCAACAGGCCCCTCCTCCACTCTGACCAGGGAGCAGCAGGCCACACCTCCGATGTGACAATTGAGCAGCAGGCCCCTCCTCCACTACGTCAGGAAGCAACAGGACACACAACTGCTCTGAAAATGGAGCAACAGGCCCCTCCTCCACTCCGACCAGGAAGCAGCAGTCCACACCTCCACTCTGACAATGCAGCATCAGGCCCCGCCTCCACTCCGACCATGATGCAACAGAACACAACTCCGCTCGGACAATGGAGCAACAGGCCCCGCCTACATTCCGACCAGGAAGCAGCAGGCCACACCTCCGCTCTGACAATGCAGCAACAGTCCGCTCCTCCACTCCGACCAGGAAGCAGCAGGCCACACCTCCACTCTGAGAATGGAGCAACAGGCCCCTCCTCCACTCCGACCAGGAAGCAGCAGGCCACACCTCCACGCTGACAATGGAGCAACAGGCCCCTCCTCTACTCCGACCCGGAAGCAGCAGGCCACACCTCCGCTCTGACAATGGAGCAACAGGCCCCGCCTCCACTCCGACCAGGAAGCAGCAGGCCACACCTCCGCTCTGACAATGGAGCAACAGGCTCCTACTCCACTCCGACCAGACAGCAGCAGGCCACACCTCAGCTCTGACCAGGGAGCAGCAGGCCACTCTTCCGCTCTGACAATGCAACAACAAGCCCCTCCTCCACTCCGACCAGCAAGCAGCAGGCCACAACTCCACTCTGACAATGGAGCAACAGGCCGCTCATCCACTCCGACCAGGAAGCAGCAGGCCGCACCTCCACTCTGACAATGGAGCAACAGGCCCCTCCTCTACTCAGATCAGGGAACAGCAGGCCACACCTCCGCTCTGCAGTGGAGAAACAGGCCCCACCTCCACTCCCAAAGGGAGCAGCAGGCCACACCTCCGCTCTGACAATGCAGCAACAGGCCCGTCCTCCACTCCGACCATGATGCAGCAGGCCACACCTCCTCTCTGACAATGGGCAACAGGCCCCTCCTCCACTCCGACCAGGAAACTGCAGGACACACCTCTGCTCTGACAATGGAGCAACAGGCCCCTCCCCCGCTCCGACCAGGAAGCAGCAGGCCTCACCTCCTCTCTGACAATGGAGCAACAGGCCCCTCCTCCACTCCGACCATGATGCAGCAGAACACAACTCTGCTCTGACAATGGAGCAACAGGCCCCACCTACATTCCGACCAGGAAGCAGCAGGCCACAACTCCGCTCTGACAAGGCAGCAACAGGCCGCTCCTCCACTCCGACCAGCAAGCAGCAGGCCACACCTCCACTCTGACAATGGTGCAACAGGCCCCTCCTCCACTCCGACCAGGAAGCAGCAGGCCACAGCTCCGCTCTGACAATGGAGCAACAGGCCCCTCCTCCACTCCGACCAGGAAGCAGCAGGCCACACCTCCGCTCTGACAATGGAGCAACAGGCTCCTCCTCCACTCCGAGCAGACAGCAGCAAGCCACACCTCAGATCTCCCAATAGAGCAACAGGCCCCTCCAGCACTCCGACCAGGATGCAGCAGGCCACATCTCCACTCTGACAATGCAGCAACAGGCCCCTCCTCAACTCCGACCAGGAAGCAGCAGGCCAGACCTCCACTCTGACAATGGAGCAACAGGCCCCTCCTCCACTGCGACCATGAAGCAGCAGGCCACACCTCCGCTCTGACAATGGAGCAACAGGCCCCTGCTCCACTCCGACCATGATGCAACAGAACACAACTTCGCTCTGACAATGGAGCAACAGGCCCCGCCTACATTCCGACCAGGAAGCAGCAGGACACACCTCCGCTCTGACAATGGAGCAACAGGCCCCTCCTCCACTCCGATCAGGAAGCAGCAGGCCACACCTCCGCTCTGACAATGCAGCAACAGGCCCCTCCTCCACTCCGACCATGATGCAGCAGGCCACACCTCCCCTCTGAGAATGGAGCAACAGGCCTCTCCTCCACTCCGACCAGGAAGCAGCAGGACACACCTCCGCTCTGACAATGGAGCAACAGGCCCCTCCTCCACTGCGAACATGAAGCAGCAGGCCACACCTCCGCTCTGACAATGGAGCAACAGGACCCTCCTCCACTCCGACCATGATGCAACAGAACACAACTTCGCTCTGACAATGGAGCAACAGGCCCCGCCTACATTCCGACCAGGAAGCAGCAGGCCACACCTCCACTCTGACAATGCAGCAACAGGCCCGTCCTCCACTCCGACCATGATGCAGCAGGCCACACCTCCTCTCTGACAATGGGCAACAGGCCCCTCCTCCACTCCGACCAGGAAACTGCAGGACACACCTCTGCTCTGACAATGGAGCAACAGGCCCCTCCTCCGCTCCGACCAGGAAGCAGCAGGCCTCACCTCCTCTCTGACAATGGAGCAACAGGCCCCTCCTCCACTCCGACCATGATGCAGCAGAACACAACTCTGCTCTGACAATGGAGCAACAGGCCCCACCTACATTCCGACCAGGAAGCAGCAGGCCACAACTCCGCTCTGACAAGGCAGCAACAGGCTGCTCCTCCACTCCGACCAGGAAGCAGCAGGCCACACCTCCACTCTGACAATGGTGCAACAGGCCCCTCCTCCACTCCGACCAGGAAGCAGCAGGCCACAGCTCCGCTCTGACAATGGAGCAACAGGCCCCTCCTCCACTCCGACCAGGAAGCAGCAGGCCACACCTCCGCTCTGACAATGGAGCAACAGGCTCCTCCTCCACTCCGAGCAGACAGCAGCAAGCCACACCTCAGATCTCCCAATAGAGCAACAGGCCCCTCCAGCACTCCGACCAGGATGCAGCAGGCCACATCTCCGCTCTGACAATGCAGCAACAGGCCCCTCCTCAACTCCGACCAGGAAGCAGCAGGCCAGACCTCCACTCTGACAATGGAGCAACAGGCCCCTCCTCCACTGCGACCATGAAGCAGCAGGCCACACCTCCGCTCTGACAATGGAGCAACAGGCCCCTCCTCCACTCCGACCATGATGCAACAGAACACAACTTCGCTCTGACAATGGAGCAACAGGCCCCGCCTACATTCCGACCAGGAAGCAGCAGGACACACCTCCGCTCTGACAATGGAGCAACAGGCCCCTCCTCCACTTCGATCAGGAAGCAGCAGGCCACACCTCCGCTCTGACAATGCAGCAACAGGCCCCTCCTCCACTCCGACCATGATGCAGCAGGCCACACCTCCCCTCTGAGAATGGAGCAACAGGCCTCTCCTCCACTCCGACCAGGAAGCAGCAGGACACACCTCCGCTCTGACAATGGAGCAACAGGCCCCTCCTCCACTGCGACCATGAAGCAGCAGGCCACACCTCCGCTCTGACAATGGAGCAACAGGACCCACCTCCACTCCGACCATGATGCAACAGAACACAACTTCGCTCTGACAATGGAGCAACAGGCCCCGCCTACATTCCGACCAGGAAGCAGCAGGCCACACCTCCACTCTGACAATGCAGCAACAGGCCCCTCCTCCACTCCGACCACGATGCAGCAGGCCACATCTCCGCTCTGACAATGGAGCAACATGCCCCTCCTCCACTCCGACCAGGAAACAGCAGGACACACCTCGGCTCTGACAATGGAGCAACAGGCCCGTCCTCCGCTCCGACCAGGAAGCAGCAGGCTACACATCCGCTCTGACAATGGAGCAACAGGATCCTACTCCACTCCGACCAGACAGCAGCAGGCCACACTCAGATCTACCAATAGAGCAGCAGGCCCCTCCTCCACTCCGACCAGGATGCAGCAGGCCACTTCTCCGCTCTGCCAATGCAGCAACAGGCCCCTCCTCCACTCCGACCAGGAAGCAGCAGGCCAGACCTCCACTCTGACAATGGAGCAACAGGCCCCTCCTCCACTCCGACGAGGAAGCAGCAGGACACACCTCCGCTCTGACAATGGAGCAACAGGCCTCTTCTCCACTCCGATCAGGAAGCAGCAGGCCACACCACCGCTCTGACAATGGAGGAACAGGCCCCTCCTCCGCTGCGACCAGGAAGCAGCAGGTCTCACCTCCGTTGTGACAATGGAGCAACAGGCCCCTCCTCCACTCTGACCAGGGAGCAGCAGGCCACACCTCCGATCTGACAATTGAGCAGCAGGCCCCTCCTCCACTACATCAGGAAGCAACAGGACACACAACTGCTCTGAAAATGGAGCAACAGGCCCCTCCTCCACTCCGACCAGGAAGCAGCAGTCCACACCTCCACTCTGACAATGCAGCAGCAGGCCCCGCCTCCACTCCGACCATGATGCAACAGAACACAACTCCGCTCTGACAATGGAGCAACAGGCCCCGCCTACATTCCGACCAGGAAGCAGCAGGCCACACCTCCGCTCTGACAATGCAGCAACAGTCCGCTCCTCCACTCCGACCAGGAAGCAGCAGGCCACACCTCCACTCTGACAATGGAGCAACAGGCCCCTCCTCCACTCCGACCAGGAAGCAGCAGGCCACACCTCCACGCTGACAATGGAGCAACAGGCCCCTCCTCCACTCCGACCAGGAAGCAGCAGACCACACCTCCGCTCTGACAATGGAGCAACAGGCCCCGCCTCCAATCCGACCAGGAAGCAGCAGGCCACACCTCCGCTCTGACAATGGAGCAACAGGCTCCTACTCCACTCCGACCAGACAGCAGCAGGCCACACCTCAGCTCTGACCAGGGAGCAGCAGGCCACACCTCCGCTCTGACAATGCAACAACAAGCCCCTCCTCCACTCCGACCTGCAAGCAGCAGGCCACAACTCCAATCTGACAATGGAGCAACAGGCCGCTCATCCACTCCGACCAGGAAGCAGCAGGCCACACCTCCACTCTGACAATGGAGCAACAGGCCCCTCCTCTACTCAGATCAGGGAACAGCAGGCCACACCTCCGCTCTGACCATGGAGAAACAGGCCCCACCTCCACTCCCAAAGGGAGCAGCAGGCCACACCTCCGCTCTGACAATGCAGCAACAGGCCCGTCCTCCACTCCGACCATGATGCAGCAGGCCACACCTCCTCCCTGACAATGGGCAACAGGCCCTCCTCCACTCCGACCAGGAAACTGCAGGACACACCTCCGCTCTGACAATGGAGCAACAGGCCCCTCCTCCGCTCCGACCAGGAAGCAGCAGGCCTCACCTCCTCTCTGACAATGGAGCAACAGGCCCCTCCCTCACTCCGACCATGATGCAGCAGAACACAACTCTGCTCTGACAATGGAGCAACAGGCCCCACCTACATTCCGACCAGGAAGCAGCAGGCCACAACTCCGCTCTGACAAGGCAGCAACAGGCCGCTCCTCCACTCCGACCAGGAAGCAGCAGGCGACACCTCCACTCTGACAATGGAGCAACAGGCGCCTCCTCCACTCCGACCAGGAAGCAGCAGGCCACACCTCCGCTTTGACAATGGAGCAACAGGCCCCTCCTCCACTCCGACCAGGAAGCAGCAGGACACACCTCCGCTCTGACAATGGAGCAACAGGCTCCTCCTCCACTCCGAGCAGACAGCAGCAGGCCCCACCTCAGATCTCCCAATAGAGCAACAGGCCCCTCCAGCACTCCGACCAGGATGCAGCAGGCCACATCTCCGCTCTGACAATGCAGCAACAGGCCCCTCCTCAACTCCGACCAGGAAGCAGCAGGCCAGACCTCCACTCTGACAATGGAGCAACAGGCCCCTCCTCCACTGCGACGAGGAAGCAGCAGGACACACCTCCGCTCTGACAATGGAGCAACAGGCCCCTCCTCCACTCCGATCAGGAAGCAGCAGGCCAGACCTCCGCTCTGACAATGCAGCAACAGGCCCCTCCTCCACTCCGACCATGATGCAGCAGGCCACACCTCCCCTCTGAGAATGGAGCAACAGGCCTCTCCTCCACTCCGACCAGGAAGCAGCAGGACACACCTCTGCACTGACAATGGAGCAACAGGCCCCTCCTCCACTGCGACCATGAAGCAGCAGGCCACACCTCCGCTTTGACAATGGAGCAACAGGCCCCTCCTCCACTCCGACCATGATGCAACTGAACACAACTTCGCTCTGACAATGGAGCAACAGGCCCCGCCTACATTCCGACCAGGAAGCAGCAGGCCACACCTCCACTCTGACAATGCAGCAACAGGCCGCTCCTCCACTCCGACCAGGAAGCAGCAGGCCACACCTCCACTCTGACAATGGAGCAACAGGTCCCTCCTGCAGACGGACCAGGAAGCAGCAGGCCACACCTCCACTCTGACAATGGAGCAACAGGCCCCTCCTCCACTCCGACCAGGAAGCAGCAGGCCACACCTCAGATCTACCAATAGAGCAACAGGCCCCTCCTTCACTCCGACCAGGATGCAGCAGGCCACATCTCCGCTCTGACAATGGAGCAACATGCCCCTCCTCCACTCCGACCAGGAAACAGCAGGACACACCTCGGCTCTGACAATGGAGCAGCAGGCCCCTCCTCCGCTCCGACCAGGAAGCAGCAGGCCACACCTCCGCTCTGACAATGGATCAACAGGAAACTCCTCCACTCCGACCATGATGCAGCAGAACACAACTCTGCTCTGACAATGGAGCAACAGGCTCCTACTCCACTCCGACCAGACAGCAGCAGGCCACACCTCAGCTCTGACCAGGGAGCAGCAGGCCACACCTCCGCTCTGACAATGCAACAACAAGCCCCTCCTCCACTCGGACCAGCAAGCAGCAGGCCACAACTCCACTCTGACAATGGAGCAACAGGCCGCTCATCCACTCCGACCAGGAAGCAGCAGGCCACACCTCCACTCTGACAATGGAGCAACAGGCCCCTCCTCTACTCAGATCAGGGAACAGCAGGCCACACCTCCGCTCTGACAATGGAGAAACAGGCCCCACCTCCACTCCCAAAGGGAGCAGCAGGCCACACCTCCGCTCTGACAATGCAGCAACAGGCCCGTCCTCCACTCCGACCATGATGCATCAGGCCACACCTCCTCTCTGACAATGAGCAACAGGCCCCTCCTCCACTCCGACCAGGAAACTGCAGGACACACCTCCGCTCTGACAATGGAGCAACAGGCCCCTCCTCCGCTCCGACCAGGAAGCAGCAGGCCTCACCTCCTCTCTGACAATGGAGCAACAGGCCCCTCCTCCACTCCGACCATGATGCAGCAGAACACAACTCTGCTCTTACAATGGAGCAACAGGCCCCACCTACATTCCGACCAGGAAGCAGCAGGCCACAACTCCGCTCTGACAAGGCAGCAACAGGCCGCTCCTCCACTCCGACCAGGAAGCAGCAGGCCACACCTCCACTCTGACAATGGAGCAACAGGCCCCTCCTCCACTCCGACCAGGAAGCAGCAGGCCACACCTCCGCTCTGACAATGGAGCAACAGGCCCCTCCTCCACTCCGACCAGGAAGCAGCAGGCCACACCTCCGCTCTGACAATGGAGCAACAGGCTCCTCCTCCACTCCGAGCAGACAGCAGCAGGCCACACCTCAGATCTCCCAATAGAGCAACAGGCCCCTCCAGCACTCCGACCAGGATGCAGCAGGCCACATCTCCGCTCTGACAATGCAGCAACAGGCCCCTCCTCAACTCCGACCAGGAAGCAGCAGGCCAGACCTCCACTCTGACAATGGAGCACCAGGCCCCTCCTCCACTCCGACCAGGAAGCAGCAGGACACACCTCCGCTCTGACAATGGAGCAACAGGCCCCTCCTCCACTCCGATCAGGAAGCAGCAGGCCACAACTCCGCTCTGACAATGCAGCAACAGGCCCCTCCTCCACTCCGACCATGATGCAGCAGGCCACACCTCCCCTCTGAGAATGGAGCAACAGGCCTCTCCTCCACTCCGACCAGGAAGCAGCAGGACACACCTCCGCTCTGACAATGGAGCAACAGGCCCCTCCTCCACTGCGACCATGAAGCAGCAGGCCACACCTCCGCTCTGACAATGGAGCAACAGGCCCCTCCTCCACTCCGACCATGATGCAACAGAACACAACTTCGCTCTGACAATGGAGCAACAGGCCCCGCCTACATTCCGACCAGGAAGCAGCAGGCCACACCTCCACTCTGACAATGCAGCAACAGGCCCCTCCGCCACTCCGTCCAGGAAGCAGCAGGCCACACCTCAGATCTACCAATAGAGCAACAGGCCCCTCCTCCACTCCGACCAGGATGCAGCAGGCCACATCTCCGCTCTGACAATGGAGCAACATGCCCCTCCTCCACTCCGACCAGGAAACAGCAGGACACACCTCGGCTCTGACAATGGAGCAACAGGCCCCTCCTCCACTCCGACCAGGAAGCAGCAGGCCACACTTCCGCTCTGACAATGGATCAACAGGCCCCTCCTCCACTCCGACCATGATGCAGCTGAACACAACTCTGCTCTGACAATGGAGCAACAGGCCCCACCTACATTCCGACCAGGAAGCTGCAGGCCACAACTCCGCTCTGACAATGCAGCAACAGGCCGCTCCTCCACTCCGACCAGGAAGCAGCAGGCCACACCTCCAATCTGACAATGGAGCAACAGGCCCCTCCTCCACTCCGACGAGGAAGCAGCAGGCCACACCTCCACTCTGACAATGGAGCAACAGGCCCCTCCTCCACTCCGACCAGGAAGCAGCAGGCACACCTCCGCTCTGACAATGGAGCAACAGGCTCCTCCTCCACTCCAAGCAGACAGCAGCAGGCCACACCTCAGATCTACCAATAGAGCAACAGGCCCCTCCTCCACTCCGACCAGGATGCAGCAGGCCACATCTCCGCTCTGACAATGCAGCAACAGGCCCCTCCTCCACTCCGACCAGGAAGCAGCAGGCCAGACCTCCACTCTGACAATGGAGCAACAGGCCCCTCCTCCACTCCGGCGAGGAAGCAGCAGGACACACCTCCGATCTGACAATGGAGCAACAGGCCCCTCCTCCACTCCGATCAGGAAGCAGCAGGACACACCTCCGCTCTGTCAATGCAGCAAGAGGCCCCTCCTCCACTCCGACCATGATGCAGCAGGCCACACCTCCCCTCTGAGAATGGAGCAACAGGCCTCTCCTCCACTCCGACCAGGAAGCAGCAGGACACACCTCCGCTCTGACAATGGAGCAACAGGCCCCTCCTCCACTGCGACCATGAAGCAGCAGGCCACACCTCCGCTCTGACAATGGAGCAACAGGCCCCTCCTCCACTCCGACCATGATGCAACAGAACACAACTTCGCTCTGACAATGGAGCAACAGGCCCCGCCTACATTTCGACCAGGAAGCAGCAGGCCACACCTCCACTCTGACAATGCAGCAACAGGCCGCTCCTCCACTCCGACCAGGAAGCAGCAGGCCACACCTCCACTCTGACAATGGAGCAACAGGTCCCTCCTGCACTCCGACCAGGAAGCAGCAGGCCACACCTCCGCTCTGACAATGGAGCAACAGGCCCCTCCGCCACTCCGTCCAGGAAGCAGCAGGCCACACCTCAGATCTACCAATAGAGCAACAGGCCCCTCCTCCACTCCGACCAGGATGCAGCAGGCCACATCTCCGCTCTGACAATGGAGCAACATGCCCCTCCTCCACTCCGACCAGGAAACAGCAGGACACACCTCGGCTCTGACAATGGAGCAACAGGCCCCTCCTCCACTCCGACCAGGAAGCAGCAGGCCACACCTCCGCTCTGACAATGGATCAACAGGCCCCTCCTCCACTCCGACCATGATGCAGCTGAACACAACTCTGCTCTGACAATGGAGCAACAGGCCCCACCTACATTCCGACCAGGAAGCTGCAGGCCACAACTCCGCTCTGACAATGCAGCAACAGGCCGCTCCTCCACTCCGACCAGGAAGCAGCAGGCCACACCTCCAATCTGACAATGGAGCAACAGGCCCCTCCTCCACTCCGACCAGGAAGCAGCAGGCCACACCTCCACTCTGACAATGGAGCAACAGGCCCCTCCTCCACTCCGACCAGGAAGCAGCAGGCACACCTCCGCTCTGACAATGGAGCAACAGGCTCCTCCTCCACTCCGAGCAGACAGCAGCAGGCCACACCTCAGATCTACCAATAGAGCAACAGGCCCCTCCTCCACTCCGACCAGGATGCAGCAGGCCACATCTCCGCTCTGACAATGCAGCAACAGGCCCCTCCTCCACTCCGACCAGGAAGCAGCAGGCCAGACCTCCACACTGACAATGGAGCAACAGGCCCCTCCTCCACTCCGACGAGGAAGCAGCAGGACACACCTCCGATCTGACAATGGAGCAACAGGCCCCTCCTCCACTCCGATCAGGAAGCAGCAGGACACACCTCCGCTCTGTCAATGCAGCAACAGGCCCCTCCTCCACTCCGACCATGATGCAGCAGGCCACACCTCCCCTCTGAGAATGGAGCAACAGGCCTCTCCTCCACTCCGACCAGGAAGCAGCAGGACACACCTCCGCTCTGACAATGGAGCAACAGGCCCCTCCTCCACTGCGACCATGAAGCAGCAGGCCACACCTCCGCTCTGACAATGGAGCAACAGGCCCCTCCTCCACTCCGACCATGATGCAACAGAACACAACTTCGCTCTGACAATGGAGCAACAGGTCCCGCCTACATTCCGACCAGGAAGCAGCAGGCCACAGCTCCACTCTGACAATGCAGCAACAGGCCGCTCCTCCACTCCGACCAGGAAGCAGCAGGCCACACCTCCACTCTGACAATGGAGCAACAGGTCCCTCCTGCACTCTGACCAGGAAGCAGCAGGCCACACCTCCGCTCTGACAATGGAGCAACAGGCCCCTCCTCCACTCCGACCAGGAAGCAGCAGGCCACACCTCAGATCTACCAATAGAGCAACAGGCCCCTCCTCCACTCCGACCAGGATGCAGCAGGCCACATCTCCGCTCTGACAATGGAGCAACATGCCCCTCCTCCACTCCGACCAGGAAACAGCAGGACACACCTCGGCTCTGACAATGTAGCAACAGGCCCCACCTCCGCTCCGACCAGGAAGCAGCAGGCCACACCTCCGCTTGACAATGGATCAACAGGCCCCTCCTCCACTCCGACCATGATGCAGCTGAACACAACTCTGCTCTGACAATGGAGCAACAGGCCCCACCTACATTCCGACCAGGAAGCTGCAGGCCACAACTCCGCTCTGACAATGCAGCAACAGGCCGCTCCTCCACTCCGACCAGGAAGCAGCAGGCCACACCTCCAATCTGACAATGGAGCAACAGGCCCCTCCTCCACTCCGACCAGGAAGCAGCAGGCCACACCTCCGCTCTGACAATGGAGCAACAGGCCCCTCCTCCACTCCGACCAGGAAGCAGCAGGCACACCTCCGCTCTGACAATGGAGCAACAGGCTCCTCCTCCACTCCGAACAGACAGCAGCAGGCCACACCTCATTTCTACCAATAGAGCAACAGGCCCCTCCTCCACTCCGACCAGGATGCAGCAGGCCACATCTCCGCACTGACAATGCAGCAACAGGCCACTCCTCCACTCCGACCAGGAAGCTGCAGGCCAGACCTCCACTCTGACAATGGAGCAACAGGCCCCTCCTCCACTCCGACGAGGAAGCAGCAGGACACACCTCCGATCTGACAATGGAGCAACAGGCCCCTCCTCCACTCCGATCAGGAAGCAGCAGGCCAGACCTCCGCTCTGTCAATGCAGCAACAGGCCCCTCGTCCACTCCGACCATGATGCAGCAGGCCACACCTCCCCTCTGACAATGGAGCAACAGGCCCCGCCTACATTCCGACCAGGAAGCAGCAGGACACACCTCCGCTTTGACAATGGAGCAACAGGCCCCTCCTCCACTCCGACCAGGAAGCAGCAGGTCACACCTCCGCTCTGACAATGGAGCAACAGGCCCCTCCTCCACTCCGACCATGATGCAACAGAACACAACTTCGCTCTGACAATGGAGCAACAGGCCCCGCCTACATTCCGACCAGGAAGCAGCAGGCCACACCTCCGCTCTGACAATGCAGCAACAGGCTGCTCCTCCAGTCCGACCAGGAAGCAGCAGGCCACACCTCCACTCTGACAATGGAGAAACAGGTCCCTCCTGCACTCCGACCAGGAAGCAGCAGGCCACACCTCCGCTCTGACAATGGAGCAACAGGCCCCTCCTCCACTCCGACCAGGATGCAGCAGGCCACTTCTCTACTCTGACAATGCAGCAACAGGCCCCTCCTCCACTCCGATCAGGAAGCAGCAGGCCAGACCTCCACTCTGACAATGGAGCAACAGGCCCCTCCTCCACTCCGACGAGGAAGCAGCAGGACACACCTCCGCTCTGACAATGGAGCAAGAGGCCTCTCCTCCACTCCGATCAGGAAGCAGCAGGCCACACCTCCGCTCTGACAATGGAGCAACAGGCCCCTCCTCCGCTCCGACCAGGAAGCAGCAGGTCACACCTCCGTTGTGACAATGGAGCAACATGCCCCTGCTCCACTCTAACCAGGGAGCAGCAGGCTACACCTCCACTCTGACAATGGAGCAACCGGCCCCTCCTCTACTCCGACCAGGAAGCAGCAGGCCACACCTCCACGCTGACAATGGAGCAACAGGCCCCTCCTCCACTCCGACCAGGAAGCAGCAGGCCACACCTCCGCTCTGACAATGGAGCAACAGGCTCCTACTCCACTCTGACCAGACAGCAGCAGGCCACACCTCAGCTCTGACCAGGGAGCAGCAGGCCACACCTCCGCTCTGTCAATGCAACAACAAGCCCCTCCTCCACTGCGACCAGCAAGCAGCAGGCCACAACTCCACTCTGACAATGGAGCAACAGGCCCCTCCTGCACTCCGACCAGGAAGCAGCAGGCCACACCTCCACGCTGACAATGGAGCAACAGGCCCCTCCTCCACTCCGACCAGGAAGCAGCAGGCCACACCTCCGCTCTGACAATGGAGCAACAGGCCCCTCCTCCACTCCGACCAGGGAGCAGCAGGCCACACCTCCGCTCTGACAATGGATTAAAAGGCCCCTCCTCCACTCTGACCAGGAAGCAGCAGGCCACACCTCCGCTCTGACAATGCAGCAACAGGCCCCTCCTCCACTCCGACCAGCAAGCAGCAGGCCACACCTCCGATCTGACAATGGAGCAACAGGCCCCTCCTCCACTCCGACCAGGGAGCAGCAGGCCACACCTCCACTCTGACAATGGAGCATCAGGCCCCTCCTCCACTCCGACCAGGAAGCAGCGGGCCACTGCTCCGCTCTGACAATGGAGCAACAGGCCCCTCCTCCACTCCGACAAGCAAGCAGCAGGCCACACCTCCGCTCTGACAATGGAGCAACAGGCCCCTCCTCCACTCCGACCAGGAAGCAGCAGGCCACACCTCCACTCTGACAATGGAGCAACAGGCCCCTCCTCCGCTCCGACCAGGAAGCAGCACGCCACACCTCTGATCTACCAATAGAGCAACAGGCCCCATCTCGCTCTTGCAAAAGTGCAACAGGCTCCGCCTCCACTCTAGCAATGCATCAAAGGGACCCGCGGCAGCTGTGACAATGGAGCAACAGGCCTCACTCCCGCTCTCACAGTGGATCAACATGTCCTGCCCATGTTCTGTTAAAAGAGCCTCATGCCCTACACCTCCCAATGTTCTAGCCAGCCAACGTTCTGTCCATGTTACTGTGTGACCCCCCGATATGCTGAGCTTATGTTTTCAGCAAACACTTTTCATGTGGCAGCTTATCAAATGCCTTCTGAAACCCCAAGCACAGCAGATCTACAGGTTCCCCTTTATCCATGGTGCAAGTTGCAGCATCAAATAAATCGGTTCACCATGAGTCCTCTTGCATAAAACCATGCTGACTCTCGCCCGTTAACTTTAGTTTTTCGAAGTGGCCAGCGAGAACCCAGTTGACGATCAATTCTAACACCTTCCCCATGTCAGGCATCAAGGTATCTTCCCTATCATTCCCTGATTTCTGTTGTCTCCCTTCTTGAACAGAAGGTTGAAATTTATTGATTTCAGGTCTAATGGGACCTTTCCAGAATCTAGCGAATTTGGGAAAATTAATGCCAGCACATACACGACCTCAACACCTAACGTTGCAGAAACAGAACTTGTCCATCTTTCAGGCCTGTGAAGTGAACATGCACCTTGATGAGATTGTTAAAAATATATTTTTGGAGTCATAGCAGCATTCAGGAAAGAGGCGCGTGTGCCATTTGGTGCTGTCAGGCCCCCACATTAAAGGAAGAATATACTTGTGCCACAATCTGGTTGGGGATTGCCTCACTGTGCCTGTCCCAGATGCAGCTGAACAATCTAAGCAAACTGGCAGATCAATTGAAATCAGAGAATCTCCCGAAACTCCAACCATCTCCACGGTGACCTGGCATTTCTGGTATCTTGTCAAATAGACCGTTAGTTTACACATCCTTAAATTGAAAATATTGCACTGATATGAAGAAACATATGGACGTTACAGACCCTCAGTGCTAATTCATGACGCTTGAACTAATTTAGCTCCAAAAGTTCAAAAAAGTACTTTCTGACCGCCGGCCCTGAGTGAAATGATTGCAACCCCCATCTCTACCCAGGGAGGCTCACAGAGTGCCATGGGATCTTTGATGCCCACCTGTGAGAGCTTGCACCGCCTCGGTTTAAAGTCTCATTTGAAAGCCTGCACGTCTGACACTGTCACACTCCCTCAGTAATTCACTGAAGTGTCAGCCTAAATTATATAAAGTGAGATTTAAACCAAAGCCCTTTTGACTTGGGGGCCATGAGGCTACTGCTGAACCACTTTAAATGTTAAAAGCTCAAGAGGGACTTTTTTATTCCTTCAATAAACCTTTGTACATTTTCTTGTCTTTACAGAACATAAGATCCCATATTTCACACAGGACCCCAACTCCTACATTGCTCTGCCCACCATAAAGCATGCCTACCATGAGTTTTAAATCAGGAGAACATTCCGCCCAGATGCAGCTGATGGTAAGAATTCCTACCCTCTGTGTTTCTCATAAAAGCTGTGAATTACGCTCAAGTAAAGAAGCCATTCAGTGACTCACCCAAGCGACCTTCATGTGTGAAGTGCGGGTTAGCGGGTGGAATTTGGAGAAATGACATTGAATCTAACCCTCTCCTCACTTGACACCAAAATAGTCCAACGGCAGCTTCTATGTGAGTGTAGCTCAGTTACAGTCCATATCCGCCAGTAAGAATATTACTGTGGGGACCTGATCAACAGGAGATCCTACTAGAAAATAAATAGTTAAACATGTTTGATATATGTGCTTGTTTTGATTTGCTCCATCAGTTGCTGATTTTGTTTTAGATGATGAGTGCCGATTAAATCCCTAGTCTCAGAGCTAAGATTCTTCCCAACCAGCTCGCTCAATGGTGTCATCGGCACTTACTCTTTAGATATCAAACAAAATGGAGGGGCAGTCGGGGTCGATCCTGATTTCACTATGAGAGAGATCATCCATTGTTTCAGTACCCGTGACCTTTCTAATCCGCCCGGTTATATCTGGGTTGAGTGAAAGAATGTCTTATTCAAATAGTAAGTGGTTCTGGACTGCAGTGGACAGACTGGAAGTTCGGTGGGTTCAGGTTCAATATTGGCATTCAAGAGGCAATTACATGATTATTTATATGGACAACATATGAAGAGTTACAGTGACAAGTCAGGAGGATGGCACTGAGCCATGATGCTCATTCGGGCGGCAGGTTTAGACACGATGGGCCAATTGCCTCTTTCTGCTCAGTCGCAATTCTGCAATTCTGTGATTCTCTTATTGTTTCAGGTGTCCAGAACTTTAACAGTGAGAACATGTCAGTCCGTTGAATACACGACTACCTTATTGTGTAAAAACGTGGAGGAGGGTGTGAGTGCTAATTGAGGGGGGCGGGGGACGGTCAGAGGGTCAGTAATGAGGGAGTGCTGCACAAACCGAGTGTCAGTACTGAGGGAGTGACTCACTGTCAGTGACTCTGTACTGAGGGGACAGTGCACTGTCAAATGGTCATTGCTGAGTGAGCGCTGCTATCACGCAATGCCTTATGTGGATTACAACCTTCATCCTTAAGGGGTTGTTCCAGATCACGACCTCTTGTCTGAAAATTATCTTCACCTGAGTTTAAAATATCCACCTCTCACATACTCGTGCTTGGTGACTGAAGAAATGATCCACCACACCCTCAGTGAAGGATTCCAACAGCGATCGTACTCTTCATCAAGATTATTCTTTGAAAACAATATAATGCTCAGCTATTGTACAAATACATGGATATTATAATGGTCCATGGCTCTCGTTATAAAAATTATTTCCCTCGTCAGGAACGTGCAGTGTTGAGCTCTGTGAAGTCGTCTACAGAATACTGCGTGAGGCATTCTGTTTCCTATCTTATTTAAACATTTATTCAAGAGCCAGAACTTGCAAAATACTTTAAATAGGTCAGTACATGGAACGTTAAACATATACAAAGATGGAAAGCATAATTTTCATTCTAATATAGAATCCAGAACATAAAACTATTCAATGCTACGGTCAGAAATATCTTATAATCGTGCATCAAGCGTTAAAGCAAATTGTTGCCTTAAGGAACAAGAAGAGTGAGCTGATAATGGTCAGCGCAATGAAGTTTGAAATGAGCAGCCACGCAGACAGCTCTAATGAGAAGCAGAATTTCAACACTGCTGGCTTTTCAGTGGTATGATTTCCTATCTATCTGTTAATTTTGATTGAATTACATTGCCCTTAGCAACCGTAGTGTTGCTTCATTGAATAAGCTCTTTTATCTTAAGGTTCTATTATTCACTGCTTTTCATAATGGTTTAATAGTTGTGGACGTTCTCACTCTATGGTCACTGTGAGAGCTTTTATGTTCAATAAATGTTTGTAATATGTTCTAATAACAACTCTTACAACCAGTTTACCTTGTTTCAGTATTCGCATCATCTGTATTATTCTAAACCACTGTATAAACTTTCCACAGAATGTTCTTATAATATATATATATACATAATATATATATGTATTTCCAATTAGATTATTGATAGTCTATATCCCCGTGGCAACGGCCCTTCAGAAAGCTTTCTGATAATGTTCACTTCGAAATGAATATAGTCCACTAGAACTTAGTGACATACATGACCAGGTTATCAGGATTCTTTCTTAAAACATCAATAACTCCAAAGTGCACACTAACTTATCATTTTTTTAATGTTACAATCGTTTTATTATGCTTTTGCTAAATGTTGAAACTTTATCACATAGACAGAATTAACACATTCTGATGATGTTTTTCCTGGAGATTGCCAATATCTGGTACTGGATTCCGAAAAGGGCTTTTGAAATTTCAGTGAATTGTCACAACATGAGGACATGTTCCAATGGTACTTTGATGTTCCTGAATGTGAAAGGTAACCTGTGTGAAGCTTTTATCCGTTTTCTACACCTTAACAAAGAGTGACCGCTGATTCAATTCTAAAGTAAAATGTTCGAATCATATTCAACCTCACTATTTCTATCTTCCATCAAAGGCTGTAGGCTGAGTGGTTGGAGAATATGAACTATTGGAAAGTGGAGAATTAGAGAGTGCTGCACAGTCGGTGGGTTAGGAAAGATGGAGAGCTACCCTGTCGGAGGCTCAGTGCTGCGGGAGTGGCACACTATCGGATAGTCAGTACTGAGGCAGTGCTGCACTCTCGAAGTGTGTGTATTGAGCTGGTGCTGCACTGCCAGTGGTTCAGTATTGAGGTATTGCTGCACTGTGGGAGGGTCAGTATTTAGACATTGATGCACTGATAAGGGGGTCATAGACAGTGAGAGCTGATATAAAGGCGGGGCAGTAAAGAAGGGAATCTGCAGTGTTGGGGCGTCGGCATTTTTTGAGTGCTGCACTGTGAGACAGTTAGTTCTGATGGAGTTCTGATCTATGCGAGAGGCCGTACTGATGAAAAGCTGTGCTGTCAAAGGGTCAGTGTAGAAGGAGTGCTGAACTGTCAGAGGGTCAGCACAGAGGAGTGATGTACTATCGGACGGTCAGTCTGAGGGTGCACCACACTGTCAGAGGTTCATTGCTGAAAGAATGCATTTTGGGTGGTCGGTACAGAGAGCGTGCTGAACTGGCAGAGGATGAGTACTGAGGGAGCGATGCAAAGTCCGCGAGGGGAGCACTGAGGAAGCGCTGCATAATCAGATGGTCAGTACTGAGGGTTTGTTGGAATGCTGTGGGGTCAGTATTGCGGGAGTGCTGTACTATCAGATGGAAAATGCTGAGGGATTGTTGCACTTCTGGAAGGTTAGTACGGGGCGAATGCAGTACTGTCAGAAGGGGAGTACTGATGGAGTGCTGCATTGTCGTCGAGTTAGTACTGAGGGAGTGCTGAACTGCCAGAGGGTCAATACTGAGGAAGTGTTATCAGGGTACCACTGAGGGAGTGCTGCACCATCAGATGGTCAGTAGCGAGGTAGTGCTGCACTGTTGGAGGGTCAGTATTAGGAGAGTGCTCTACTGTCAAATGGTCAGTAATGAGGGAGTGCTGCACTGCTGGAGGCTCAGTGTCGAGGGAGTGCTTCACTATCAGAGGGTCAGTAGTGAGTGATTGCTGCACTGTTGAAGGTTCAATATTCAGGAAGTGCTGCATTTTCGGACGGTCAGTACTGAGGGAGCACAGCACTGTAAAAGAAGGATCTTTGAGTGAATGCCAGCACAGTGGGAGGGTGAGGGGGGGGCGAGACATTGTCGCAGAATCAGGATTCTGATCAATGTCATATGTCGATACTGAGGTACTGCTGCACATTTAGAGTGTCAGTACTGAGATAAAAGCACGTTATATCACCATTCCTCGCGATCTATACTTGTTATATCACGTCGCTCCACTGCCACATCTCATGCACCAAGTGTTACATTCTTCCTCTCTCCTGCCCTGGTGTGTCTGGAATACCGCCAAACCCATGCATCCGTCTTATCCCTCCCCGGCCAGTGATAGCCACCACCCTACTTGTTGTTGATGCCCTGGCTGCTATGGAAACCAGGAGTGGGCGGGATCACTGACAACACTTCACTTCCTCTCTATGCTCCAGTCAGTATGCGCCTCTGTGCAGTGCTGGAAAACAACATCATGTTAAACAGACTCTGTCCATTTGCTCTTTCACCATAACCACATTAGCACCACCCTTCTCTGTTTGCCTGCTTTCGGCACAGAAACAACCGGTCCTCCAATGGAAACATAGAATTAAATGGAAAACTAAACGTCATTCTCAGCCAGTCCGTGTTAAAGTCATTCAATGTATTGAAGAATTGGTGTAAAGGGATATTTCAGCAGATTCTTCAACTGCTGCCTGAACTTAGTCTGGGTCACAGCGTAAATCGCAGTGTTTGTGCAGCAGCTCAGGAGCTGCAACATGAATCCCAATTCCATCACAATATAATCTAGATCAACATGCATATTCCTCAAGAATGACATCCGGCTCCATATAGAAAATAATATTAACAATGTCCACAACAAGATGAAATTGGCCGAGATAACAAACAGTAAAATGATGGATTTCCTCCGACTCTCCATCTCTGGGTCTCTGGCACTCTCCCCACTACTGTGAGCCCGGAGTCTCCTGCGGGCTCTGCTGCTGACTAAAATGTGTCTGACGGTGAGAACATTGAGCAGCAGAATCAAGAAAAATGGGACACAGGGGGTAAGAATGTGATGGAGAAATTCTATAGTTATCCAGACCATAGAGAGCTGAACAGCAAATGATACATGGCAAAACCAGGGCGAGTTCATGAGAAAATACCCACCTGTGAGCATAAAGTACCAGATAATATTCTTTAAGCAACTCAGCACAGTCACTGTTCCCAGAACAATAGCCGCCGTTTTCTCAGTACAATATTTACTTTTCAGATTCTGGTGACAAATAGCCACAAATCGATCAAAGGTGAAAGTGACAGTGAACCAGACGGAACAGTCAGTGGCAGCGTATAGGAAGACAGCATGGATATTACACACAGGGATAGAATACAGGAAACGAAACTGCTCCTCAAAAACGATCGGAATGTGCCTCAATATCAGGTCAAGGATAATGACCAGTAGATCCGCCGCTGACATGGCCACCAGGTAACGAGAGACACATTTGGATAGACCGCAGTTGCCCCGAGACAGGATGACAATTGACAATAAATTAACTGTGTGGAAGAAAGATAAGCATTGAAATTAGCTGGGGAGAAATGTGACCAGTTTGATTTAGCAAGTCCTGAAATGTTGAATTGTGCTCTTCTTTCCTGAGCTGTGTGAATATGATGCAGCCTGAATGGACAAGGGAAAGCCAGAGATCATATGGAAGGCTGGAGAGATTTAAGCGAGAAAAGGTTGTTACTGAAATATTTGAATTTAATCTATTGCAAATTCTGTTTTCCTTTCCCTACATGGCTTAAAAACTGTTGACCCCTACACTCAATGAGATCTAAGCGACCTTCTCCTCCTTCGTACCATCCCAGGTGTAACAGAGGTGTCACAATTCTGGAGGCTAAACATTGAGTTTTGGATTGGACAGGAATTTTTCTTCCAGCTGTGTAATCCCCCTTCCACTGTCCTTCTAATTTATTCCCCCTGGTCCTGGTAACACACAATCTGGGTTGCCTGGGTTCCTGATAGGGTTCTCCTGTGTCCAACAGGTTTGTGAGTGGACATCAAACGCGGGACTTCAAATTCCGAGGTAGGGCTGTTTCTGATTCGTCCAAAACCCCTCCATTATCAAGGCTGACCGATCTGAAGCATCGCATTTACTTCCTTGCTGCAGTTTCTGCCTGATATGTGGAGAATTTGAAAAGCAATAACAAAAACAACTTACATTAATTCAGCACCTTTAGTATAATCGAATATTTCTAGGCATTTGACTGGAACAATATCGGACCAGATACTACACCGAGCTCAGGAAGAAGATATTGAACCCATTAAAACAGAGCTGGAACACAGTTACATTTTCATGTTTTAAAAGCAAGGAAGAGAGGAAGGGATGGGAGAATATTGGAGAGGAAACAATCCAGTATAATGTAATCAATAGAAACTCAATTGTCCAAATCAGAGGCAGTGCAAGGACAGAGAGACCTGGGCTGTTTGTGCACAAAACTCAGGACAGTAAAGAACGCTCTGAATAGAGCTTATGGGATCCACCACATTGTTCATAGAGGCAGAGTGAACACAAGGTACGGTGGTATAATAAACCTACATAAAGCAGTATTTTGATACCGCCCTGTATGTTGTTTCAAACATCGGGCGCCACACTTTCAGAAAGATTTAAGGTTTGGGAGGGAATATAGGCGATATTTACCAGAGTGTGTCCAGTGATGTAGGATACATGGACAGACTAGAGAAGCTGCTTTTCCCAACTGCACCCTACCCCATACCCCAACTCCAGCTTGCCATGGATGCTGTTCTCAAGCAGGGATGAAACATTGCCGGGGCAGTGGGTGCCGTGGAGGTAGGGACATGGAAAATGGAAAGGGAGTGAGCCTTGCATTCTGGTCTGTTGGGGGCTGTTGGCCAAAATCAGTCTAGGGAAGAAACTGAGGAGAATAAATTGTGGCGCAGATCTGCTCACCTGTGGGTCTGAAATGGGAAAGTGTGCTGGCAGTTTGTCTGTGCCTCAATTCAATTCTCCCCGCCGGAGGAGAAGCCTGACAAACCCCTTGATAATTCAGAGAAGGGAGGGACAGCTGAGCCCTCAAGTTCAGCCATGACTCACATCCATAGAAATGAGCAGATAGGAGGTGTATGGTCTGTGGATCAGGAATGGAGTTTGTGATCAGAACTTCACACAATAACTTTTGTCTCACTAGAATTTAGACGTCAAGCACTGTCATGAAGTTAAACATCTTTCACAAGTTAATGTCTGAATGTGAAGACTTACCAGGTACACCGAGAATAGCGAGAATGGGATAGTAAACTCCTTGAATAACGTAAAGCGCCCATAAAATGCGCCAATTTAATATTACCCAATGATCTTCTGCAGAAAGTAAGTTAAGCGCCGTGTTGAAGAGCCTGCTGAATGTTGCAACCTTCCAATATATTCTTCTAAGGTCCTGATCCATTGTTGTAACATTCCAATTTATACATCTCAGATTCTGATCCATTGTTGTAACGTTCCAATTTATACTGCTCAGGTTCTGATCCATTGTTGTAACATTCCAATCTATTGGTCTCAGGTTCTGTCCTACCCTCTGCCTCCCTTTTAAGCCTAAGCTTGTTGCGGATGGAATGCTCCCGATATTACTGTGGGATAACGCTTTGAAAGGCGCCGCTTATAAATAGAAGAGGGCCACGTTTCAGAGGCACAGTTAAATTCCATGGAGACTGACATTAACTACAGGCACGGAACAAACAGGTTCAGTTAACCCATTTCATTCCTGCACTCTCGTGTCAGAACAGAGATGCACGAGTTTTGCTGAGTGAAGTGAGGTGGTCTTAGCGGAGGCACTGATTTTAATCTTTCATTCTTCCTTGTATACGGGAGTGACGCCCGATAACTTGAAGCTTGTAAATGTTTCACCCTGCTTTGAAAATAGAACAAACACTCTAACTGCAGACAGGCAGTCGAATGATGCTGTTGGCTCAATTACTACAGGCCATGATGTAGGGCAAAAATAGCGGACGTTCTGTTAATAATGTATCGGTTTATAGAATACAGGGAACCTGGGAATCTTAATAGCAAAGCAAACATGTCTGATGAATTGGATCGTGGCCACTTCCGCAGTAGCTGAAAGTGCTGATGATCGTCCATTCCTTCTTATTTAGATCTTATTACCAAAGGCGAGAGATCAGACGTCATTAGTTAGACATTTAATGGAATCGGAAACCCATGGGGTATAGAGGCAGTGGCAGAGTGGATGCGACATTGACCTGGTGACAGAGAACGGAGAAAGAGTGATAAGTTTTTTTAAAAAATCATTCACGGGCTGGCCCAGCATTTATTGTCCATCCATAACTGCCCATTGATAAAGTGGTGTTGAGCTGCCTTCTTGAACCGCTGCTCGACATATGATGTGAGTGCAACAACAGTGCTTTAGGGAAGGAGTTGCAGGATTTTTACCCAGCGAAAAGTATGGAAAGCTGATCTATGTCCAAGTCAGAATGGTGAATCACTTGGAGGAGAACTTCCGGGTTGTGCTGTTCCCATGTATCTGCTGTCCTTGTCCTTCTAGATATAAGCTCTCGTCAGTTAGGAAGGTGCAGTTTTAGGAGCCTTGATGAGTTCCTCAAGTGCTTGTTCTAGATGGTACACACTGCTGTTACTGTCTGCTGGTGGTGCAGGGGGTGAATATTTGTGGATTTGTTGCCAATTACATGGGGTTGTTTTGTCCTGGACGGTCTCAAGCATATTGAGTTTTGTGGGAAATGCAATCATGAAAACAAGTGGACTGTATCACAAATAGAAGGACGTGAGGAAGGAATCTGGGACAATTACAAAGTCATTTCTTTAACAGATTGGTACACATGCAAGTTATCTGGACAAGGGTGTGCTGTTGAAAGGAAAAGTAAGATATTTCTCCTGAGGAGGAACTTCACACTAACATGTTATAACTCACTGGTTCGGCCTCGGCTGGAGTACTGTGTCTAATTCTGGATTTGTTATCTTACAAAGCAGGGCAGAGTCCTGCTGAGGCTGTTGATGATATTTCCAAGAATGGTTATAAGGATGAGGGACACCAGCCACGTGGGGCATTGACGAAACTGGGACTGTTTTTTTTAATAGTATCATAATATCAGGTAAAAGGAAGTTACAAAAGAGACATTGGAATCGGGATGTGTTTTGATAGAGTGAGAAGGGATAAAGAGGTTTCATTTGAATATGGGTGGGAAACCACTTCCAGAGTGAGTGCAGTTCATACATTATCAGGAAGCAGGACACCATCCAAGACAAAGCAGCGCCACTTGACTGGGACCCGATCCAGGAACATTCACTCCCTCCACCACCGGGGCACAGTGGCTGTGGTTTTCAGGGATAATTGGAAAGATCAGTGGAGGAACTAATTGGATAGCGTTTGATTGTGTCTCAGTGTGCACTTGTTTAATCTTTGTGTGCATGTGTGTACATAACCGCTTTTTTATTGTTTTTGCTTATGATTGTACATAACCAAATGATTATCATTTGCGTATGTGTGTTTGCATAAATACTTGTTTACTGTTTGTGTGTATGATCAACCCTCTGCTGGTTGCTTTCTTTTTTCCTGGACTGTCGCTTTACAATGTGACTGCTGCTTCAGAAACGATCATGGCTACTGTTTAAAGGCAGGTTCGCTGGAATAAAATGTGGAATTTCTACAATCTTGCTATCTTGGAAAATTGTGTGCCATAAAAGAACAGGATGGTTCTGGAAAGGAGCCCTGGACGATCGGGAATTTGAATTAGCACCTGACGAGGTGAGAGGGTTGTGTGTGGTAACAGTGCAGGCAGTTTAGAAACCACCCTGCAAAAAGGGTAGAAACAAAACTTCTCTCTCTCCTGTATTTGTCAAGATTCCAGTAAGGAGCTGGCTGGTGATTTCTCATATTTCTGCATCCTGCTTTCATTCAAAACCCCTTTCAATAAGATTTCTCAAGCCAGCTTGCCACCTAAAGCTCCACTCTCTTTACCCCTCAGACCTGATCTCTCTCCACAGCTCCACTCTCTCTAAACCCAGGCCTGCTCTTTCCCTACCCATCGATTCTCTCTACAACCCCACCCCTTTACAGGGCTGCTCTCTCCCTACAGCTCTATTCTCCCTATCCCCCCAGACCAGCTCTCTCCTACAGCTCCACTGTCTTTACACCTCAGACCTGATCTCTCTCAACATCTCCACTCTCTCTAAACGCAGGCCTGCTCTCTTCCTACCACTCTACTCTCACGACACCCCAGACCCGCTCTCTCCCTACAGCTCCACGGTCTCACCACCCCAGACTCGCTCTCACTGCAGATCCACTCTAACTACACCCCAGACCCGCTCTTCCTACAGCTCTACTCTCTCTAAACCCAGTCCTGCTCTCTCCCTAACACTCTAATCTCTCTACCCGCCCCCCCCCCCCGAACGACTGCCTACATACAGCTCCACTCTCTCTGCACCCCAGACCCGCTCTCTCCCTACAGCTACAGTCTTTCCACACCCAAGACCCGATCACCCCCTATGGTTCCACTCTCTCTATACCCCAGACCCACTCTCTCCATACAGCTCCATTCTCTCTACGCCCCAGACCCGCTCTCTCCCTATGGTACACTCACTCTACACCCCGGACCCGCTCTCTCCTTACAGTTCCACTGTCTCTACAACCCCAGACACGTTCTCTCCCTGCGGCTCCACTCTCTCTACACCCCCCAGACTTGCTCTCTCCCTACGGCTCCAATCTCTCTACACCCCCCAGACCCGTTTTCCCCCTGAGACTCCACTGTCTCTACTGCCAAGACCCATTCTCTAGCTACAGCTCCACTCCCTCTTCACCGCAGACCCACTCACGCCCTACAGCTACACTCACTCAACCCCCCAGACCCGCTCTCTCCCTACGGCTCCACTCACTCTACACCCCAAACCAGCTCTCCCCGTACAGCTGCATTCTCTCTGCCCCCCCAGACCCGCTCTCTCCCTCTGGCTACACACTCTCTACAACACAGACCCGCTCTCTCCCTACAGCTGCACTCTCTCTACCCCCCCAGACCTGCCATCTCCGTACTGCTCCATTCCTTCTACACCCAGACCCGCTCTCTCCCTGCAGCTAAAATCTCCCAACCTCCCCAGACCCAATCTCTCCTTACGGCTCCACTCTCTCTACCCCCCAGACCCGCTCTCTCCCTAAGTCTCCAATCTTTATACCCCCCAACCCTCTCTATCCCTAAGTCTCCAATCACTCAACCCCCCATGCCCGCTCTCTCCCTGTGTCTCCACTCTCTCAACACCCTCCAGACCCTCTTTCTACTTAAATCTCCAATCTGTCTACGCCCCCCCCACACCCAGACTCTCCCTAAGTCTCCAATCTCTCTACTCCCCAGACCCTCTCTCTTCCTAAATCTCCAATCTCTCTAACCCCAGATCCGCGCTCTCACTAAGTCTCCAATCTCTCTAAGGCCCAGACCAGCTCTCTCCCTAAGTCTCCAATCTCTGTATTTCCTAGGCCCTCTCTCCCCCTAGGTCTCCAATCTCTCTACGCCCCAGACCTGCTCTCTCCCTGAAGCTATAATTTCTGCGCGCACCAGAATCTCTCTCTCCCTGCAGCTCCAATTGCTCTAACCCCACCCCAGAACCGTTCTTTCTCTACAGCTCCACTCCCTGCTCCCCCAGACCCGCTCTCTCCTAAATGCTCTGTTCTCTCTATCTTCTAGACCTGCTCTTTCCCTACAATACCACTCTGTCTAAACCCAAGTCCTGATCTCTCCCTAAAACTCCACTCTCGATACACCCCAGAGCTGCACTCTCCCTAGAGCTCCACTCACTCAAATCCCCAGACCCGCTCTCTCCCTACATCTCCACACTCTCTACATCCCAGACCCGCTCTCTCCCTGCAGCTCCATTTTCTCTACACCCCAGACCCGCTCTCTCCCTACAGCTGCACATTTTCTACTCCCCCACCCACCCTCCCCACACCAGACCTGCTCGCTCCCTATGGCTCCACTCTCTCTACACAAAAGAGCCGCTCTCTCCCTACAGTTGCACTCTCTCATGACTCCCCCCCCACCCCCAGACCGCTCTCTCCCTACGGCTCCACTCTCGATACACCCCCTGGACCTGCTCTGTCCCAATGGCTCCAATCTCTCTACACCCCCCAGACCCGCTCTGTCCCTACATCTCCAATCTCTCTACCCTCCAGACCGTCTCTGTCCCTAAGTCTCCAATCCCTCTACACCCCAGACCCACTCTCTCCCTAAGACTCCAATCACTCAACCCCCAGACCTGCTATCTCCCTGTGTTTCCACTCTCTCCACACCCTCCAGACTCTCTCTCTCCCTAAGTCTCCGATCTGTCTACGCCCACACCCACTCTTTCCTTAAGTCTCCAATCTCTCTAACCCATAGAATCGTTCTCTGCCGAAGTCTCCAATCTCTCTACCCCCCAGACCTGCTCTCTCCCTAAAGCAGTACTTTCTGTATGCACCAGAACTTCTCTCTCCCTGCAGCTCCACTCTCTCTAACCAGACCCCAGACCCGCTCTTTCTCTACAGCTCCACTCTCTCTGCTCCCCCAGACTGGCTCTCTCCTAAATGCTCTGTTCTCTCTACCTTCTAGACCCGCTCTTTCCCTACAACACCACTCTGTCTAAACCCCACACCCACTCTCTCCCTAACTCTCCAATCTCTCTACCCCACAGAATCGCTCTCTGCCGAAGTCTCCAATCTCTCTACCACCCAGACCTGCTCTCTCCCTAAAGCAGTACTTTCTGTATGCAACAGAACCTCTCTCTCCCTGCAGCTCCACTCTCTCTAACCACACCCCAGAACTGCTCTTTCTCTACAGGTCCACTCTCTCTGCTCCCCCAGACACGCTCTCTCCTAAATGCTCTGTTCTCTCTACCTTATATACCCGCTCTTTCCCTACAACACCACTCTGTCTAAACCCCAGACCCACTCTCTCCCTACAGTTCCACTCACTCAACCCCCCAGACCCGCTCTCTCCGAACAGCTCCAATCTCTCTACACCCCAGACCCATTCTCTTCTTACAGCTCCATTCTCTCTTACCCCCATACCCGCTCTCTCCGTATTGCTACACTCTCTCTACAAACCAGACCCACTCTCTCCCTACAGCTGCACTCTCTCTACCCCACCAGACCTGCTCTCTCCCTGCGGCTCCACTGTCTCTACACCCAAGAACCGCTCTCTCACTAAAGCTCCACTCTCTCCAACACCCCAGACCCGCTCTCTCTCTACGGCTCCACTCTCGCTACATCTCCCAGACTTGCTCTCTCCCTACGGCTCTAATCTCTCTACACCCTATTGACCTGCTCTCTCCCTACATCTCCAATCTCCCTACACCCCAGACCCACTCTCTCCCTATGTCTCCACTCTCTCTATCCCCCAGACCCGCTCTCTACCTACAGCTCCACTGTGTCTGCATCGCAGACCCACTCACTCCCTACAGCTTCCACTCACTCAACCCCCCAGAATCACTCTATCCCTATGGCTCCACTCTTTCCACACCCCAGACCCGCTCTCTCCGTAAAGCTCCATTCTCTCTACCCCTCACACCCGCTCTTTCTCCCATGCTACAGTCTCTCTACAGCCCAGACCCATTCTCTCCCTACAGCGGCACTCTATCTACACACCCAGACCTGCCCTCTCCCTCCGGCCACACTCACTCTACACCCCAGACCCGTTCTCTTCCTTCAGCTCCACTCTCTCTACCCCCCAGACCCGCTCTCTCCCTAAGTCTCCAATCATTGAACCCCGCAAACTGCTTTCTCCCTGTGTCTCCACTCTCTCTACACCTTCCAGGCCCTCTCTCCCCTTAAGTCTCCAATCTGTCTAACCCCCACACCGGATCTCTCCCTAAGTCTCTAATCTCTCTAGCCCCAGACCCTCCCTCTCCCTAAGGCTCCAATCTCTCTAACCTCCAGACCCGCTCTCTCCCTAATTCTCGAAACTCTCTACCCCAAAGACTCACTCTGTCCTGAAGTCTCCAATCTGTCTACCCCCCAGACCAGCTCTCACCCTGAAGCTATACTTTCTGTGCACGCCAGAACCTCTCGTTCCCTGCAGCTCCACTCTCTCTAACCCCACCCCAGACGTGCTCTTTCTCTACAGCTCCACTCTTTCCGCTCCCCCAGACCTGCTCTCTCCTAAATGCTCTGTTCTCTCTACCTTCTAGACCCGCTCTTTCCATACAATACTACTCTGTATAAACCCCAGTCCTGCTCTCCCACTGAAGCTCCATTCTCTCTACACCCCAGACCAACTCTCTCCCTACAGCTCCATTCACTGAACCCCCCAGACCAGCTCTCTCCCTCGGGCTACAGTCAATCTACAACCCAGAACCGCCCTCTGCCTACAGCTGCACTCTCTCTAACCCCCCCAGACTTGCCCTCTCCCTATGGCTCCACTCACGCTACACCCCAGCCCCACTCTCTCCCTACGGCTCAACTCTCTCTACACCCCCCTAGACCCGATCTCTCCCTACAGGTCCACTGTCTCTACACACCCAGAACTGCTCTCTCCCTATGGCTCCAATCTCTCTGCACCCCTCAGACCAACTCTATCCCTACATCTCCCATCACTCACACCGCACACCCGCTCTGTCCCTAAGTCTCCAATCACTCTACCCCCCAGACCATCTCTCTCCCTAAGTCTCCGATTTGTCTAACCCCCAGAACCGCTCTCTCCCTAAGTCTCCAATCTCTCTACCCCCAGACCCTCTCTCTCCCTAAGTCTCCAATCTCTCTAACCCCCTGACCCGCTCTCTCTCGAAGTTTCCAATCTCTCTGACCCCTGACCCGCTCTCTCCCTAATGCTATACTTTCTGTAGGCGCCAGAATCTCTCTCTCCCTGCAGCTCCACACTCTGGAACCCCACCCCAGGCCCGCTCTTTCTCTACAGCTCCATTCTCTCCGCTCCCCCAGACCCACTCTCTCCTAAATGCTCTGTTCTCTGTACCTTCTAGACCCGCTCTATCTCTAGAACAACACTCTGTCTAAACCCCAGTCTTGCTCTCTCCCTAAAGATGCACTCTCTCTATCCGTCAGAAACCAAACCATTCAAATTAAACAATCAGACAAATAATCACTCTACATCATTGAAATCAAACCACCTGACCAATACTTACCCCACCCCATTCAAATCGAAATACCTGAAAAATAAACACCCCACCCCTATCAAATCAAGCAGTCTCTCTCATATCCACTCCTTCCCATTTAAACCAAACAAACTGACCAAATAAGCACCCGAACCAATTCAAATGAAACAACCTGACCCATAACAACCCCTCCACATTCAAACTAAACAACGTGACCCATATCCATCCAGCCCATTCAACTCAAACAACCTGACCCATAACCACCTCACCACATTCAAATCAAGTAACTTGTCACTTAACTACCCCAAAACATTCAATGAAAACAACTTGAAGCCAAACCACTCTACCCCACTGAAAGCTAACAACCTGACTTTTTATCACCCCACCCCATTCAATTCAACTAATCGGATCCATAAGCAAACCACCCCATTCAAATCAATCGTCTAAGCACATAAACTCCCCACCCAAGTCAAATCAAACGTCCTGACCAAAAACCAGCCCATCCCATTTTTTTCAAATCGCCAAACTGACACATAACAACTCCATGATATTCAGATCAAACAATCTGACCCGTAACCACTCCAGCAAATTCAAAACAATAAAATCTAACCCATAACTAGTCCACGAAATTCAACTGAAAAATATGACCCGTAACCAGCCCAAGGCATTCACATCAAAACATGTGTCCCATAACCGCCCCACCTCATTCAAAACAAGCTGATCCATGACCACACACCACGTTGAAGCCTAATAACCTGAACGATAACCACCCCAACCCATTCAAATCAAACAACCTGACCAATAACCACCCCAACCCATTCAAATCAAACAACCTGACCAATAACCACCCCAACCCATTCAATCCAAGCAACCTGATCAATAATCACCACACCACATTCAAATCAAACAACCTAATCCTTACCACCTCACCCCATTCAAGCAAAACAACCTGACCCATAACAACAGCACCACATTCAAATCTAACAACGTGACCCATATCCAAACCATCACATTCAAATCAAACAACCTGACCCATAACCACACCACCCGATTCTAACCAAACAACTTGATCCAGAACCACCACACGACATTCAAATCAAAAACCTATCCATATCCACACCATCCCGCTCAAATCAAACAATCTTACCCATAACCAGCTCACCCCATTCAAGCCAAACAGCCTGACCCATAACCACGCCAACCCATTCAAACAAAACAACCTGGCCCATAACAACCCCACCACATTCAAATCTAACAACCCGACCCATATCCACACAATGACGTTCAAATCAAGCAACCTGACCATAATCACCCCACCCACTAAAATCCCAAAACCTAAACTAAAACCACCCCACAGCATTGACAGCAAACTATCTGAACATAAATTCCCTATCCCATTCAAATCAAACAAACTGACCGGTAGTTACCCAAACCATTCAAATCAATGATCTTAACACAAAATCACCCAACCACAATCAAATGAAACAACATGACCCAGAACCACCCCACTCCAATCAAATCAAACAACTTGATCAAAAACAAATCAACCCGTTCAATTCAAACTACCTGATCCATAGCCCCCGCCCCCACCCCATTCAAATCAAACATCCTGCCGCATGAACAACCAACGAAATTCAAATCAAAGAAACCAATCTTTAACCAACCCAAGCCATTCAAATGATTCAATCTGTACCATAAATACCACACCCCATTCAAATGAAACAACCTGACCCGTAAGCAACACTCCCAGTTCAAAGCAAACAGGCTGGCTTTTAACCACTCAACCCCGTTCAAATCAAACAACCTGACACATAACAACCTCACAACTTTAAAATCAAAAATTCTGTCGACTATCACCACACCACACTCAAATCAAACAACCAGATGCCCCACCGCGTTCAAATCAAACATTCTGAACCATATCCACCCCAACACATTCAAATCAAAGCTCCTGCCCCATTACCACCCCACGACATTCAAATCAAAAGATCTGACGCTTAACAACCCCAAAACATTCAAAGCAAAAAGCCTTACTCATAACCACCCGAACCCATTCAAATCATACAACCTGACCCATAACCATCCCACCCGATTCAATTAAAACAACCTGACACATAACCACCCCACCCATTCAAATCAGACAACCTGACCCATAAACACCCCACCCCATTCAAACCAAACAATCTGACCCATAACCACCCCACCCGATTCAATTCAAACAACATGACACATAATCACCCCAACCCATTGAAATCAAAAAAATCTAACTCATAGCCAACTCAAAACATTCAAATTAAACAATCAGGCACATAACCACCCCACCCCATTCTAATTAATGATCCTAACACATAACCATCTCAACCTATTCATATCAAACAACCTGACCAATATCTACCCCAGCCCATTCATATTAAACAACCTGACCATAACAAGCCCATCCCTTTCAAATCAAACAAGATGACCAAAAACTACCCCAACTTTTTCACATCAAACGATATGGCCCATAAACTCACCAACCCATTGAAATCAAACAATCTGTCCCAAAACTATTCCAGAACATTCGAATAAAGCAACCTGACCCATAGTTACCCCAGACCTTTCAACCCAAACAAACTGACCCATAGCTACCCAATCGCATTCAAATCAAACCACCTGACCCATAACCAGCCCATCCGATTCAAATCAATAAACTGACACATAACCACCCAGCAAATACAAATCGAAAAACTCTAACCCATAACCAGCCCACCACATTCAACTTAAGAAAAATGTGACCCATAAAAAACCCACGGCATTCACATCAAACAACCTGACAAATAACCACCCCAAAACATTCAAATCAAACACTCTGTTCCATAACCACAGAACCACCCTCAAACCAAAAGTCTGACCCGTAAGCACCCCACCCCATTCAAATCAAACAACCTGACCCATAACCACTCTCTTAATTCAGTCTGACAGCTTATCCCCTCACTCTCATATAACCTGTCACTTCAAGTTTCCCACTCTGTTCACTTGACCCGATTGGACCTCTGTCCGTTGATCCATTGTCACCCTGATTCTCCCTGACCCTCTGCCTAACCCCTGACCCTTCACCTAACCATTGGCAATCGGCCGAACCACTGACCTCTGCCTAACCCCTGATCCTCCACCTAACCGTTGGCCATCTGCCAAACCCCTGACCCTCTGTCTAACCCCTCACCCTCTGCCGAATCCCTGAAACTCCGCGTAAACAATGACATTAATTCTAAACCCTGACACTTTGCCTAAACCCGACCCTCTGTCCATCCCTGACCCATCCTGTCCCGTAACCCCCATATAACCTGTGACCTCTAAGCTGGCCTTGGTGGTCCTGAAACAGTGTGACCACTGCTCCCTCGAACCTGCGTCTCAACTTGATTCCCACGACCCTCGGCCTCACCCCTCACCCTCTACTCAGCCTTTCTGCTCCGATCCACACAATAGCCTTAGACCCTCAGCTTATCTCCACCCCGGTCAATCCCATCACCAACACCACCTGAGCCCCACCCTTTACTACCCCGACCCCTGACAATGTAGAAAGTGGGTGTGGGGAGGGGAATGAGAAGTTAGATTGAGATGAGGAAGATGTGAGGATTCTCGATTGCATCCTAAGCAGCAGAATTCCCTGGATATGGTGAAACGCCTCGGCCCCTATTCGATATCCTATGGATTCTCTGTGAATCTGATTTACTCCATTCCGGCTGGTTCAGCTCCTATAGGCTGCACTAGTTTAATGAGGACCGTTAATGTTACAGACATTGAGACGCTACCTCACAGCAGAGGGGTCAGTTTATCATTGTTCCACCAGCCTGGCTGCTGAAGGATCAACTTACTGGTGATGGATGAACTTAGAGATGATCGGTCAGTTTATTGGGACTGATTCAGGTTCTGGGCGCTGCGTGAGCTCTTTGTGTCTGAGGTGCTCTGTCACCTTATTAGTGTTTTATTGTCTCGCTGCATCTGTAAGTGTCTCTGCCAGTGAAGACCACATCTGTCATACACACCATCACTGCCTTTGAATATTGGGAATGGTGTTCTGAGATTTCGGGATATTATTTTCAAACCCAGTTAAACATAAGTTGTGAGTTGTGGAAAATAATAAGGGAGTGTTGACCAGAGTTAAGTTAATCCCTTTGCTCAGTAATTAACATCAGCCCCCCTGGATACACACTCACTCAGCCACGAGAAGGGTTCCCATTGATATTAATGGGGAAAAACATTCCAAAGTGTCATTGCACACAGTCAGTGTGAACATCAGCACCGGCTCTAACACGGAGAGGGGCTCCACTGAGAGGCCCACTATGCACTCGGGTTATTCACTGGATCTGAGGATTGAATTGTTCCTCTATGAGCTTCAAGAAATTTACTATCCATTGCTCGCAGCTCTTGCAGTTCCTGGTAAGACTCTGCACCCAGCATTGTTTCTGTCAGACAGGTATTATTTTATTCGTGTCCCTGTCATTGAGTGTCTCCTCTCTTCACTGTTACTGTTGTTGCTGGTACGACGCTGTATTCAGTAATTATTCAAGCAGCTATCATTCGCTCCATAATCTTACAACTATTTAAGTCTCTGCCCACAGCATTATTTTATCCTCCTGTGCTGCAAATAGGCATTGCCTGCTACTTGTGTGCTGCTGATCAGCATCAGCCTGAATGTTGCCTGTGCGGGGCTCTGTGTGGAGACATTCCGCTTCAGTTTTCCAGGAGTGACGAAGAGTGCTGTGCAAGTTATAATGATCGGTGAACTATCCGTCGCCTGTCCTTATGAAGAAGGGGAATTCATTGCTGCAGTAGTTGAAGATGGCTGGGAGTAGGTCACCACCCGGAGGGTGTTTTGGAGCTGATCTACTTTGCTTCAAACAACCTAAAACACTATCATTTCGCCGAACTGTTGGTCAACACAGGGTCAAACGAGGACTTAAGTCAAGGGCCGGCACCAAGTCATTTATGTTCAACTGAGCATGTTCCCCTATTGGGCCTAAGGCTGTAATGAGGGCTGCCAACCAATGGCCTTAGCTGAACACAGAGTGAACCTCAGTGCACAGGTTAGACTGTGTACGTGGCGCCTGCTTTCACTGCCTGTCACACCTTCCATCACATTGTTGATGACTGAGATCGATCCCGCTTTTCCCTTCTATGTGTGTCTGTGTTATCATCGAATCCGATACTGAGTCAACTTCCAATTCGTTAATCTATCGAGTTTATGTTCCTGTTTGTTATTCCCGGGTGTAATATCCATGCAGTTCTGACTGACGCTGTCACAGACTGTTCTGTCTGGATCACTGTCACTTTTACATTCGATTGATTTGTGGCTATTTGTTGCAGTAAGTTGAGAGCAAAATTTTGCATCACAAAAACTGCATCTGTGGTTCTGGGAACAGTCAGTTTGTTGAGCTGTTTGAAGAATGTGTTCTGATATTTTATGTATCTGGCTCAGTATTGGGGCATGAATTTCCCCTGGTTTTGTTTTGTGACATTGGATGTTCAGAATTCACAGGCATGGGCAGCAATCGAGTTTCCTTTTTACATTGTAAGGCCGGGTGTCCCATTTTTCCTGACTCTAGTGCTCAATTTGTTAACGGCCAGGATTATTTAAGTGACAAGCAGAGCCTCCGGGAGACTCCGGGCTCAGAGTTTTGGGGAGAGTCCCAGAAACACACAGATGGAGAGTAGAATGAATTCCATCATTTTGCTCTTTATTACCTCAAGAAATTTAATCCTGTTATGGGCTGTCTTGAAGATGTTTTCCCAATGTTGGCTAATGATAAGTCTGAGCTCTACTTACGTAAGACCACCTCTTTATATACGGGAAATAGGCTTCATGCTGCAGCTCCTGAGCTGCTGTCCAAACACTAGTTTGTATGCAGTGACCCAGACTAAGTTCAGAGAGAAGCTGAAGGTGGTGCTGAAATACCCCTTTTCTCCAAATTTAAAACGTATTCATGCTGAGCAGAACAGAATGATTTCACAATTGGAACATGCTCACTCCACATGCACTGCCCGACCCAACTCTCCACAACAGGTCCAGTGATAGTGATTAATTATAAATCTCTGTGACACCGCGTGAGCCATCCTCAGCCACTGTCAGAGATACACTGTGAACTGGGAAAAGACTGGCTACTGCCTAGATTAGATATTGGGCTTTGGGAAAGTCCAGGCTGGATTATTCTACCTGGAGCCCTTGTTTGAAAAATCGATTTATCAGCATCTCACACAAAGCAACATATGACTGCACCCCACACCTATCAGAAAGTGGCTCCCATTACACCCAGCACAAGTCTCCCTCAAAGCAAAACACAAAGTGATTCCTGTGGACAGAACACCCAACAACAAGCTGGATCTCGTCTTCGAACTCAATAATTCAAATCAAATTAATTCTCTCCTGTTGGACTGATCATGTCCAATAGAAACCTCAGCAGTGATGTTATTCACTGTCAATGTGTCATCAACGTGCATTCAGGCATCAATGTCACTTCACATGAGCTATAAAAGGCTTCCTTCCCAATTCGACAATGACCGCCTCAGCCTGGACTCGCATCTTTTGTCATAGTTTTTGAGTCTTTGGATCGTTTGGTCAAGGAATAAATTTAAAAAGGATCAAAACCTCTTTCAAACCCGTTTCACGGTCTTGGGATTAAAGTGATGCAACCCTACCCTCTGCTGGCCGCTCACCGCCACTACAGGCGCTGCACTTCGCCAGTCTCAGAGAAGTTCAGTTACTGCATGGCAGCATGTGGAAACAGATTGAAGAAGTCTGAATATTGAACAATACTGTAAGGGATTGAAGTTTGCAGCAGGGTGCACAGTTCACTCAGGTGGTGCATTCGCTCTTTTACCACCTGACCTTGTAGATCAACTCTCTCCTCATTCCCATTGGAGTATTGGTTGGAGATGGTATTTGGGGATTATTTCAGACAGGTAGGTGCACATTTTATTCAGTTGCTTGGCTCTACTCCAGTTGGGAGTGAGAGTAGAAAGACTTAGCTGTATTCTCTGAGTCCTCTGCAATACATTGTCAATTGTTAAATCGAGAGCATGGATTTTGATAAAGATTTTTAAAAATATTTTTCCAAGATAATTTTCTTGACTTCTCACGCAGATTCATTTTCCTAGAAAAAAATATTGAAAATACAAACAATAAAAGGGAGATAATTTATTTTCACATCTTTACAGCCTCCATTCACATGGTGTCTGTGCTAGCTTAGATATGAAGAGCTCTGCCATCTGTTCCCATTTTACAGCTCTTGCTCTGCACTCCTGCCGGACACAGTGTAACAGAGAAAGGCGAGCAGAGTTGGATTCAAAATTCACTAACTCGACTCGTGCCCCTTTTACACCGCGCCAGCCACAAACATCAAAGAAGCTCCAACACAATTGTAAAGGAAAGTTTTCCTTTCATAAATCCGTGTTGACAATTATGAAAGTGGCGACTCTTCTGCAAAGCACAATAGACTCACAGAGGCTGAAAGATATCTTATTTATTTCTGGAAGTTGTTAACAACAACAGGGCACAGGGTGTGTAATGTCACTATGTTCCAAATGTGAAATGTGTTGCTGCTTTACAATGCCAAACACACAAAAACTCACACACACGCACACACACACACACGCAGACAGATACACGCATTCAGGTGCAAAGACAGACAGACACACACTCACCAAAATTCCTATGCATAAACTCAGTCTCACACACACAAACACACATACAACTGCGTGCACACACACACACAGTCACACACATGCATGGACACACATATACAGTGGCACAGAGAGACAACACAGATGGTTAATGTGAATATCAGTATAGTCAGTGGTTTATTAGAGGAATAACAAAAGCAAAGTTGAAACTCTTTGCAGATTTTATTCTGAAATGTGTTGCTGCTTTACAATACCAAACTCTGACACACACATACATACACCTAACATCTCCCACCCACACATAAAATCTCAAAAAGATATACAATCACACACATTCTGACACAGCCAAACACTCACTCACAGAAATGCAGACAGACATGGAGCAGAGAAAGTTAATGTCAACCTCAATTTAGTCAAACAGTTAGTTTATTAGAGAATAACACAAGCAGAGATGAAACTCCCTGTGTTTTTTTAGTCTGAAATGAGACAATACAAATTCAAGAACAACCTCAAGATTGAAAATCACCAACAAATTCAACAAAACCCTCAACATTGAAAAACACCGACAAATTCAACAAGAACCTCTACGTTGAAAAGCAACGAGTTCAACAACATGAACATTGAATGACACCAGAAAATTCAACAAAAACATCAAACATTGAAAATCCTCAACAAATCCATCAACAACCTCAAGATTGAATAACAACAAGGTCAACAAAACCTCAACATTGAAAATCACCAACAAATTCAGCAACAACATCAAGATTGATAAACACCAACAATTTAGACATCCTCAAAATCGAATAGATAAACTTTTTCAACACGAATCTCAACATTGAAAAAAAACAAGAATTTCCACCACAAGATCAACGTCGAATCACCACAACAAATTCAAGTCCAACCTCAGCATTGAAGGAACAACAGATTCCACACCAACCTCAACATTGAAGAAACAACACATTCAACACCAACCTCAACATTGCGGAAACAACACATTCAACAACAGCCTCAACATTGAAAAAACAACAAATTCAACACGATCATCAACATTGAAGAAACAACACATTCAACAACAACCTCAACATGGAAGAAATTAGACATTCAACAACAACCTCAAGATTTAAAAAAAACACAACGAACACAGCAACGAATTCATCTTTGAAAAACAAAAACATATTCAACAACCTCAAAAATGAAAACACCAAAAACCTCAAAAAAGAACAACAAATTAAACAAACTCAATATTAAAAACAACAACCTTTTCAACAAGAACACCAACATTAAAAAAAACAACAATTTCGAAAAGAAACTCAACGTGGAATCACCACAGCAAATTCGACACGAACCTCAACTTTCAAAAAACACCAACAATTTAAACAATTTCAACGTTGAAAACAAAACCTTTTTCAACCAGAAACTCAGCATTGAAAACAAAACCATGACAACAACAAGCTCAATCTGGAATAAGCCCAAAAAGTTCAACAACATCATCAACATTGGAAACCCCGAAAACATGAACAAAAAAACTTACATCGAAAATTACCAACAAATTCAGTACATCCTCAAATTTAAAATTCACCAACAAAGTCAATAACAACCTCAACTTTCAAAGACACCAACAATTTAAACAACCTCGAAATTGAAAACATCAACTTTTTCAACAAGAACCTCAACATCGAAAAAACAAGAATTTCAACAACAAATTGAATGTCGAATCAACACAACAAATTCAACAACAACCTCAACATTCAAAACACCAACAAATTAGCACCAACCTCAACATTCGAAACACCAACAAATTCAACAACAACCTCAACATTCAAAACACCAACAAATTCAACAACAACCTCAACATTCAAAACACCAACAAATTCAACAACAACCTCAACATTGAAAACACCAACAAATTCAACAACAACCTCAACATTGAAAACACCAACAAATTCAACAACAACTTCAACATTGAAAACACCAACAAATTCAACAACAACCTCAACATTCAGAAACACCAACAAATTCAACAACAACCCGAACATTGAAAACAACAACAAATTCAACAACATCCTCAACATTTGAAATACCAACAAATTCAACAACATCCTCAACATTTGAAACAGCAGCAAATTCAACAACAACATCAACATTGAAAACAACAACAAATTCAACAACAACATCAACATTGAAAACACCAACAAATTCATCAACAACCTCATCATTGAAAAATACTAACAAGTTCAACAAAATAAACATTGGAAAACATCATCCAATTATTTAGCAACATCATGATGAGATGGGTGGCTCCTAAATGTCACAAAGTTCAAGGGTCGGACCTGGTTCCCATGGTGACGGCATCATTGGAGGGGAGGCTCTTAAACGTCAGAAGGTGCAATGGTCAGACGAGGTTCCTATCGTGACGGCATCATGGGAGGGGCGGCTCTTAAATGTCACAACGGGCAGGGGGTGGGACCTGCTCCCCATTGGTGACAGCATCATGGTAGGGGCGACTTTTAAAAGTCTCAATGGGCAGGGGGCGGAACCTGCTCCCCATGGTGACGCTATTATGGGAGGAGCGGTTCCTAACCGTCACAAAGTGCAAGGAGCGCGAGGTGGTCCCCATGGTGACGGCATCATGGGCGGGGCGGATTCGAAACGTCACCACAGGCAAGGGGCGGTACCTGGTCCCCATATTGACGACATCATTGGGGGTAGGGGCGTCAGCTAAACGTCACAAAGGCCAGGCGGCCGGATTGGTCCCAGTGATGTTCGCATAATGGGAGGGGTGGGAACTGTGACGGCAAAATGGGCAGGGTGGCTGCTCCTGGTCCCCATGACGACGGCTTAATTGGAGGGGCGTGTCCTTTGACAGCACCTTGGAAAGGGGGACGGACATGGTCCCCATGATGACGGCGTAATGCAGAGGCGTGGGCATTGTGACGACACAACGGGCAGGGGTTCGGGTCTGGTCCCCATGAAGACGGCATAACAGAGAGGGGCGTGTCCGGAAGTGGCCCATTGGACGGGGCAGTGACCTTGCCCCTTTGATGAAGGCACAATGGAAAGGAACGTGCCCTGACTCCCTTCGGCCAGGGTAAGCTGCACTCGGTTAGAGCAGGACTCCCGCCGGCCCCGCCCATGACACTCAGCCATTGGAGCAGGGAGAAAAGGTGAGAGGGCAAATGGTCCCCTCCCCACCATTCCTACTGATGCTCTCCTGAACAACCAATGGTCCAGCATCAACACGTATAAAAAATGTTTTGTGAAACATCATGCTGAATATTTCTCCTTCTTTACCTTCCATTCTGCCCTTCAGTTACCCTTTGATGTTATAACAATCCTCAGGAGAATCAATACATAGGAATCTGGTTGTCACAAAGCCAGATGCTGGCCTGTAAAAGCATTACATCATCTCTACGTTACCTCCGCGAGTTACACTGTGAATATTTCACCAACATCAAAAAACAAACACTCCCCAGTTAGAAACCACAGGATCAGAAATGATAAGCATTGGCAAAGGCCGATATTGAGAGACCCTCGACAAACACAGACACATACAGAAGCCCAATTGGACACACACACACACACAGAAACACACTCACAGGCGCGCACACACACACACAAACATACACACACAGATGCACACACACACACACAGACAGGCTCACACACACACAAAGAGGCGCACACACAAACAGAAACAAACCATTCACACGCAGACACAGACACAGAGACACATGGGCACACACATACACAGAGACGCATGCACACACAGCCACACACAGCCCCACACACACACACACAGACACACGCACACACACACAGAGGCGCACACACAAACAGACGCAAATCATTCACACGCAGACACAAACACAGACACACAGGGGCACACACACACACTCACAAACCTCTGTTAATTGCAGGATTTGTATTAATTTCAGGGTCTGAATTATTTCCAATATTTGTATTAGTATCGGGATCTGTTATATTTTCTGGGCCTGCCTTAATTTCAGCTTCTGTATTAGCTTCAGGATCTGTATCAGTTTGACATTCGTTTTTAGCTTCAATATCAGTTTAGGTGTCTGCATTAATTTTAAATTCTGCATTACTTTATGCATCTATATTAATTTAAACATTTGTCTTAGTTTCAGGATCTGTATTAATTTAAAGATCTGTATTAATTTAACGATCTGTATTAACTTAAAGATCTATATTGATTTAAGGATCTGTATTATTTTCAGGATTTGTATTACTTTCAGGATCTGTATTAGTTTCAGGATCTGTGTTAGTTTCATACAGGATATTGCAGATTTTTTTGAACCAACATTTCGTCATCCCTTTTCTGCTTCTTTGTCAATCTCTCTAAAACTCTGTCACTGGCCCATTTTCCAGGATGATCAGTACCTTGTTATTTACCCTATCAAAAACAATCCTGATTTTACATGACTCTTTTAAACCTTCCCTTTTCCTGATCTGCTCGAAGGAAAACAATCCCAGCTTGTACATCCTCCCCACGCAGTTCAAATCCCTCACCCCTGTTCCAATTCCAGTTAAATTCCTCTGCGCGCCATCCAAGACTCTAACATCCTTCCTGAAATGGGATCCACAGAATTAGGCATTATGCTAACCAAGCTTCTCCAAGGTTTAATGATTTCTACATCCTTTGTCTGAACTTCTTATTTTTGTAAACTCTGACTCTCTTTATTAATAAACGCGAATTGTTTTTTTAATGCACTAAAAAGCTTGTTCTACCCTGTTCAATGATTTGCTTTTATCTGCCAAACTATTGTTGAACAGCTCCAAAATTATCTACTTTACACTCCTCTATTTACAATATTCCGTCCTTCTTAAACTATTGTACATCTCAGCTGGACCAGGGTAAACTTTCCCACTTTAGTTTGGTGCAAGAATAATTGGATTGAAAGGGGTATCTGAAGCTGTTTGCTCTTTGGCTGGAATTAATGTAAGTCTCCATGGACCCTCATTATCTAATTGGAGGGATTCCCACTCATGTTTATAAGGAAGGCCCTTCAAGGTGTTACATCATATTATCAGCAGGAGCATCAGCCCTGCGTCTAACAAGAATCTGCAGTTTCAAGAGAGTGACAGAGGCGAACTCAGAATCTGAGAGCAATAGATTGGAAAGTTACAACAATGGATCAGAAGCTGGGAACAACATATTGGAATATTACACCAATAAACAGGAGTTTATTGGAAGCACTTTATCAGTTTTCCACATGTTATAATTTGATGCCATTAAATTCCCGGATCTACTGGGCAATCCAGCTTGGTCTTCCATGTTACTATCCGATCCTCGGTATTATTGGCGTCCCTTGTCAGTCTCATTGTGTCTGACGATCACGTTTATAAGCCATGTTTAACTGTATTAATATTCTTCACCAAAGTTCGATTTGTTTCGTGATTGCGGATTTGTCTCAAGTATTACAAGAGAGCAGGGGACACAGTTTAATGTTGTTCAGAAATGTCAGTATCATATTTATTCCTTTTTACCATCTGCTTTCTTCCACCATATCACAGACATTTCAGTTTATTGTCACATGTACAGTAATTTCAATACTTCACTGGATTCAACAATATCATGGATCAATTCAGCACGTTCAGCCAAGCTGCTACTTTTTTTTCCTTTAAGCTTGATGCATAACTCCACTGTTTTATCCGTTCCTTACAGTGAATATAGTGACAATTGTGATCTTAACTCGGGGAAATTGTGGTCTATCCAAATGTGTCACTCGCTACCTGGTGTCCATGGCAGCAGCGGATCTACTGGTCATTATTGTCGACCTGATATTGAGACACATTCCAATTGTTTATTGGGAATATTTTAATTTTCTGTTGGCCATGCGTGTGTGTAATATCCATGCTGTCCTGCTTTATGCAGCCACTGACTGTTCTGTCTGGTTCACCATCACTTTCACATTTGATCGATTTGTGGCTATTTGTTGCCAGAAGTTGAAAAGTAAATATTGCACTGAGAAAACGTCGGCTGTGGTTCTACGATCAGTGACTGTGCTGAGCTTTCTACAGAATATTTTCTGGTACTTTATGCTATCAGATTTGTATATGCTGAGCAATAGACCATGGTTTTGTTTGGTAACATTTGAAGTTCAGAATAATTCGGTCTGGATAATCATCGAGTTTCTCCATCACATCTTTACTCCCTGTGTCCCATTTGTCCTGATTCTGCTGCTCAATGTTCTCACCATCAGACACATTTCAAAGAGCAGCAGAGTCCGCAGGAGACTCCGAACTCACAGCAGTGGGGAGAGGCCCAGAGACCCAGAGATGGAGAGTCGGAGGAAATCCATCATTTTACTCTTTGTTATCTCGGCCAATTTCATTCTGTTGTGGGCGATGTTAATGGTGTATTCTATATGGAGGCGGATGTTTTATATGGGGGCTTATTATGTATGGATGGGTAACTATGTGCGGGAATTGGGCTTCATGTTGCAGCTCCTGAGCTGCTGCACAAACACTGGGATTTATGCCGTGACCCAGACTAAGTTCAGGGAGCAGTTTAAGAATGTGTTGGAATATCCCTTTTCTCCAATTCTTCGATGTATTCGATGATTTGAAGAAATTAATCAGTGAAAGATTCTACTTTTTTTCCATGTGATATCTCTCTTCCAGCGGGGTGGAGAGCTGCCTCTGTGGTGACAGTTTGGGGACCAGCCCTGTCACTATTGTAAAATGTTGGGGCCAGGGCGTTTCCCTGTCACGGCAGAACGGGCTGTTGCCTATCGCCCTGGTGACAGAGGGGATGGTGGATCCTGTGACCATGGTTAGGGAGCAGGGAGGGCACTGCGGCCATGGGGACAATGTGGTTTGTGTCTTTGCAGTGGAAATGAAGAGGGAAAGGAGCCTAGCCCTCTGGTGGTAGAGAGGGGCAGGGCCTGTTGCTCTGGTGGGCAGAGCGGAACATTACCTCTGGCTCTGTTAGTTAGAGGGGGTGGGGGGAGCGGAGTCTCCCACTCTGCAAACAGAGTGGGGAGGGCGCTTTCTCTATGGAGACAGAGCCAAGCTAGCATGGTCATCATGGTCATGGCCTAATCCCAATCCTGGCGTCCGCTGCCTCCCTCTTCGACATTCACAAATTGGAGCCTGGATGGAATGGGATTGGGGGAGTGGGGGCAGTGCCACCACCGGCCTGCAGAGAAATAAGAAAAGGAAGGGGAAATTCATACCAGGTAGACTGCGCAAAATTGCTCCTACTGAATTTTACTGGGACAGAGTGTGACATAGCAGGAAGATGGTGGAATGAGGTGTGTGAACAGCTGCATCACTGGGTCTTTATTATAAAAATAAATGTAACAGGAAATTCTCTCCAATGTATCGTTTGTGTTTTCAATATATTTTCTACGGCCAAATAATCAGTGTGAGGAATTGAGAAAACGATCTTGGAAACAAATAGAAACTTTTATCAAGATGCAATGTTTTGGTTTAAGCATTGACAAGATATTGCAGAGGAATTAGAGAGTACAGCAAAGTTTATCTACTCCCATTCTGAATGGGATTAGAGTCTAATACCTGTAGCGAATCTACAAATTGCAATCTGGAATATTAATAAACTACCATCTCCAGCCAATATCTCCAATGAGGATTGAGGACAGAGCTCATGTACAGGGTAAGTTGGCAGAAGAATGAAAGCCCCAACCGAGTGAACTGTGCTCTCTGCTGCAAAATCAATCCCTTACTGTATTGTTCAATATTCACACTTCATCAATCTGTTTCCTGATGCAGACTTGCAGTTTGTGAACATCTCTGAGTCTGACAAAGAGCACTAGTGGCGCTGAGCTGCAAGCAGAGTGTGGGCATGTATCCCTGAAATCGCAGGCGAGGCAAGTTTCTATCTTGTGAAAGGGGGCGGGGCCTGTAACCTCATTGTTAGAGCAGGGACAGAGCCTGCTGTTGGATTGTCAGAGCGGGGGTGGAGCCTGTTACCTCATTGTTAGAGCAGGGACAGAGCCTGCTGCTGGATTGTCATAGCGGGCGTGGGGCCTGTTACCTCATTGTTAGAGCAGGGACAGAGCCTGCTGCTGGATTGTCATAGCGGGGGCGGGGCCTGTTACCTCATTGTTAGAGCAGGGACAGAGCCTGCTGCTGATTGTCAGAGTGGGGGCGGGGCCTGTTACCTCATTGTTAGAGCAGGGACAGAGCCTGCTGCTGGATTGTCAAAGCGGGGGCGGGTCCTGTTACCTCATTGTTAGAGCATGGACAGAGCCTGCTGCTGGATTGTCAGAGCGGGGGTGGGGCCTCTTACCTCATGGTCAGAGCGGGGGCGGGGCCTGTTACCTCATTGTTAGAGCGGGGATAGAGCCTGCTGCTGGATTGTCAGAGCGGGGGCAGAGCCTGCTGCTGGTTTGTCAGAGAGGGGGCAGGGCCTGTTACCTCATGTTCAGAGCGGGGACAGAGCCTGCTGCTGGATTGTGAGAGTGGGAGCGGGGCCTGTTACCTCATGGTCAGAGCGGGGGTGGGGCCTGTTACCTCATTGTTAGAGCGGGGACAGACCCTGCTGCTGGATTGTCAGAGCGGGGGCGGGGCCTGTTACCTCATTGTTAGAGCGGGGACAGACCCTGCTGCTGGATTGTCAGAGCGGGGGCGGGGCCTGTTACCTCATTGTTAGAGTGGGGACAGACCCTGCTGCTGGATTGTCAGAGCGGGGGCGGGGCCTGTTTCCTCTTTGTTAGAGCAGGCACAGAGCCTGCTGCTGGATTGTCAGAGTGGGGGCGGGGCCTGTTACCTCATGGTCAGAGCGGGTTCGGGGCCTGTTACCTCATTGTTAGAGCAGGGACAGAGCCTGCTGCTGGATTGTCAGAGCGGGGGCGGGGCCTGTTACCTCTTTGTTAGAGCAGGGACAGAGCCTGCTGCTGGTTTGTCAGAGCCGGGGCGGGATCTGTTCTCCTATGGTCAGAGCGGGGGGGAGGTCTGTTGCTCAATGGTCAGAGCGGGGGCGGGGTCTGTCTCTCCATTGTCAGAGCGGGGCCGGGGTCTGTTGCTCAATGGTCAGAGCGGGGGCGGGGCCTGTTTCTCCATCCTCAGGGTGGGGTTGGGGATTGTTGCAGCATTCTCAGAATGGTGGCGTGGTATGTAGCCTCATTTTGAGAGCGGGGCCGGAGCCTTTTCTACCTTTGTCAGGGCGGGATCGGACACTGCCATTGTGATGTCAGTGTTGGGCGGAGCCTTTTGTTGCATTGAGAGAGTGGGTGTGGATATGCGTTGAGTGCTCACCTTTCGATGCAAGTGCAAGAGGCCCTCTAGGCGACGTGGTTATAAGTTGTCCCTCCCAATATCGTACCCAAAGTAACCAGGAAAGGAGTCCAACCGCATAACGAGCAGGCAGCTGCTGATGTCATAGGGATATGGGCGAAGTGTTGATATCACAGGGATTCGCGGGTAGGGGAAAGTTTCCCAACTTCACTGGGTGGGTTTGTGTCCATGTTCCCAGTGAGAATGTATGCTTCATTATGGGTGGGTGTGTACACCCAGTTCACCGGGTCTGGAAGATGGATTGAAGAGGTAGACACATCGTTAGATGTGGACCAGATAGGCGGGGGCAGGAGGTGATATACCAGGCAGACTGGGAGAGAGCAAAGGTGGGTGGGTCGCGTCGATATTGCAGCTGAATCTTGGAAAGGGAGAGATATACCAGCTGTAGGAATCGAGCAGTGTGATATGCAAGGTACATGAGGGGAGAGATATACTCCATACTCCGTTCCGGTGGGGAATAGACCAGGTACACGAGAGCAGCATGGAGGTGAGATTCATTTCGTAGGCAGTGCAGGGAGGGTGATAAACTAGATATAATGGAACATGGGTAAATGTAACAGCTGCACCAGGAGAGGGGTTGTTATACGCTTTGCACTGGGGAGGCTGTTGATCTACCTCAGGGACAGAGGGAGGTTTATGTTTACAGGGCAAATTTCAGGGCAATATGCAATTTGCCCGGGGACAGGGATTGTATGAGTTCAACGGGGGAACGAGGTGATATATAGACTTTTCTGAAGCTCTGTGTTTGTTTCAGAGACGACAATAATTTCGGGATCTGTTTGAGGCTCAGGGTTCGTGTTTTAGTTTTCAGAAGATAGACTGGGATCAGAGTGTGTTTTACATTCAGGTTCTGATTTCGGTACATACTTGGTATTCATATCAGCGTGTTTTATGGTCCCTTGTCAAGGTTTCCCCTGGTTAAGCGCGATCGCCATGTGATGCCCAGCTTGATCGATCGTAATTTATTTTTGTTTACATATGTGGAGTTTATCTTCTGAACAGAGTCACGGTAGCCAGCTGAGCATCATTTAACAAATTAATGAAACATGTATTCAGCAAGAAAATATCTACGATATTACACTACTCATTTCCCCACACTTATACCTTTAAGATAACGATAGATTTATAAGGATAACATAAGTTACAAAAGCCATCTTATGCTTTATTTTCCAAGGTGAGTACTCAGTCCATGTAAATGTAAGGTCAGACAAACCACACTCTGACCTCATTTGACAGATGCTATCTCTACAAGATGCTATGGTTCTCCCGTCATTTCGCTCCATACAACTGTTACATTGTGAGGCAACTAGTCTCACTGAATTCTGTCCTTTTGACGAGGGTTTCCCATTTTCATTCTCCAATACCTCGCCTTGGAATCTTCTCCCAAACTGACATTTTCTCGCAGGCACCATCCACAAGGGCTCAGCCCCACGGTTTAGAACCACACTTCTGATGTTTCTCTTCCCATTTTCACCACATGCATTCAAGCTGTCTTCCAAGCACTCTCTCTCACACGCTTAACTTTAACAGTACACCACTGTTTCACTTGCTCATAGCAAATATTTGCAGACCTTCATTTGTCTCTTTGAAACTTGTTGCTTTTTACAAACTTCTCTCACTTTTAATCTAAAGCTTGGAGCCTTTCACCCTGCCCCTCACTAATACCTCCGATTAACAAGACCTTTTCTCTGCTTCTACTAGTTCCTTTCGCTCTAACTTCTCCCTTGGACTTTTAGAAATTCACTCTAACGGCTTTCGAGGTTTTACTTTTGCTTGATACATTTTTGTCCTCCTGGGTAATCTGCAGCTCCCTCTCCCGGTTCCCAATCTCTCTGGGGTACTGGCTCCAAGTGAACTTAAAACTGCTGTTTCCTTATTACTGTGTGTATGTCTGTGGGAGGAACCTGCCATGCTGGCTCCTTCTTGCTCCGCAACACCATTTTTTGTCTAATCTTCTGGTTTTACCTTTACGTATGAGCAGGAATATACTCTTGGTTTGAAATGCAAGCAACCTTTTAAAATGTAACTAAATGTTCCGTTTGTCCTCTCTTAAAACACACAGATAGAGAAATACATATCAAAATTAAACTTAAATGCTAAAACGCATCCTAACTTCCACAAATTCAAATATAATATACTTAAACTATCTCTATTTCTTAACATGGAATATATTAGTTTAACTCTGTTTACGTTTAAGTGCCTGTGCTAGTTTAAGTAGCTGTATTAGATTAAGGGGTTTTAAGTCATTCAGTGGCTCTATAACTTTCTGGACCTGTAATAAGTGCATGGTCCAGATCAGTTTCCATGTCTGTATTATTTCAATAACACACTTGTGTCATCGGCTCTCTAGGTTTCAGCCTCGACATTAATCATAGAATCTGTAATAGTTTCAAGTCCTGTATTAGCATGTTGGACCTTGTTAGTTCCTTGGGTTGGAGGAAGTAAAGGGCCTATTTGATTAAATGTTCCTTAATAATTTCAGTGCCTGAAATTTGCAGACTGCAAACGACTACAGTGCTGGAGATGCCTGTAATTCTTCTGGAAAATGAATGAAACTCAACCTTGTTGTGAACCAGAAGGTGGAACTTAAGTTCAAGAACCAGAAGACAATAGTGTAGCAAAAGATAACCTGGCAAAGCCTGAGAGCTCTGAACACTATCCATGGAATGATGGTGACAGAGAGCTGGAGAAGTCCCCTTCTCCTTCATAGTCACCTCAGTCACCATTCAGAATATCCAATGGAAGAATTGAGAAAGGAAAAGCACAGAGACATGGAGATGAGTAAAATACAACCGAGAAATCGAAACAGTGAGAAGGAACAGATAAGACCTTCTGCACTTGAGTTGCACAGAATATATTTTTTATTTAAAATAAACCGTAACATCATAATAATAGCTGATTGTGGTTGCGGCCTCAAACATTAGATACTATATGGAGCTCTAGCAGATACGACGTCACCTGACCTGAGGGGTACTGATGGTCAGAAAACACATGTTGAAAACTGTCTTGATAGAAATCGAACACTGTAGATCGGTAATACTTATGTTAGATAGGAGTCAAGGTTTCTGCCTGGGTGAAAAAATAGGGACATCCAATGCATGTACCATTTACCAGAGATGTATGCTTAACGTGAACGTATATGTAGATGAGATCGGAATCTGGAAACTGTTCATGAACGTGATTAATAATGTATAAATATGTTGAACACTTGTAACTTATCAGAGAGCGAACTCAAGCTACTTTGAGATGGTTCACTCCTTGCAATTGCTCGAATAAACGATGGTGACCTTTCCCTGAGTCCCTTGTGGTCCTTTTGTCAAAGTAAACACAGTTTGGCATAGTCGGCAGGATACTCAGATCCGATTGTCGGGGCGGCTCTTCAAAGTGGGCGAGTCTGTTTCATGTACCACCAATAGTTAGTGCAGTAAGCCTACCCGAGAACGGTCCGGTCAAGTTTCAAAATAATCGGAAGGATGACTCAGGACATGAGATAGAAGGGGCCGATAGTAGGCAGAGCCGTGCATGCGGGTTAGATTTTGAGAAACAAGCTTAGCCGAAGCCGCGCAGGCCAGATACTGGTTAAACAATTAGACAACTAATACCTGAAATAACTAAATTATTAGGGCAGCGGGAACCTAACGTGCCAAGACAGATGGGGATATATGAACAGAAGGCCGTCAGCTAAACAGAATAGTGCTATGGAACTCGACAGGGGAACTGCTGACTCCATTACGAGGTACATAGCGGAATAACATTCAAGATTAATCACAGAAATGCAGAAAGTGGGCTGGAATCCACAGGGAACCTTAGGAGAAAATAAGCAGTGGTGCGTAGAATTATAGGGATAAGGCAAAGAAGGGGGCGATGGTTATTCTTACCCTGTATAATTCATCTAAGTTACCAGAGATGCTTGTGTGAAGAGAGTCAGAGAGAAAAAGGGGTAAAATGATGTACCCCTAGGGAGTTAATAACCACTGACAGGCAGGAGCAGGGGAAATGTGAGCTGTTGTCAGTTTGGTGCTCCCTAAAGTTGGAGCATTCAAGATCCTTTATTTCCCCCACTGCTATTTGAAGTTTCGTTTAGAATATAAGATGTTCAAGTCAAGTTAAGGATACAGGAAAATAAACACTTACCCCTGAACATTAGTTTGTTTGTGGGCACGAAGTATTTGTATATGAGCTTGAATGTGATTTCTTCTGGAAATTGTTATCTGTGTGTGCAGTTCAGCACTTTAGCGTTGAAAGCCCCATGCTAAATTAATGGAATAGTATACTGAACCATTAGAAAGTTTTGTGCCTGAGGTTTGAAATGAGATTTGTGGTGAAGAAATATCGCAATTTGAAGGTCACATAAAGCTAAACACGGTTAGATAAACCAACAATTGGACCACACCCTTGCTGACTAGTATCACCAGCTTCCAGGCTGATTGCGATTGATACATACGAGTTGATATGCTAAAATTATGAAGGAAAATAGAAGGTTTACCTGAAATTCAAAACGATTCTAGGGAAACCAAAAGCCAGAAACACAAAGTCTAAGTGCTTCCGATGAACAAAAAGGGGTTTCGTTTCAAGGGATGTATTAAATATTAAAGGAAATCTGCATTTCAACAACACTGCAACTTGAATTTTGGAAAATATTGAGATCTAAAGTGCTGTGTAATTTAACAGGTTACTTTGAATACCGAGGATGCTATCCATAGATAAAGAACGTGTCGATAAACAGATGGGAATTCCAATCAGGTACAAATCACTGCACATGCAAAACAGGTTGTTTTAATTTTGTTAGTTCAAATTACTTTTCTTATAAAGTTTGAAATTTGAGGTTTGGTTCCTGTCACTTTCTCAAAAGAGAATTTCAATTTTTAAAGGTTCGACAACAATTTTTAATGATGAAAATGCTGCAGGCTTTTGTATTTTTAAGCCAATCCCCAAAATATGAACACAAGCTCAAGACCTTGACAAAGTTTGGCAGAAATCCAATTTTTGGTCGAGGTAAAGAATCTGTGATAATTCTAAAAGAAACAGGCTAGGCACAATTTAGTGAGTTACATTTGGGACAAAAACTGTTATTTGAGAAGAAGATAAGAAAGCAAAACTTGTCAGTGCCTGGTTTCTGTTTTAAAACTGCTATCATAATACTTTACTGGATTTTAAATTCCCTTCACACATCTGAACAAGATAAGATTGTAGTATCTTGTATGTGTAAAATGGTATGAGCCAAGTAGGATTAAGAGTTAGGGAAAGAGGACACAAAAGACAATCTGCTTTAAGAGAACTGAATTTGATAATCTGGCCATCAACTGAGACATTGGACCTGCACAGGGAGATCAGCAAAGATCAGGAGGCAGAGATCTTCATTGATACAGAATAGTTAATAAAGCCTAAATTGCAAGGAAACAGTATAAATAATCAAGACAATAGAGAAACTGTCATCAAAAGAATCTTATGATGATTCTGGTGAGGGGGAAAAAGAATTTAGAGGTAAACCTATGAGACATTTATAGTTCAGGAATTGAAATGGAAGGATCAATAATACTTAAGTACAATTTATCAACATGTGGATATAATTAAAGAGAAACCTGTAAAAAGGCTAAATAGATGTATTACTGATTGTAGTAATGTGCCTGCGAGCTACAAAAAGTAAGACCACACGGTTAACACTATGATGACAGACAGAACTAAGCAGCTCCCACTTAGAACCGTCACTGGAACTGAAAATACTGAGCCTTTAAACATAGGATAGGAAGGTGCATTGTAGAGATTTGTGGGTAGTTTAGGGAATTGAGGTCCAACGTTGGACAGCAACAGGAGACAGTAGACTTGAAGCAGTGGAGGGTGCCTATCCAGATGGATTCAGGTTAGGGAAATCATTTCACGCAGAGAATCATTAGATATATGTAAAAATTTAAATAGAAATAAATCCCCTACCAACCACAGTGCTCAGGGATGTTGGAAAGGATGAACTGAAGTTTAAAAAACATTAATCACAAAAGCTATTCAAGAGATAGACAGAAACGTAATGTAATGATGGGCCTGAGGGCTAACCAAGCAAGACCACCATGTTCACCCCATTTGAAATAATGATTAGGAGAGCAATGCAGTTACCCAAGGGAATCATAGTAGGATTGGGAGCTGTCGGACACTAAAAGGAATGATGCGTGATTCTGTGAGGAAAATAAGTCAGCAATTGCATGACTTAAGGAAGGATGTTAGAGACCAACAGGTGATTAAGGAGATCCAACAGGCAAATCTAGTGAGCAACAACGGACCATTTGGGTAATAATGTGATGGTCAAGGTGAGCCCGGAGCGAATCGGCCTAGACCTTACGAGGTAACTATGACAGGTGATACATGGGCACTTGTAGATATGAGAAGGGGAAGTAAATGGATGCATTACATGGAGTTAAATATACTTCAGAATTGGCCACGCTGTATCCCGGACAAAGAGAGCCGATGTTAATGTCTCCACAGATCTGCTCGTGGGCAATGGTTGATTCAGAACTTGACATCCTTTGGCCAGAAGGAGCGGACCTTGAGCTCCAAGGTTCAGGAAACCTTAGAGCGGGGACAGGGGGTTCATAACACCCAATTAAATAGAGACCAGGACATGACACAGTTAATGCAAAACCTGGCTACCGTGCTCGAAGTTCATGCGGGGAGGATCAGCAAACTGATTGACATCGGGGAAAATAATTCAGATGAAGCAAGCAGAAATGATCTTTGCAACGCACATGGATCCTGGGCTCTGGAACAAGCCCGAGAGAATACAACACCGATTAATGAAGGGGTATTTCCTTTATGGGTAACTAGTGAACAATTATTTAATCTTTCACGACACAAGGACCATGACTTGACCGGTTGCCAGCTCAAAGCTTTAACAAGCGTATGTAGAATGAATGTTGAACGTATAGAGGAAAGCCATATTCTAATAGGCATTGTATTAGTAATGCTCGTCATACCGTGTTAATACCCACCAGGGCATGTAATAGAGAATAAAATATTGCGTTATTACAGAGGGACTGCTATATTAGGCATCATGACATTCCACCAAATGCAGTAGATATAGATAGAATATAGTGAGCACCACACTAGAAGAGTGTAGGATAGAGACCACCGCAGTAGTATCCACGAGTATTACTATAATAAAATATGAGGCAGATGAAGCTAAGTGCCGATTTAGAGCAGCAACAAACTGTACAATGAAAACTATATGGTCTGCAAAAGAACCGAGCCATGTTGCATAGACGGGCAATGGGAGACAATGTATTACCACGTGGCAACAGAAGATCCAATATGGGAACAAGCGGATCAGCCCCATCCATAATCATTCAGTGTGCCTCTACCCACAGACGCTGGCAAGGGTAGGGAAAGTGGAACTGCTCAAAATATACAAGAGAGGAACGGCTCCTATTCAGGTCCTGGAAAGCCTTAAGGATAACCTGACACAGTATTTGATCAAGTTGTCCCATGAAATTAACCTATTACCCGAGTACATAACCACGATTCGGAGACAGGCTCAGCAGATATACAGAGATTGATATCCACTACAGCAACAGGTTAGAGACTTAAAGGAGGATATCGAGCAAATAGATTCTTTCACATGGTGGGAGGACCTGTGGAGCTAGGAGACAAACAGACAAATACTCCCCTGGATTCGGATTATCTCCCATGCCCAAGTTATATTTCAGCTGCTATTGATTATGTATCTAACATATGTGATTCATCGCACATGGAAGTTACAAAAAAGGTGTCATTGCGGGGGCTTTAACAGATAGAGAAGGAGTGTGGCAAGTCAGATTCTTAAATTAAAGGTCCAGGTGATGCAAATGGTCCGACCGTTACTTTTTACGTGCCAAAGCTTGATACCTGACCAGTATCAATGGGTGGTGTAATTAAAGAGGGAGGACGGCACGACTATCTTTGGCTCCCTTGGGATAAGCTAAGGGCCAAAAGGGGGACTGTTCGAGGAGAATATAGGAGTGGAGAAAGAGATTATTGAAAGGGAATGAATTACTTAAAATCTCCAAACACATCGGCAGTTAAAGGTTATTAGATGAAACTCGCACAGCCTTAAGGGCCTGCAAACAAAATAAAGGCATTGGGAGACGGACTGGAGTCAGGGCATTGGCAAAACAACCTCTTGTTTCCAGAACTCATCGCCGCCGTTTGTCCTCACTTCTGCAACTCCAAGTTTTGAGATATTCGTGAATTTAAGCCTCCGATCCAGTGCTTTGATTTATTTCACGGTGAAGGCTGACCATGAGCATTTAAGAGTATTTTGTTTTGGATTTTGCCCGGTGCCGCTTCCCTACATGGATCCTGCTGCTGCCCTGAGCCTGTATCTAAAGAGGGACCAAGAAGGATTTACATTCCAGGGTGCGCCAGCCCGTGATTTGGAAATGTTGCTTCTGACAAGTTTGCTTATGTTCCTGAGTGGAAATGAATAAATAATCTTCACTTTCACTTTCAGGTTACATGTGATGTTTTGAATCCGGCTCCCTGACTGGTGCTGCGTAGATTATGGAAATAGAGCGCAGGGGATCGGGGTCAACACCAGATGGACGACTTGAAATCCTTGTGAATTCTTTGCCAGATTTTGCGAGTAACAAATGAGGCAAATAGCCGACGAGGAAGAATCTTCGCTTCTCGATAACGGCAAAAGTGATGCAGTCGAATGATTTTCAAGAAGGATGATGCATCAGGTTTAATAGGATGGAAAATAAATTTCTACATTCTGAAGGCAAGCTGGGTAACTGCTGCTTCAAACTGGAAATCCCAGGGCAAATTGGAATCTCGCTGTCTCCCGTGGACAATAAAAGCCGGGCTCTCCCCGGTAGTATAGTGGTGAGTATCCCCACCTACCACGCGGGAGACCGGGGATCAATTCCCCGATGAGGAGACAAGTCCTTTTTTCGAACTCTGCGCGATGAAGACCGTGATCACGCTTTTGATTCGCAAATGGGTTATGATTTCGGGATGGTGATCGACCGACATGACACCGACTCAGCAATTCGGACAGATGGCAACTCCCCAAATATATATCCGGAGCAAATGTTCTGTACAGGTCAGCTTATCGACATCACCTGTGGGTAACGGCTCTTTCCCCCTTCCATCCTCTGGACATCGCTGCGTTTACCCAATATATCGCATCGCCATGTGTATCCAGGGAACTTTAATAAAACAATTTGCTTTAGAAATGGCACCGGTACAAGTCATAGCAGACTTTGTAATAACCGATCAGGCCGACTTACTTCACAACCCGGCCACAATTCAGGATCCAGGGCTGACTGACGGCAAGTTCCAGGCAGGATCACAGCTCCTGGTCGCCTGCACCCGATGCTGTTCAAGACTTGAGTAAGGCTGTGCTGGACAGACACCAGATGAAGTGAACGGAATGCGTTATGGTGAGCTCCAAACTGGCAAATGAATAAAAAAAAAGAACATTTGAAGGAACGCAAAATTCCATTAAGCGCAACAAATAGGAAAAGTAAAAACTGATATCAGACGCTACTCATTCAATCGCACTTCCCCTTCTTCCACCCCATCCTTCAGCTTCTACATTCCTTAGGGTATGTGACCACTTCCCTTGAGGACTTAACAATTCTGATCGAGGAGAAAACCAAACTCACATGCAGCTAGGTCAAGATAGTTTAGCGTAAAAACAACATTTCGCCAAGAATCCCCTATTTCTCTGAGCAACACCTCAAATCATTGCCTCCTGATAACTCAGCTTTCAGCAACTAAAGTTCTGACTCCAAAATTGTGTCGGGATTTTGAAGGCCGCTCCTTAACCTCTTCAGAATATACTGTGCTGCAAGGTGAGATAAAATATTCGAATACAGCTTCACATGTAGCACGAATGGCTTGTTCCACACAACCAAGATGTTCTGTCCCAAATGAGAAGCCCAGGTGTCAAAGATGTCCACTGGCTGAGACAATCGGACATTTTTCACAAAAACAAATATTGCTGGAAGAACTCAGCGGGTCTCACAGCTTCTGTGGTGAAATAGACATGGTCAAGGTTTCAAATCCATTGGATTGTTGTTCAGAAAGGTCATTTCCCAACATTGCTCGGGCCTGTTAGCTTCTGATGCTGTGAGCAGGCTATCCTTACCGCATTTACACACCTCTTTAGGCAGTTATCATTCAGTCTGAAATGAGAACAGCCTTGTGGTTAGCCTATGCAATGGTCCCACAAACGTCTGCATCAAAACACGCTTTCGTCATGCAGCCTCTGCTTCCCTGAACACATCGCCCGCTGCTTGTTCTCGCTTCTGCAACTACAGGCCTCAAGAAATATGTGATTTCTAGCCCTGCGATCGAGCGCCTTGTTTTGTTTATGTGCTGAAAGCTGACCATGAACATTCAAACCTTTATTTTCATCTGCATGGCGCCGCTCTTCCTCCATGGATCCAACAGCTGCTGTAAGCGTTTATCTCTGAATAGGGGCCAAATTGGATTAAAAATCAAAATTCACACCAGACTTTGTGATAAGCGACCAGGCCGCCTGACTGGACAACCGGGCCACAATTGAGGACCTCGGGCTAAATGACGGTAACAAGTTCCAGTCAGGGTCACCGCTCCAGCTCGCCTGAGCCCGATGCTGTTAAAGCCTTAAGAAAGGCTGTGATGGACAGAGCACAAACTGAAATAAACAGATTACGGAAAACTAGCGATCGAGCGCCTTGTTTTACTTCTGTGCTGAAAGCTGACTATGAGAGTTCTAGCATTTTATTTTCATCTTGCATGCCCCCCCCCCCCCACCCCCCTCCCCGCCTTTCCTACATGGACCCTGAAGAGGGAACAAGAAGGATTTACATTCCAGAGTGTTGCAGCCCGTGATTCGGAAACGTTGCTTCTGACAACTTTGCTAACGTTGCTGAACGGAAATTGAGACAAAATCTTATTTTTCCCAGTTACATGTGATGCTTTGAAACCGGCTCCCTGACTGGTATTGTGTGGATTATGGAAATGGAGCGTGGAGCTTGGCTGCAGGAGATTGGTGTCTGAAGCAAATTCTTTGCAAGACATTGCGAGTGACAAAATGAGGCAAAAAGCTGACGAAGAAACATCTTTTCTTCTGGATAACGGGCAAAACTGACGCGTTTGAACGATTTTCACGAAGGATGATGCATCGGGTTTAATCCGATACAAGGTAAATGTCTGAATTGTGCAGTCTGGGTAACTGCTGCTTCAAGCTGGAAATCCCAGGGTAAATTGGGATCTCGCTATCTCCTGTGGAATAGAGTAGCCAGCCTCTCCCCGTTAGTGTAGTGGTGAATATCGCCTCTGTCACGCGGGAGACCGGGGTTTAATTTCCCGACGAGGAGACAAGTCCTTGCTCGAACTGCGTGCAGTGGAGACCGTGATCACTCCTTTGAGTCGCAAATGGGTTTTCATTTCCCCATGGCGATCGACCGAAAGAACACCGATTCAGCAATTCGGACAGAGGGCACCTCCGCAAGTATATACCAGGAGCAAATTTTCTGGCCAGTTCAGTTTCTCGAAATCACCTGTGGGTACAGGCCATTAACCCTTCCATCCTCTAGACGTCGCAGCGTTTACCCCATATAACACATCCCCATGTGTATCCAGGCAACTTTAATAAAACAAAATGCTTGGGCACAAGTCAAACCAGACTTTGTGATATTTGATCAGGCCGACTGACTTCACAACCCTCCCACAATTGAGGATCCAGGGCCAACTGACGGCAACAAGTTCCAGGCAGGATCACAGCTCCTGCTTGCCTGAGCCCGGGGCTGTTGAAGACTAATTAAGTCCTGATGGACAGAGAACAAACTGGCATGAGCGCAATGCATTTAGGTGAGCTCTTAACCGGCAAACTCAGAGAACAAAGGACATTTGAAGGCCCGCCAATTTCCAATACAGTCAAAAAATTGGAAAAGTAAAAACTTAGATCAAAAGCGACTCATCCATCGCCCTTCCCCTTCTTCCGTGCCTTTCCTGAACTTGTACATCCCTTATGGTATGTGAACACTTCCCTTGAGGAGATAAAATTTGAGGTCGAAGAGAGAAGCAAAGTCACATGCAGTCTCTTTGCTAGACCTAGAGAGTTCCGCGTAAAAGCCCAGTTTCAACAAGAATCCCCTATTCCTCTCAGCAACGTCTCACATCATTACCGCCTGATAACTTACACTCTGGCAACTGAAGTCCTGACTGTAAAATTCTTTTAGGTTTTTGAAGGCCGCACTATAACCTCATCAGAATATTCTGTAATTAAAGGTGAGATAATCTAGTCGATTTCACCGTTTCACGTAGATCGCGTCATGCATGGCTTGTTCCACACATCTCAGAGGCTCTCTCGCAGGTGTGAAGCCCGGTTCTCAAAGATGTCCACTGGGTGGGACAATCGGACATTTCTCACACAAGCAAAAGCTGCTGGAAAGATTTAGCGGGCCTGTCAGCCCCTGTGGAAGGAAAGACATGGTCAACGTTTCATGTCCATCTGTCTCTTCTTAGGACGGTCATTTCCCATGATTGTTCGGGCCTGGTTGCTTCTGATGCTATAAGCAGGTTATCCTCACGACATTTACACACCTTCTTAGGCAGCTGACATTCAGGCTGAAATGAGAACAGCCTTGCGGTTAGCCTGTGCAATGGTCCCATAAACGTCCGTATCAGAACACGGAAATTTTCATAATCTGCAAATCCAAGTGTCTGCTATACAGGTAATTGGTGGATAAACTAAACATATCTTTGTAACTGCCTAATAGTAACACAATGCACTTGGAACAAAATATTGTGACTGATACTATCAATAGCAGATCATATTTCATGACTAAGCAATCGGGACTTTCGAATGAATGATTTTTTTTTTCTCCAAACGACACATAATGGAACCAGCCAGATTCCACGATTAAAATTTTGAGTCAAGAATGTAGAAGTCAAATTGTTGAAACACACAACACTGTTCAACAAGCCGCTGACAATACAGAGGCAACCACTCTTGGGAAAAATATTGTGACAACTTGAATGCCTCTCATCAAAAAGTGGCTTGTGCAGGTTTCCCCCACCATCCTACTTGGTTCAAAGCAACAGGACTTACTCTGACCCCTCTGACTTTGCTGGAACGTCAAAGTGAGTGTGGATTTGGGACAGGAATTGGGGTGCATTCCCACTACAGTGAGGCACACATTTTTTGAATTCATGGCCACTCACATGAGGAAGAGAATTTTCCAGCTACCAATGTCATCGAAGGTAAAATTTCCATTCAAATTGATGAATCTACCAGCCTAAAAAACAAAGCTGCTCTAGTGGTCCTCCAGAAATGTGAAAATAATAGGAAGGATAATCCATGTTTCATGAGTTTTGATCTGATTGAACTTCCAGGTGAAAGAGCTGATGCCCATACTGATGTAAAGCATTCTGTTGAACACAGTCTAGCAAGCTGGTGAGGGAGCTGGTTCCTCAGAGGACTGCAGTCAGAGCCAGGTTTGTGGCATCACGAGGGGCTCGGCTGTACGGGGGATGGGAAGCAAGAGGTAAGGAAGAGGTTTAGTGTTCAGGAATTTATTATTTATGGGAACGCAGGCCTTTCCGTGGCCGAGATGTGGCTCTAGGGCGGTGTGTTGCCCCTTTGGTGACAGGGTCAAGGATGTCACCGATGAGATATGGAAGGGTGATCAGCAAGGGGCTGTAGCCCATATTGGAATATGGATATTTTGTATATATTATAATATATGATAAAAACCATACCGATCAATCCAGTGCATAAGTTTTTTTTAAAAAGTTATGAAAGGAAATTAGACCACAGAGCTTTGAAAATTCAGTGTAGACAATTCAGCAGCGTTATCTTCATCAAAACTTCCTTTTGCTTCAACAAATGATCCAATCAGATTCATTAGACATGATTTCTCATTAACTTATCTGTGCTGCAGTCTGTATCGATAAAGGCATCATTTCACAAGTAGAATCTAACATGCCTGAACAGTTTCATAGGTCCAGTGTATATCCCTCTCTCCTTTGATAAACGGTATAGAACAGACAAACCCTCCAGTCCTCTGGTGCTACTCCCATGACCAAGCAGGATTGATGTATTATGGTCAGTGCCTCTGCTATTCCCATCATTCCTTCCCGCAGTGACCCTCATACATCCCATTCTGGCTGGGGAAAAAAATAAACTTTATTGTGCTATCAAATGTTTTGGTTTGAAAGGGGTTAAGTGAACCTTTGTGCTCAGTGCCTGTAATTAATGTCAACCTCCAAGGATAGTAATTGTTGCATTAGAAGGTTCCAGCTTCTATTTATAAAAGGCTCATTTCAACATGTTATCACATGTGTCAGCGGGAACATCACCTCCGTCACTAACTGTGATCAGCACCTCCAGCGAGACGGAGAGGAGAGATCACAATCCGAGAACAATAGGTTGCAAAGCTCCAACAATGTATCCGAACCTGAGAAAAAGAGATGGCGTTGTAACAAAAATAGATCCGAATCTGAGGACAATAAACTGGAATTTTACAACAATTGAGAGGGATTTATCCTTTTGGATTGTCCAGCTTTCCACAGATGATTGGTGGTTAACCTTAGATCATCGGATTCGGTTCGTGCTTTACATTATACAACACATTTACTATCCCATCCTGGCTATTGTTGGAGTGCCTGGTATGTCCCGCTGTGCAATTATTAATTCAATAAATCATGTTTAACTAGATCTCTATTATTGTCATTTACTCTGCAGTTGATTCTCTGTATTAATTTATTAACTCTAAAAAACAACACTACTTCCTATAGCATTTTTATCACTAATTGTTTCTTGTTTGATCCTAGTAGGATTCACGGAAGTTATCTTTATTCAGCTATCATGTTTAATTGTATCAGTCACCCTGTTATATAACTTTCTTTGTTAAATCATTAATGACATCTTGGCTTCGCTAACTCGGCCATAATTTTTTGCCCGCCCCAAATTGCACTGGTGAAGGTGGGGGTGAGCTGCCTTCTTGAACTAATGCATTACATGCGGTGTAGATACACCCAAAGTGCTGGTAGCAATGGGTTTCCATGATTGTGACCCAACGACATTGAAGGAACGGGAATATATTCACAGGTGAGGGTGGTCTGTGGCATGCAGGGGTGGGGACCTGTGGTTGGATGGAACGCAAACGTGATGGTTTACTGATGTGTCTGCTGCTGCAGCCCTTCTAGATGGTAGCGGTCGTGGAGTTTTGAAGGTACTGCCTATAGAATCTCGGTGAATTCCTGCAGTGCATCTTATAGTTGGTACACACTGCTGCCACTGAGCGTCAGTGTGGGAGAGAGTGACTATTTGTGGATGCAAATGGCAAGCGCTTTGAGTGTTTTTGGAACTGGACTCATCCAGGAAACTGGGGAGTGTTCCACCACACTCCTGACTTGTGCATTTGAGACGGTGAGCATGGACTGCTTCAGTATCTGAGGAGTCATGAATAGTGCTGAGCAGTGTGCAATTATCAGCGAACACCATTACTTCTGATGTTGCTATTCAGGGTAGATCATTGGAACGCCGAGTCCAGTGGGCGTTCCAGCTTATTCAGTCGCGTTACGATCCTATCCTTGCTATTATTGGCGCCCCTGGTAAGTCTTACTCTATATGGCTATTAATTCTATAAATCACGTTTGACTGCATTACTCTCCTCCATCAAAATTTGAAGTGTCTTGTGATTGCTAAATGTTTCAACCACTTCAGGAATGATGAGACAAAAGATTATGATAATCAACGATTTCCACAATTTCATTTCAAATATATTCTCTTCTAACTTCCTCCATATAACAGACATTTCCGTTTATTAGTGTATCTGCAGCAGTTTCAATGCATCACTTGATGCAGCAACATAATGGAACAGTTCAGCACCTTCAGCCAAACATATATATTTTATTAAATTTGAGCATGTTGTATAATTCCACTGTTTTCACTGTTCCATACAGTAAACCTATTGACGGCTGCGGTCTTAATTCGGAGAAATTGTGGTCTCTCCGATTGTGTCACTCGCTACCTGGTGTCCATGGCAGCAGCGGATCTACTGGTCATTATTTTCGACCTGATATTGAGACACATTCCCATTGTTTATGTGGAATATTTTAATTTCCTGTGGGCCATACATGTGTGTAATATCCATGCAGTCCTGCTGTATGCAGCCACTGACTGTTCTGTCTGGTTCACCGTCTCTTTCACCTTTGATCGGTTTGTGGCCATTTGTTGCCAGAAGTTAAGAAGTAAGTATTGCACTGAGAAAACGGCGACTGTGGTTCTCGGATCAGTGACTGTGCTGAGCTTCTTAAAGAATATTTTCTGGTATTTTATGTTATCAGATTGGTATTTGCTGAGGAACAACCCATGGTTTTGCGGCATAACATTTGAAGTTGAGATATCTCCGGTCTGGGTAGTCTTCGAGTTTCTCCATCACAGTCTTACACCTTGTGTCCCATTTGTCCTGATTCTGCTGCTCAATGTTCTCACCATCAGACACATTTTAATGAGCAGCAGAGCCCGCAGGAGACTCCGGGCTCACAGCAGTGGGGAGAGGCCCAGAGACCCAGAGCTGGAGAGTCGGAGGAAATCCATCATTTTACTGTTTGTTATCTCGGCCAATTTCATTCTCTTGTGGGCGGTGTTAATGGTGTATTCTATATGGAGGCGGATTTATTATATGGTGTCTTATTCTGTATGGATGGGTGACTATGTGCGGGAATTGGGCTTCATGCTGCAGCTGATGAGTTGCTGCACAAACACTGGGATTTACGCCGTGACCCAGACTAAGTTCAGGGAGCAGTTGAAGAATGTGCTGAAATATCCCTTTACTCCAATTCTCCGATGCTTTCGCGGATTTGAAGAATTGAATCACTGAGATTTTCCAATATTTTACCACATTGATTTCTCTTTTCCAGCGGGGAGATGAGCTGCCTCTGTTGTGACAAAGTGGGGGCCAGTCCTGTCCCCATTGTAAAATGTGGGGGGGCAGGGACTCTCCGTCTTGTGACAAAGTGGGTTGTCGCCTATCGCTCAGGTGACAGAGCGGATGGTGGATACTGTGACTATGATTAGAGAGTGGGCAGGGCTCTGCTGCTCTACGGACAGTGAGGCTGGGGCCTTCGCTATGGTGCCAGTGAGAGGCAGGACCTGTTGCTGTGGTCAGCAAAACTGGGCATTTCCTCTCACTCTGTTGGCAGACGGGCGAGCGGAGACTCGATCTCTGGTAACAGTTTGGGGAGGGCCCTATCTCTTTGGAGGCAGAGCCAAGATAATACCCGACTTCATGGTTCCTGGATCGGCCACTGCCTAATCCCATTCCTGGTGTCAGCTCTCTCCCTCTTGGGACCTCATACATTGGAGACTAGATGTAAAAGGGGGAGGGTTCGGGTTAAATGTCACCGTTTTCCTGCAGGAAAATAAGAACATGCCTGGGAGACTGGGTGAGTTTTCTGATACTGCAGGTTCACAGGGGAAGAGTGAGATATACGAGGAATGTGGATGGATGGGGTTCTTATATAATTAAATGTAACAATAAATCATGTCCCACACACTTTTCGTGTTTTCAATATATTTTCTATCGATAAAGGATCTAAGACAAATTGAGAAAATTATCTTGAAAATGTTAAAAAAAATGGCAAGATCCAAGACGTTGGGTTAAACATTCCAAATGTTTGAGGAATTGCAGAGGAATTACAATGCACAGCAAAGTTTTTCTACTTCCATTATGATTGGGATTAGAGTTTGGTAACAGTACCGAATGTGCACATAGCAATCTGAAATAATCCCCAAATACCATTCTCCAGCCAATATCTCCAATAGGAATGAGGAAGGAGTTCATGTAGAAGATCAGGTGTTATAAGTTTGAATGCAGTAGCCGAGGGCACTCTGCACCTTGCCGCAAACTCCAATCCCTGACAGTATTGTTCATTATGCACTCTTGAACAATCTGTTCCCAAAGGCAGAGACGCAGTAACTGAACTTCTCTGAGACTGGCAAAGAGCAGTGCCTGTAGTGACGGTGAACAGCCAGCAGAGGGTGGCATGGGCTCACTTTAATCTCAAAACAGCGAAACGGGTTTGAGAAGAGGATGCGATCTTGCGAGGTGGGATTTTGGAACCAACGAAACACTCACACTCCCAGCCTGTCTGATGCTGACCCTCACCACTCAGTGAGCGGCCCTTAAATGAAAGGGACGTAAAAATGTTTTGATGATACAGCCATTCCTGGAAACTGGAGCGTTTCGAACCGTTCAGGTTAAGCGTTGAAGAGTTTATTCAGCACAAAATAGAAATAGTAACAATTTACACCAAGTATTAAAAGAATCAGATTTACCTTCAGAGATTATCAGAGAGCCAGCAGCGGGCGGCATTGGGTCACTTTAACGTCAAACCAGCGAAACGCGTTGAGGAATTTATTGGGCACAAAATTCAAATAATAACAATTACACACAAAGTATAAAAAGAATCAGATTTACCATCAGAGCGGATTATCAGAGACACAAGCGTGTTCCAGGTGTAAGCTCAGTATTCAGCCACTGAAACCCTTGCAATTGGAATGCTGCTTGCATTCTGCCCCTTTATTGATGCTTTTCTAACGGAGAGATTTCCTTGTCTGATTGTCCATCAATGGAAGCCCTGCTTACTGACCTGTGCAGTTTGACAGGTTTACCCTGCAGTGTCAATGGATCATTTCACAACATTTCTATTGATGCTCGTCAGTGAAAATGTAAAAAAAAACATTCTCGCTTTTCACTTCCTCAGGAATTAAATTCTCTGTCAGGAATATGTCAATCAATCCACCTGTTATCAGTTAATTCAGTTAATTCAGCTGCTCCCCTCACATTTTCTTCATATCACACCAGCATCAATATATGTTTATACAGCAGGTCTAACACATCTATTGTGACAAACAATTACTCTAATATCTAATACAATCGTGAATTCTGAATCTATTTTTCATTCTGCGAATCTCAGCACCCAATTATTCCCCCATTCTATAGAAACATTGAGTAAAAACATGATATCCTCCCAGAGGCTGACCTTCAGCAAGGGTCTTTCTGTTGTCCCTGTGCCCGTTCTCAGTGTTGACAACTCCATGAGGTTATAGCACCTGTACACATTGGGAGATCTTAAATCGAACACCTTCATTAAACAGGAGATCACTTCATTCCTGGAACAGGCCGGAGCTGGAAGGGACAGTCTGGCTTCAGCCTGACCAGCCGTCACTAATTTAAAAGAGGGACATCATTCTCTATTTAACAAACCAAAGGCTGAATAACTCCCCCACCCTTGCAGTGTGGAGCTGAATCAATAGCGGTAACAGAATCACACATGTCTAGCTGTAGATGATCACTTTGCTGACAGGTTCATTGTGTTAAAGATGCTGAAGTTAAAGCAGAGCCGTCATCGAGCGAGTTTGTAAAACACACGGAGATGGGATCACAGCTGCTCGGTAACCCTCTCCATCTCTTTCACGGTTCCGGAAGGTCCACACGTGAGCACTGAATGTCCTCCCGCTTCAAGCCGATTAGACATTGATCCTTCTGGAGCTGCCGCAAACAGAAGAAATGATGGATGAATGTCACAAGCTAGGGAGGAACTGGGCAGGATGACGGGCTGTGTGAGAGATGGATTGATCATGAGAAATATCTCCTTTTACAGTTCATTCGTGGGATGTAGGCATCCAGGTGGTGGTGTTCACATTACCTGCTTCCCTTGTCCTTCTAGATGGTAGCGGTTGTGGGCTGGAAAGGTGCTAAAAAAGGTGCTCCCTAACACCCCAACCCTCTCTCCATCTCACCCCAACCCTCTCTCCCTAACACCCCAACCCTCTCTCCCTAACACCCCAACCCTCTCTCCATCTCACCCCAACCCTCTCTCACTAACACCCCAACCCTCTCTCCATCTCACCCCAACCCTCTCACCCCAACCCTCTCTCCCTAACACCCCAACCCTCTCTCCCTCACAGCCCAACCCTCTCTCCCTAACATCCCAACCCTCTCTCCCTCACAGCCCCACCCTCTCACCCTCTCACCCCAACCCTTTCACCCTCTCACCCCAACCCTTTCTCCCTCTCTCCCCAACATTTTCTCCCTAACACCCCAACCCTCTCTCCCTAACGTCCCAACCCTCTCGCCCTAATACTCCAACCCTCTCTCTCTATCAACCCAACCCTCTCTCCCTCTCACCCAACCCTCTCTCCCTCTCACCCAACCATCTCAACCTCACATCCCAACCCTCTCTCCCTCTCACCCCAACCCTCTCTCCCTCTTACCCAAACCCTCTCTCCCTCTCACCCCCACCCTCTCTCCCTCTCACCCCCACCCTCTCTCCCTCTCACACCAACCATGGGGAAGGGATCTCCGTGTATTTTAAAAATGGGAATGCATCTCCCTCCATATTCAATATGGGAATGGATCACTCTCCATTGTATAGAATGGAATGGATCACTCTCCATTTTACAGATGGGTATGGATCTCCCTCCATTTTAAAGATGGAGAAGACGTAGCCTAGTGGGACATCAGCAAGGCTTTTTTTAAGGTCCCACAAGGGAGACTGAAAGTGAAGGTAAGAGCCCATGGGATCCAAGACAATTTTACACATTGGATCCAGAATTGGCTGAGAGGCAGGGAGCAGAGGGTGATGGTCAAGGGGTGTTTTTGTGACTGGATTCCTGTGTCCAGTGGGTTCCACAGGGATCGGGGCGGTCCCTTGCTGTGTGTGGTGTGTATAAATGATTTAGACTTCAATGTAGGAGGGTTGATCAGCATGTTTGTGGATGATACGGTAATTGGTGGGGTGGTAAATAGTGAGGAGGAGAGCCTTAGATTACAGGAGGATATAGACGGGCTGGTCAGTGGCAAATGGACTTTAATCCGGATAAGTGTGAGGTGATGCACTTGGGCTGGACAAACAAGGCACAGGAATACATGATGAATGGTGGGACCCTGGGATCAAATGGGCATTAGAGGGACCTTGGTGTGTATGTCCACCGGTCCCTTAAGGTAGCGGGACAGGTAAATAAGGTGGTTAAGAAGGCATGTGAGATACTTTCCTTTATTAGCCGAGACATAGAATAGAAGAGCAGGGAGGTCATGCTGGAACTGTATAAAACGCTGGTTAGGCCACAGCTAGAGTATTGTGTGCAGTTCTGGAATCCACATTATAGGAAGGATGTGATTGCTCTAGAGAGAGAGCAGAGGAGATTTACCAGGATGTTGCCTGGGCTGGAGAATTTGACATATGAGCAGAGATTGGATAGACTTGGATGATTTTCCCGGGAGCAGAGGAGATTGAGGAAGGACATGATTGAGGTGAATAAAATTATGAGGGGCATTGATAGGGTAGACAGGAAGGAACGTTTCCCCTTGGTGGAGGGAACAATAACCAGGGAGCATAGATTGAAGGCAGTGGGCAGGAGGTTTAGAGGGGAAGTGGGGAAGGATTTTTTCACCCAGAGGGTGGTAGGAATCTGGAACTCACTGCCTGAAAGGGGGGTAGAGGCAGAAACCCTCATAACATTTCAGAATATTTGGATGTGCACTTGCGATACCTTGGCATATAAGGCTGTGGGCCTAGTGCTGGAAATTAGGATTAGAATTGTTAGGTTCTTGTTCGATCGGCACAGAGTTGATGGGCGGAAAGGCCTCTTTCTGTGCTGTCGACCTCTGTGACTCTATGACAGAGATATCCCTCGATTTTAAAGATGGAGATGGGATCTACCTCCTTTTTAAAGATCGAGAAAGGTTCTCCCTCCTTTCTAAAGTTGGCAAAGTGATCTTCCTCCATTTCAATGACATGGAATGGATCTCCCTCCATTTTAAAGATTGAGATAAGATCTCCCTCCATTTTAAAGATTGAGATAAGATCTCCCTCCATTTTAAAGATGGAGAAAGGATCTCCCAACATTTTAAAGACTGAAAACGGATCTCCCAACATTTTAAGGAGGGAAAAGTGACCTCCCTCCAGTTTAAGTCGTAGAAGGGGTTGCCCTCCATTTTAAATAGATAGAAGGGATCTCCATACATTTTAAAGATGTGGAAGGGATCTCCCTCCGTTTTAAAGATGTGGAAGGGATCTCCCTACATTTCAGTTTGGACACAAACACTCTCAAACACACAATTGCACAGATATATTCTTTCTCATACACGCAGACATACACACATAACCTCTCACACACAGACACACTCACACATCTATATTCTCTATTTCACACACCCAAACACACACACACACACACACACATTCTCTCTCACGATGACGCCAGATATATTATTTCTCATACACACACTCTCACATACACGCAGTCACAAAGACATATTCTTTCTCATACACATGCTCACACAGACATAGTCACAATCACACAGATGCATTCTCAAACACACACACATCCTCTCTCTTCCAGTCACTGATTCTCTATCTCACCCATTCACACACACACTCACAGATACATTCTTTCTCGTCCACACAAACACACACAACCTCACACACACATTCACACAAACATATATTCTTACTCACACACAATGTACATACCACATACATTTTCTCTCACACATACACGCAAACAGATATATTCTTTCTCAAACGCACACACAAACACACACACACACACACATACACACCAACTCACACACATACACACTCTCTCACACACACACACATATATACATTCTCTCTCATATACACACAAACACCGGCACACGCTTGCACAGATATATACTTTCTCATACATGCAGGCACACACACATAAAAACACAAACATACCCTCCCACACACATTCACACTCACAGATATTTCTCTCTTTCACACACACACACATTCTCTCTCACCCCCTTACACAAACGCACATACACACGCATCTGTCCCTCCCTCTCTCACAAACAGGTGCACACACTCTCACAAACACATATGTTCTGATACAGAAACACACTCTCCATCTCTCAAATTTACTCCTGCAATCTCTCATACACAGTCTCCCACACAATCTTACAGACAATTCCTCTCACACCCGTTCCCTCTCACACACAATCTTTAACATTCAGTCCCTCTCACACATAATCCCTCTCACACACAATCCCTCTCACACACAATCCCTCTCACACACAATCCCTCTCACACACAATCCCTCTCACACGCAATCCCAATCACACACAATCTTTAACCTACAGTCCCTCTCACACACAATCCCTCTCACATGCAATCCATCTCACACACAATCCCTCTCACGCTTAAAATCACATGCAATCCCTCTCACACGCAACCCCTCTCACACACAATCCCTCTCACACAGAATCCCTCTCACACACAATCCCTCTCACATGCAATCGCTCTCACACACAATCCCTCTCACGCTTGATCTCACATGCAATCCCTTTCTCACGCAACCCCTCTCACAACAATTGCTCCCACACAAAATGACTCTCACACGCAATCCCTATTACATGCAATCACTCACACACGCAATCCCTCTCATACACAATCTCTCACACATGCAATTCCTCTCACACACAATTCCTCACACACACAATCCCTCTCACACACAATCCCTCTCATACGCAATCCATCTCACACACAATCCCTCTCACACACAATCCCTATCACACACAATCCCTCTCACACACAATCCCTCTCACACACAATCCCTCTCACACACTATCCCTCTCACAAACAATCACTCTCATACACAACCTGTCACACACAATCCCTCTCACACACAATCTCTCTCATACACAATCTGTCACACACAATCCCTCTCACACACAATCCCTCACACACACAATCCCTCTCACACACAATCCCTCTCATACACAATCTGTCACACACAATCTCGCACACATTCGCTCTCACTCTCTATCTCTCCCACACACACTCTCACAAGCACACACACCATATCTCTCACACATACAAACATTGTCCCTCACACACACTCTCTCTCCCCTCATCAACCTGGCCCACACCCTCTCTGCTTCCCCCCCAAATCATTCTCTCCCAAACCCCAAACTCTCTCTGTGCACCATTCCTCCCACCAACCCCCATGCTCTCTCTTTCCCTTGCTCTCTCCAATTTTGGATGAGAGAGAGATAGTCAGAGAGGATGGAAATCCCTTCTCAACCCATTTCTCAGCCTCTATTTTGCTCAGGGAGTGTTTGATGGGGACAGTATAGAGGGAGCTTTATTCTATATCGAACCCTGTGCTGCACCTGTCCTGGGAGTGTTTGATGGGGGCAGTGTAGAGGGAGCTTTACTCTGTATCTAGCCCCGTGCTGTACTTGTCCTGGGCGTGTTTGATGGGGACGGTGTAGAGGGAGCTTTACTCTGTATCTAACCCCGTGCTGTACCTGTCCTGGGAATATTTGATGGGGACAGTATAGGGGGAGGTTAACTCTGTATCTAACCCCATGCTGTACCTGTCCTGGGAGTGTTTAATGGGGACGGTAAAGAGGTAGCTTTACTCTGTATCTAACCGCGTGCTGTACCTGTCCTGAGAGTGTTTGATGGGGACAGAAAAGAGGGAGCTTTACTCTGTATCTAACCCCGTGCTCTACCTGCCCTGGGTGTGTTTGATGTGCACAGTACAGAGGGAGATTTACTCTGCATCTTGCCCCTGCTTCATCATCTCTGGGATTGAGTGTGGGGAGAAATGGAATCTTCCTCTTCCCATGTGCTATGAGAAATATCCTTCCCTCAATCTGTCTCTCGGTCTCCCTCTCGATCTGTGTCTCTCTCTTCTCACTCGGTTTGTCTCTCTCTCTCTCTATCTCTCTTCCTCTCTCTCAGAATCTATATAAATTACACAAACACCAGTCAGCCTTTTAGATTTGTTCACAGTGGCCACAATATGTCCCCACCGCACTGGGACTTTTCTGACAGAGTTGACTCCTCAGGAATGTGACGTTGGTACTTTCAACGTGACAGAGACACAGCTATGGAGACACTGAGACACTGATCAAACACTCATCCCCGAAACACCGCATTGTCCACGGGTTCCAGGTCATCACCACTCGCTGATTTAAAAAGATTTTCACCACATCCCCCCTTCATCCCTTTCCCAAAACCTTCACTCTGTCTCTCCCCCTGTCACCCATGAAACAATTTTTTGAATTTGACTCTGTATCGAACCCCATACTGTAATTGGGTTGGGAGTGTTTGATGAACATTGTAGTCAAAGCTTCTCTCTGAAACACTGGATTGAGGTTGAGGGGTGATTTGTTCAAACGCTTCAAGATAATAATGGAAATGAAGAGAGTGGATAACAGTGGTAAAGATGGAGAAGGGATCTCTCTCCATTTTAAAGATGGGGAAAAGGATATGTCACAGGATAATGTTTTTTATACCCAGGCATGTTGAAAAATATTTGGAACTTTACCCTTTTCTCCAGCTGATGAACTTTTAATTTGAACACTTTTTAATTTCAACTCGAATTCAAAGGTGAATGAGGCTTTTTAATCTCATAACCCAAGTGTTGAGGGAGGATTATACTGTATCGACACCCGTGCTGTACCTGTTCTGGAAGTGTTTGATGGGGACACTTTAATAACAACTTTACTTCCTAACTAACCCTGCGTTTTCCAATAACGGGTGCAGATTCAGATAAATCAGAGGTTTCATTTCTGTGTCTTGAAGCTTTCATTTGGAGTTGGAAATCTGTCAGTTGATGAATGTTGCCTTGAAAATTTCATCCTGAATTGTGTGAGGCCTTATTATTGTGGAAATGTGTGAAGTAAGTGTTTGCATTCACACATTCCTACATTGTGAAATGTAAGTTACCTTTGAAACAATAGGGTGTAGGGCCAGAGAGTCTGAATGGACAACAGGTTTTGGATGATTAAAGAGTGAATTTTAATGATGTCCTTTGAAGGAATCATTTACTTTAAATGTCCCAAGACAATGAAATGCTTCAGAGGAAATGTCCCGAGACAATGAAATGGTTCCCCAATGTCTGAATCACTTTCCAAGTCTTCAGAGACATGAAGGGGGCAGAGATATTGTAAGATACAGATCATGAGATGCCAGAGAATCACAGAATTGAAGTTGTGGAGCCCTCTCCTGTTTCAGAATGTCAGTTTTAATGTTTTACTCTGTGAAACTTGGTTAATGTTTCAGAAAGCAGAAAGTTGCAATCCAATCTGTAACCTGCACTTCAAATTCAAAAGAGATATGAACGCCTCAAGTGAATGGGTGAAATAGTTCAAGATGGATTTCATTGTAGGCAAATGTGTGGCTGCTCAGTTTAATAAGGATGGACCATATTTCATTATAAATGGTGAAAAGCTGCAATCAGTCCAAAGAGTCCCGATCCACTTGTGTCTTGTCTAAGAAAACATCAAAAAGTTCCAATGAGAAATTCAATTTGATATTTGGGATAAAGCTGGTTAAAAACTCACACTGCACATTTCCTGAATCATCTTCTGTAACCTGCACTTCAGCACATCACAAGAAAAATGATATTTTCAACGGTCAATGATTCCAGTCTGTAACTCATTCCTAGGTATCTATTATTCTATATATAAACCCCACAAACCTCTTGATGAGATTTGAGTCTGCAACTCACTCCCAGGTATATATTATTCTATATATAAAGAACCTGAACCCCTCGGTTAGATTCCAGTCTGTAACTCACTCCCAGGTATCTATTATTCTATATATAAACCCCCGGAACACCTCGATTAGATTCCAGTCTGTAACTCACTCCCGGGTATCTATTATTCTATATATAAACCCCCTGAACCCCTCGATTAGATTCCAGTCTGTAACTCACCCGCAGGTATCTGTTATTCTATATATAAACCACCTGAACACCTCGTTTAGATTTAAGTCTGTAACTCACTCCCAGGTATCTATTATATTATATATAAACCACACAAAACCCTCATTTAGATTCCAGTCTGTAACTCATTCCCAGCTATCTCTTATTCTATATTTAAACCCCACAAACATCTCGATGAGATTCCATTCTGTAACTAAGTCCCGGGTATCTATTATTCTATATATAAACCCCACAAACACATCGATTAGATTCCAGTCTGTAATTCACTCCCGGGTATCTATTATCTATATATAAACACACCAAACCCTCCGATTAGATTCCAGTCTGTAACTCACTCCTGGGTATCTCTTTTTCTTTATATAAACCCGCTTAACCCTTCAATTTGATTCCACTCTGTAACTCACTCCCGGGTATCTATTATTCTATATGTAAACCCGCTGAACTCCTAGATTAGATTCCAGTCTGTAACTCACTCCCGGGTATCTATTATTCTATAAATAAACCCCCTGAACCCCTCGATTAGATTCCAGTCTGTAACTCACTCCCAGGTATCTATTATTCTATATATAAACCTCCTGAACCTCTCGATTAGATTCCAGTCTGTCACTCACTCCTGGGTATCTATTTTTCTATATACAAACGCCCTGGACCCCTTGATTAGATCCAGTTTGTAACTCACTCCTGGGTATCTATTACTCTAGGGGAAATAGGGTTGGAGGGTGAAATGGCCTCTTTGTCTTTCCATGTGCTTTGACCAATATCCTTTATTCACTCTCTGGCTCTCAGTCACCCACTTAGTCTGAGAGTCTCTATTTCTCATTCACTCGATCTGTGTCTTCTCTCCCTGCCTCTCTTCCTCTGAGAATCTAGTCTACAAACACCAGGCAGCCATTTCAGGTTTGTTCACAGAGACCATTTTATGTCCCCACAGCACTGGGACATTTATGACAGAGTTGACCCCTCTCTCATGTAACATTAATATTTTAAACGTCACAGAGACACATGTATGGAGATATAAATTCCCTGTGTATTCCCTGGAATATTGAAGGATCCGAGCTTTCAGTCCCACACTTTGCTGTTGTGCATTTGAATCCTGAATTTTCTAAAACTGAATCTGGAAGTAAAATCCCCTGGGATGGAATGATTCACATTCTTTCTGCTGCTGCAAAGCCCGTGTCTGTGTCAGTATCTCGGGATTTATTAACAGTTTAAGGTTAGAATGTCACAAGTCTGCCGTAAATCATCTCAGTCATAACTGTCCCAAAGCTATGACCCATATCAATCTTTCATCGTCTGCCTCTTCATCCCCTCTCACTCTGTGTCTCTCTCTTTAACATTCCCTCATTCTGCGTCTTCGCTTTCTCTCTCTCTCTCTCTCTCTCAGATTCAGTAAGAAAAATCCCCAAACACCAGGCAGCCATTTCAGGTTTGTTCACGGAGGCCATTTTATGTCCCCACAGCACTGGGACATTTATGACAGAATTGACTCCTCAGGAATGGGACATTAATACTTTCAAAGTGACAGAGGCACAGGGATCTCCCTCCATTTTAAATATGGAGAAGGGATCACCCTCCATTTTATTGATGGGGAAGGGATTTGCATCCATTTTGAAGATGGAGATGGGATCTGCCTCCATTTTAAAGATGGGGAAGAGATCTCCGTCCATTTTTAATATGGAGAAGGGATCTCCCTCCAGTTTAAAGATGGAGAAGGGATGTCCCTCCACTTTCAAGATGGAGAAGGGACTTCCCTCCATTTTAAAGATGGAGAAGGGATCTACCTCTATTTTGAAGATGGAGAAGGTTTCTCCCTCCATTGGAAAGATGGAGAAGGGATTTCCATCCATTTTAACGATGTGGAATGGATCTCTCTCCATTGGAAAGATGGAGAAGGGATCTCCCTCCATTTTCAAGATGTGGAATAGATCTCCCTCCATTTTAAAAATGGGAAGCTATCTGCCTCCATTTTAAGATGGAGAAGTGATCTCCGTCAATTTTAAAGTTTTAAGAACAGATCTTCCTCCATTTCAATGACATAGAAGGGATCTCCCTCCATTTTAATGATGTTAGAGGGATCTCCATCCGTTTTTAAGATGGAGAAGATATTTGCCTCCATTTTAAATATTGAGGATGGTTCTCGCTCCATTTCGTCTGCTCTCTCTCTCCCTACCGCTTTTGCCTTCCCTCGACTCGTCTCTCTGATTCTATCCCTCACCCCATCTCTATTTCCGACACTCACTCCCCTCTCTGTCTGTCTCTCTCTCACAACCCATACATTTCTCCTTCGTTCATTCGCCTCTCTCTATCTCTCACACACCCTCCCTCTCTTTCTCTCACACCCTATCTCACTGTGGCTATGTGCATCTCTCTCTCTCTCACTCCCCATCACTCTGCCTCTCACCCTCTCTCTGTCTCTGCCTCTCTCTGTCTCTGTCACTCTCTGACCCTCTCTCTATCACCCCGTCTCTCTACCCATCGCCATGTCTTTCTGTCACTTTCTCTCTGCCTCGCTCTGCCACTGTCTCTCTGACACACTCAGTCTCTCTCTTGCCTGTCTCTCTCTCTTGCCTGACTTGTCTCTGTCTCTCTCACTCCATTCCCCTGCCACTCTCTGCCCGTCTCTCTCTCTCTCGACCTGTCTCTATTTCTCTTGGTGAGTTTTGTCTGTCTATCTCTAACTCACTCTGTGTCTCTCTCCCCATCTCTGTTTCTCTGCCTTTCCGACTCTCTCTCTCTCTCTCTCTCTCTCTCTCTCTCTTACTCCATCAGTCTCCCCCTCTCCTCCTCTCCCCACCATCCCCAGTCTCCCGTTTGAAGAAAATTTGGGTGTGAAGATGAAGGGAAAATATTTTCAGGGTTTCGGGGAAAGGGCGGACGAGTGAGACCAGTGGAACGTTCCTTGCAAAGTGTGGAAAGTAGTTGATGGGCTGAATGGCCTCCTTCTGTGTTGTAACCGTTCAGTGATACACACGCAGGTTAACTTTTCATTCTCGAATAAGCTTCACTCTTTCCTCCATTGTAGGTTCCAGCACTTCCACATCACAAGTTGGGCAATGGATTTCCATCCATTTTAAAGATGGGAATGGATCTCCCTCCATTTTAAAGAAGGGAATGGATCTCCCTCCATTTTAAAGATGGGAGTGGATCTCCCTCCATTTTAAAGATGGAGAAGACGTAGCCTAGTGGGACATCAGCAAGGCTTTTGATAAGGTCCCACAAGGGAGACTGAAAGTGAAGGTAAGAGCCCATGGGATTAAAGGCAATTTTACACATTGGATCCAGAATTGGCTGAGAGGCAGGAAGCAGAGGGTGATGGTCAAGGGGTGTTTTTGTGACTGGATTCCTGTGTCCAGTGGGTTCCACAGGGATCGGGGTTGGGTCCCTTGCTGTGTGTGGTATGTATAAACGATTTAGACTTCAATGTAGGAGGGTTGATCAGCAAGTTGGTGGATGATATGATAATTGGTGGGGTGGTAAATAGTGCGAAGGAGAGCCTTAGATTACAGGAGGATATAGACAGGCTGGTCAGTGGCAAATGGACTTTAATCCGGATAAGTGTGAGGTGATGCACTTGGGCTGGACAAACAAGGCACAGGAATACATGATGAATGGTGGGACCCTGGGATCTAATGGGCATTAGAGGGACCTTGGTGTGTATGTACTTAAGGTAGCGGGACAGCTAAATAAGGTGGTTAAGAAGGCATATGAGATACTTTCCTTTATTAGCCGAGACATAGAATAGAAGAGCAGAGAGGTCATGCTGGAACTCTATAAAACGCTGGTTAGGCCACAGCTAGAGTATTGTGTGCAGTTCTGGAATCCACATTATAGGAAGGATGTGATTGCTCTGGAGAGAGAGCAGAGGAGATTTACCAGGATGTTGCCTGGGCTGGAGAATTTGACATATGAGCAGAGATTGGATAGACTTGGATGATTTTCCCGGGAGCAGAGGAGATTGAGGAAGGACATGATTGAGGTGAATAAAATTATGAGGGGCATTGATAGGGTAGACAGGAAGGAACGTTTCCCCTTGGTGGAGGGAACAATAACCAGGGAGCATAGACTGAAGGCAGGGGGCAGGAGGTTTAGAGGGGAAGTGGGGAAGGATTTTTTCACCCAGAGTGTGGTGGGAATCTGGAACTCACTGCCTGAAAGGGGGTTAGAGGCAGAAACCCTCATAACATTTCAGAATATTTGGATGTGCCCTTGCGATACCTTGGCATATAAGGCTGTGGGCCTCGTGCTGGAAAATAGGATTAGAATTGTTAGGTTCTTGTTCGATCGGCACAGACTTGATGGGCCGAAAGGCCTTTTTCTGTGCTGTCGATCTCTGTCAATCTATCACAGAAATATCCCTCCATTTTAAAGACGGAGAAGGGATCCACCTCCATTTTAAAGATGGTAAAGGGACCGACCTCCATTTTAAAGATGTGGAAGCGATCTCCCTGCATTTCAATTTGGACACAAACACTCTCAAACACACAATTGCACAGATATATTCTTTCTCATACATGCAGACACACACACATACCGTCTCACACACAGACACACTCACGCACATATATTCTCTGTTTCACACACACACACATTCTCTCTCACACTCACACTACACAGATATATTATTTCTCATACACGCCCACTCTTTCTCACACACACTCACAAAGACATATTCTTTCTCATACACATGCTCACACAGACATAGTCACAATCACACAGATTCTTTCTGAACCGCACATACATCCTCTCTCTTACAGACACTGATTCTCTAACTCACCAATTGACACACACACTCGCAGATATATTCTTTCTCATACACACAAACACGCACAACCTCACACACACATTCACACACACATATATTCTTTCTGACACAAAGCACATACCACATACATTTCTCTCGCAGATACATCACACAGTTATATTCTTTCTCATACACACAGACAAACACACACAGATACACAAACTCACACATACCAACTCACACAAATACACACTCTCTCACACACACATATATTCTTTCTATCTCATACACACACACACACACACACACACGCACGCTCATACACACACACACACACACACCAACTCACACACATACAAGCTCTCTCACACACACAAACACATATATACATTCTCTCTCATATACACTCAAACACACACACACACGCTCACACACACTCACACACACACCAACTAACACACAAACATGCTCTCTCACACACACAAATACATATATACATTCTCTCTCTCTCAAATACACACAAACACACACACACACTTGCGCAGATACATACTATCTCATAAATGCAGGCACACACACACGCACTCACACACACATTCACACTCACAGATATATCTCTCTTTCACAAACACACACACACACACACATTCTCTCTCTCCCCCTACACACACACACACACATACACACACATTCCTTCTCCCTCTCGCTCTCAAACACAGGCGCACACACTCTCACAATGATATAAGTTCTGATACACAAACCCACACACTCTCTCCCTCAATTTTACTCCTGCAATATCTCACAAACAGACTCCCACACAATCTCACACAAAATTCCTCTCCCACCCATTGCCTCTCACATACAATATTTAACATGCAGTCTGCTCACACACAATCCCTCTCACACACAATCCCTCTAACACACAATCTTTAACATACAGTCCCTCTCACATGCAATCCATCTCAAATACAATCCAACTCACACACAATCCCTCTCACACACAATCCCTCTCACACACAATCCCTCTCACACTCAATCCCTCTCACACACAATCCATCTCACACGCAATACCTCTCACACACAATCCCTCTCACACACAAAACCTCTCACACACAATCCCTCTCACACACAATCCCTCTCACACACAATCCCTCTCACACACAATCTCTCTCACACACAATCCATCTCACACACAATCCCTCTCAAACTCAATCCCTCTCACACACAATCACTCTCACACACAAAACCTCTCACATACAATCCATCTCACACACAATCCATCTCACACACAATGCCTCTCACACACAATCCCTCTCACACACAATCCCTCTCACACCCAATCCCTCTCACACGCAATCCCTCTCACATACAATCCCTCTCACACGCAATCCCTCTCACACACAATCCCTTTCATGTACAATCCCTCTCACACGCAATCCCTGTCACACACAATCACTCTCACACACAAACCGTCAAACATGCAATCCCTCTCACACACAATCCCTCTCACACTCAATCCCTCTCACACACAATCCCTCTCACACACAATCTCTTACACGCTCCCTCTTACACAATCGCTCTCACACTCTATCTCTCTCACACACACACTCTCCCAAGCACACACACCATCTCTCTCACTCACAAACACAATCTCTGTCCCTCACACGCACTCTCTCTCCCCTCATCATCTCGACCTACATCCTCTCTGCCAACCCAACGCACTCTTTCCCAAACACCAAAATCTCTCTGCACCATCCCACCCACTATCCCCCCATGGTCTCTCTTTCCCATGCTCTCTCCAATTTTGGATGAGCGAGAGATGGTGAGAGAGGATGGAGATCCTTTGCGAAATTTTTTCTCAGTCTCTGTTTCTCTCTGGGAGTGCTTGATGGGGACAGTATGGAGGGAACATTATTCTCTATCTAAACCCGTGCTGTACCTGCGCTGGGAGTGTTTGATGGGGACAGTGTAGAGGGAGCTTTACTCTGTATCTAACCCCGTGCTGTACCTGTCCTGGGAGTGTTTGATGGGGACAGTGTAGAGGGAGCTTTACTCTGTATCTAACCCCGTGCTGTACCTGTCCTGGGAGTGTTTGATGGCGACGGTGTAGAGGGAGCTTTACTCTGTATCTAACCCCGTGCTGTACCTGTCCTGGGAGTGTTTGATGGGGACAGTGTACAGGGAGCTTTACTCTGTATCTAACCCCGTGCTGTACCTGTCCAGAGAGTGTTTGATGGGGACCGTGTAGAGGGAGCTTTACTCTGTATCTAACCCCGTGCTGTACCTGTCATGAGAATGTTTGATGGGGACAGTATAGAGGGAGCTTTACTCTGTATCTAACCCCGTGCTGTACCTGTCCAGAGAGTGTTTGATGGGCACAGTATAGAGGGACCTTTACTCTGTATCTATCCACGTGCAATACCTGCCCTGGGAGTGTTTGTTGGGGACAGTGTAGAGGGAGCTGTACTTTGTATCTAACCCCGTGCTCTCCCTGCCCTGGGAATATTTGATGGGGAAAGTGTAGAGGGAGCTTTACTCTGTATCTAACGCCGTACTGTAACTGTCCTGGGATTGTTTGATGGGGACAGTATAGAAGGAGCTTTACTCTGTATCTAACCCCATGCTGTACCTGTCCTGGAAGTGTTTGTTGGGGACAGTGTAGAAGGAGCTTTACTCTGTATCTAACCCTGTGCTGTACCTGCCCTGGGAGTGTTTGATGTGGACAGTGCAGACGGAGCTTTACTCTGTATCTAACCCCGTGCTGTACCAGTCCTGGGAGTGTTTGATGTGGACAGTGTAGAGGGAGCTTTACTCTGTATCTAGTCCTGTGCTGTACCTGTCCTTGGAATGTTTGATGGGGACAGTGCAGAGGGAGATTTACTCTGTATCTAACCCTGTGCTGTACCTGTCTTGAGAGTGTTTGATGCGTACAGTTTTGAGGCAGCTTTACTCTGTATCTAACGCCGTGCTGTACCTGTCCTGATAGTGTTTGATGTGCACATTATAGAGGGAGATTTACTCTGTATCTACCCCATACTGCATCATCTCTGGGAGTGTTTGTTGGCATCATTCTCGCCAGAAACAGAAACAATCCACAAATAAGGGCTCACAAATTGAACATGAGTTTCCTTGTTTGATTTTCCCTGTTCTGTGCTGATTCTCTGATAGATTCCTGGTGTTTACCCTCCACATGAGCAGTCATCCTAATCCCATCTACCTGTCCTGCTCCCAACGCGGCATCCAACAACAATAAGGAAAGTGATACAGGAGTGTCTCAGCGAGTGAGACAGGTGAGTCTAGAGCCTGACCTGGGTGTATGGGAGTGACCCGGGTTAATCCGACACTCCAGGGACAATTTACACAATTTGAGTGCATCGTAGTTTTGCAGAATGAGACCTGGATTCCAAGGGTTAAATTGCAAAGTGAGATTTTACAAACTCGGGTTTTATTCCCTGAAATTTAGTAGCATCAGGGGTGACTTGATCAAATTATCAAATCCTGAGAGGAACTGAGGGGGGAGATTAGGGGAATGTATGAGCTCTTGTCCTGAGTAACAAACTTCGTGTGGCGTCATATCGAATCCCTTTTGAACAGACAAGTATCCTTCTGTCACTACAGGTTACCTGTATGTTGCAAAGTTATTCTGATAATTTTCATCCCACTGAGTCAAAATTTCTGGGATGCAGTGACTAAGTCTTAACTTCAAATAGTTCAGTTTCACTGTTTAAAATAAGCAGTCACTTTTCTGTGGTGGTTTTTGAGACTGAATTTGGAGCTCAGAATCTGTCAGTGGAATGGAGTTTCTACAGAGATAGGAAATAGGATTGATGAATAAAGGTGCAGTATTTTGTTCACTGCATTAGATTGTGTCTGTTGCAGTTTCACAGGAGTTTACATTTTCTTGAGAAAGGGATAATTATCCAATGTCAACAATTCAATTTCTTCAGAGAAGTGAAAACGCAAGAGAAAGAGAGAATATACAAACACTGAAACAAACAGGCAACTGTATGAGGAAGATATCAATTCTCTGCATGTTTTAATGTGAATTCCTGAGCTAAAGATTGAAATAAACAGGAATTTAAATCTCACACTGGGATGCCATACAGTTTCAGTCCTGATAGCCTAAAATTAAAAATCAAAATCTACAATTAAAAATTTCTTGCTCATAGCAAATGGAATTTGACTCTGTATCGAACCCCATCCTGTATTTGGGTTGGGAGTGTGTGATGAACAGTGTAGCCAAAGATTTAGTTTGAAACAAACTTCTGCAAAAGGCAATTTACACAAAGTCTCTTGTTAATGTTTCAATCTGAGGCTGATAGATTTTTGTTAGACACAGGGGTAAAGAGATATGGAGTTAGATCAGAGATCAGCCAGGATCTCATTGAATGTCGGAAACAGGGTGTTGGGAGAAATGGAATCTTCGTCTTCCCATGTGCTATGATAAATATCCTTCCTTCAATCTCTGTCTCTCGGTCTCCCTCTCAATCTGTGTCTCTCTCATCTCACTCGCTTGGTCTGTCTCTCTCTCTCTCTTCCTCTCTCTCAGAATCTAGATAAATTACACAAACACCAGTCAGCATCTTAGGTTTGTTCACAGTGGCTACAATATGTCCCCACCGCACTGGGACATTTCTGACAGAGTTGACTCCTCAGGAATGTGACGTTGGTACTTTCAACGTGACAGAGACACAGCTTTGGAGACACTGAGACACTGATCAGACACTCATCCCCGAAACACCGCATTGTCCACGGGTTCCAGGTCATCACCACTCGCTGATTTAAAAAGATTTTCACCACATCCCCCACTTCATCCCTTACCCAAAACCTTCACCTTGTCTCCCCCTGTCACCCATGAAACAATTTTTTGAATTTGACTCTGTATCGAACCCCATACTGTAATGGGTTGGGAGTGTTTGATGAACAATGTAGTCAAAGCTTCTCTCTGAAACACTGGATTGAGGTTGAGGGGTGATTTGTTCAAACGCTTCAAGGTAATAATGGAAATGAAGAGAGTGGATAACAGTGGTAAAGATGGAGAAGGGATTTCTCTCCATTTTAAAGATGGTGAAAAGGATATGTCACAGGATAATTTTTTTTTATCCAGGCATGTTGAAAAATATTTGGAGCTTTACCCTTTTCTCCAGCTGATGAACTTTTAATTTGAACACATTTTAAATTTAACTCGAATTCAAAGGTGAATGAGGCTTTTTAATATCAAGCATTGAGGGAGGGTTATCCTGTATTGACCCCCGTGCTGTACCTGTCCTGGGAGTGTTTGATGGGGACAATTTAATAACAACTTTACTTCCTATCTAACCCTGCGCTGTTGAATAACGGATGCAGATTCAGATAAATCGTAGGTTTCATTTCTGTGTCACTTTCTTTATCTTGAAGCATTCATTTGGAGTTGGAAATCTGTCAGTTGATGAATGTTGTCTTGAAAATTTCATCCTGAATTGTGTGAGGCATTAGTATTGTGGAAATGTGTGAAGAAAGTGTTTGCATTCACACATTCCTACATTGTGAAATGTAAGTTCCCTTTGAAACAACAGGGTGTTGGGCCAGGGACAATAACAGAATTGAAGTTGTGGGGCCCTCTCCTGTTTCAGAATGTCAGGTTTAATGTTTTACTCTGTGAACCTTGTTTAATGTTTCAGAAAGCAGAAAGTTCCAATGCAATCTGTAAACTGCACTTCAGATTCCAAAGAGATATGAACGCTTTAAGTGAATGGGTGAAGTAGTGAAAGATGGATTTCATTGTAGGCAAATGTGTGGCTGCTCAGTTTAATAAGGATGGAACACAATTCATTACAAATGGTGAAAAGCTGCAAACAGTGAGTTTCCAAAGAGTCCCTATCCCTTTGTGTCCAGTCTAAGAAAACATCAAATAATTACAAGGAGAAATTGAATTTGATATCTGGGATAAAGCTTCATAAAAACTCACACTAAACATTCCATGAAACAGCCTCTGTAACCTGCACTTCAGCACATCACAAGAAAAATGGTATTTTCAATGGTTTTTGATTGCAGTCTGTAACTCACACCCGAGTATCTATTATTCTATATATAAACCCCCTGAACCACTCGATTAGATTCCAGTCTGTAACTCACTCCCGAGTATCTATTATTCTATATATAAACCCCACAAACCCCTCGATTAGATTCCAGTCAGTAACTCACACCCGGGTATCTATTATTCAATATATAAACCCCACAAACACCTCGATTAGATTCCAGTCAGTAACTCACACCCGGGTTTCAATTATGCTATATATAAACCACGCATACCCATCGATTCGATTCCAGTCTGTAACTCAGACCCAGGTATCTATTATTCTACATACATAAGCCCCCTGAACCCCTTGATTAGATTCAAGTCTGTAAATCATTCCCGGGTATCTATTACTCAATGTAAAACCCCACAAACCCCTCGATTAGATTCCAGTCTGTAACTCCCGGGTATCTTTTACTCTATATATAAGCTCCTGAACCCCTTGATTAGATGCCAGGCTGTATCTCACTCCCGGGTATCAATTATACTGTATACTAAACCCACAAACCCTTTGATTAGATTCCAGTCTGTAACTCACTCCTGGGTATCTGTTGTGCTTTATGGAAACCCTCTGAACACCTCTACTGGATTCCAGTCTGTAACTCACTCCCGGGTATCTATTATTCTATACATAAAGCCCCAGAATAACACGATTAGATTCCAGTCTGTAACTCAATCCCGGGTATCTGTTGATCTATATATAAAACCCACAAACCCCTCGATTAGATTCCACTCTGTAACTCACTCCCGGGTATCCTTTATTCTATATGTAAACCCCCTGAACCACTCGATTAGATTCCAGTCTGTAACTCACTCTCAGATATCTATTATTCTATATATCATCCCCCTTTACCCCCTCGATTAGCTTCCGGTCTATAACTCGCTCCCAGGTATCTATTATTCTATATATAAACCCCCAGCACCCCTCGATTAGATTCCAGTCTGTAACTCACTCCCAGGTATCTATTATTCTATATACAAACCCCCTGGACCCCTCGATTAGATTGCAGTCTGTAACTCACTCCCAGATATCTATTATTCTATATATAATCCCCCTTTACCCCCACGATTAGATTCCAGTCTGTAACTCACTCCCGGGTATCTATTATTCTATATATAAACCCCCTGAACCCCTCGATTACATTCCAGTCTGTAACTCACTCCCGGGTATCTATTATTCTATATATAAACCCCCTGAACCACTCGATTAGATTCCAGTCTGTAACTCAGTCCCGGGTATCAATTATTCTATATATAAACCCCCTGAACCCCTCGATCAGATTCCAGTCTGTAACTCACTCCCAGGTATCTATTATTCTATATATAAACCCCCTGAATCCCTCGATTAGATTCCAGTCTGTAACTCACACCCAGGTATCTATTATTCTATATATAAACCCCCTGAACCCCTCGATTAGATTCCAGTCTGTAACTCACACCCAGGTATCTATTATTCTATATATAAACCCCCTGAACCCCTCGATTAGATTCCAGTCTGTAACTCACTCCCGGGTATCTATTATTGTATATATAAACCCCCTGAACCCCTCGATTAGATTCCAGTCTGTAACTCACTCCCGGGTATCTATTATTCTATATATAAACCCCCTGAACCCCTCGATTAGATTCCAGTCTGTAACTCACTCCCGGGTATCTATTATTCTAGGAGAAACAGGGTTGGAGGGTGAAATGTCCTCTTTCTCTTTCCATGTGCTGTGACCAATATCCTTTATTCACTCTCTGGCTCTCAGTCACCCACTTGGTCTGAGAGTCTCTATTTCTCATTCACTCGATCTGTGTCTTCTCTCCCTGCCTCTCTTCCTCTGAGAATCTAGTCTACAAACACCAGGCAGCCATTTCAGGTTTGTTCACAGTGACCATTTTATGTCCCCACAGCACTGGGACATTTATGACAGAGTTGACTCCTCACAAATGGGACATGAGTATATTTAACGTGACAGAGGCACAGGGATCTCCCTCCAAATTAAATATGGAGAAGGGATCTCCCTCCATGGTAAAGATAGGGAAGGGATCTCCCTTCAGTTTAAAGATGGAGAAGGGATCTCCCTCCATTCTGAAGATGGAGAAGTGATCTCCCTCCATTTTAAAGTTGGAGAAGGGATCTCGCTCCATTTTAAAGTTGGAAAAGTGATATCCTTCCGTTTTAACGGTGGAGAAGTTCTCTGCCCCCATTTTAAATATTGAGGATGGTTCTCGCTCCATTTTGTCTGCTCTCTCTCTCCCTACCGCTTTCGCCTTCCCTCGACTCGTCTCTCTGATTCTCTCTCTCACCCCATCTCTATTTCGGACACTCACGCCCCTCATTTTGCCTCTCTGTCTCCCCATCCATTTTTCTTTCACTCAATTGCCCCTTATTATCGGTGTCTCTCGCCCGATCTCTCTTTCTCTCTCAGCCCATTTCACTGTCGCAATGTCCATCTCTCTCTCTCGCCCCATCTCTCTGCCCTTCACCCTCTCTGTCTCTCACTCTATCTCTCTGTCACTCTCTGACCCTCTCTCTATCCCTCCATTTCTCTCCCTATCACCACATCTCTCTGTCACTCTCTGTCTCCCTCGCTCTGCCACTGTCTCTCTGTCACACTCGTTCTCTCTCTTGCTTGTCTCTTTCTCCGTCACTCTCTTCCTCGCTTCGCCTTTCTCTGTCTCTCTCACTCACTCCATCACCCTACCACTCTCGGCCCCTCTCTCTCTCTTGGTCATTCTCTCTCTCTCTCTGTTGGTGAGTTTTGCCTCTCTTTCTGTATCTCAAGTTGCCTCTCTCTCGACATCTCTCTCCTTTGCCTCTCTCTCTCTCTCTCTCTCTTATTACATCAGTCTCACCCTCTCCCCACGATCCCCAGTCCCCCTTTTGAGGAAACTTTCGGTGTGAAGCTGAAGGGAAAATAATTTCAGGGTTTACAGTCTGTAACTCACTCCCGGGTATCTATTATTCCATATATAAACCCCACAAACCCCTCGATTAGATTCCAGTCTGTAACACACACCCCGGTACCTATTATTCCATATATAAACCCCCTGAACCCCCAATTAGATTCCAGTCTGTAACTTACTCCCGGGTATCTATTATTCTATATATACACCCCACAAACCCCTCGATTAAATTCCAGTCTGTAACTAACTCCTGGGTATCTATTATTCTATATGTAAACCCCACAAACCCCTCGATTAGATTCCAGTCTGTCACTCATTCCCGGGTATCTATTATTCTATATATAAACCCCACAAACCCCTCGATTAGATTTCAGTCTGTCACTCATTCCCGGGTATCTATTATTCTATATGTAAACCCCACAAACACCTTGATCAGATTCCAGTCTGTAACTAACTCCCGAGTATCTATTATTCTATATATAAACCCCACAAACCCCTCGATCAGATTCCAGTCTGTAACTCACTCCCAGGTATCTATTATTCTATATATAAACCCCCTTAACCCCTCGATTAGATTCCAGTCTGTAACTCACTCCCGGGTAACTATTACTCTATTTGATGGGACAGTGCTGAGGGAATTTTACTCTCTATCGAACCCCATACTGTATTTGGTTTGGGTCTGTTTGTTGAAAAGTGTGGATGAAGCTTTAAACTGGAATTTAGGTGAGGGGGTTATTTGATGAAATTTTTCAGGATAATAATGCAAGTGGAGGGTTGATAAAGAGAAACTATTTCCGCTGCTTTGGGGAGTCTGGGCCTTGGGGACATGGTTTTTTGATAATGTTTAGAATTTTAGAATTTCAGGAGAGAAACTAAGAAACACTTTAAAACACCAAGTGTGGTATTAGTTTGGATCTCTCTCACACGGACGGAAATTGATGCTGAGCTACTAGTCCATGTTCCAAACTGTGGCTGATAGATTTCTGTTACCTAACACGGTGCAGAGATATGAGACCAAGGGGTCCGATCACAGATCAGCCAGGCTCTCATTGAATATCAGAACAGGGTGGGAGGGTGAAATGTCCTCTTTCACTTTCCATGTGCTGTGTCCAATATCCTTTATTCACTCTCTGGCTCTCAGTCACCCACTTGGTCTGAGAGTCTCTATTTCTCATTCACTCGATCTGTGTCTTCTCTCCCTGCCTCTCTTCCTCTGAGAATCTAGTCTACAAACACCAGGCAGACATTTCAGGTTTGTTCACAGAGGCCATTTTATGTCCCCACAGCACTGGGACATTTAAGACAGAGTTGACCCCTCTCTCATGTAACATTAGTGTTTTAAACGTGACAGAGACACAGGTATGGAGATATAAATTCCCTGTGTATTCCCTGGAATATTGAAGGATCCGAGCTTTCAGTCCCACACTTTGCTGTTGTGAATTTGAATCCTGAATTTTCTCAAACTGAATCTGGAAGTAAAATCCCCCGGGATGGAATGTTTCACATTCTTTCTGCTGCTGCAAAGCCCGTGTCTGTGTCAGTATCTCGGGATTTATTAACAGTTTGGGATAATAGGTTATAATGACACAAGTTTCCCATAATTCATCTCAGTCGGTAATGTCCCAAAACTATGTCCAATATCAATCTTTCATCGTCTGTCTCCTCATCTCCTCTCACTCTGTGTGTCTCTCTCTTTAACATTCCCTCATTTTGCGTCTTCTCTTTCTCTCTCTCTCCCTCTTTCAGATTCTGTAAGAAAAATCCCCAAACACCAGGCAGCCATTTCAGGTTTGTTCACAGAGGCCATTTTATGTCCCCACTGCACTGGGACATTTATGACAGAGTTGACTCCTCACGAATGGGACATGAGTATATTTAACGTGACAGAGGCACAGGTATCTCCCTCCAATTTAAAGATGGGGAAGGGATCTCCCTCCTTTTTAAAGATGGGGAAGGGATCTCCCTCCATTTTAAAGATGGAGAAGGGATCTCCATTCATTTCAAAGATGGGAAGGGAAATCCCTATATTTCAGTTTGGACACAAACACTCTCAAGCACAAAAACACAAAATTGCACAGAAATATTCTTTCTCATAGACGCAGACACACACACATACCCTCTCAAACACAGACACACTCACACACATATATTCTCTGTTTCGCACACACACACACACACACACACACACACACACACACACACACACACACACACACACACACATTCTCTCTCACACTCACACCACACAGATATATTATTTCTCATACACACACTCTCTCTCTCACACACACAGTCACAAAGACATTTTTTTTCTCATAAACATGCTCACACAGACATAGTCACTATCACACAGATGCATTCTCAATCACACACACATCCTATCTCTTACAGACACTGATTCTCTATCTCACCGATTCACACACTCACAGATATAATCTTTCTCGTACACACAAACACACACAACCTCACACACACATTCACACACACATATATTCTTACTCACACACAAAGTACATACCACATACATTTTCTCTCACACATACACCCACACACATATATTCTTTCTCATACACACACACACACACACATACACACACACATACACACACACACACACACGCACCAACTCACACACATACACACTCTGACACATGCACACACATATATACATTCTTTCTCTCTCATATACACATAAGCAAACGTGTACGCTTGCACATATATATACTTTGTCACACACGCAGGCACACACACATAAAAACACACACATACCCTCACACACGCACATTCACACTCACAGTATTTCTCCCTTTAACACAAACACATATTCTCTCTCTCCCCCCCTACACACATGCACATACACACACATTATCTCTCCATCTCTCTCTCAAACACAGCCACACACACTCTCACAAACACATAAGTTCTGATACACAAACCCACACACTTACTCTCTCAAATTTACTCCTGCAATCTCTTACACACAGTCTCCCACACAATCTCACACACAATTCCTCTCACACCCATTCCCTCTCACACACATTCTTTACCATACAGTCCCTCTCACACACAATCCCTCTCACACACAATCCCTCTCACGCACAATCCCTCTCACATACAATCCCTCTCACACACAATCCCTCTCGCGCACAATCCCTCTCACATACAATCCCTCTCACGCACAATCCCTCTCACGTACAATCCCTCTCACGCACAATCCCTCTCACATACAATCCCTCTCACACACAATCCGTCTCACACACAATCCCTCTCACGCACAATCCCTGTCGCATACAATCCCTCTCACACACAATCCCTCTCACATACAATCCCTCTCACATACAATCCCTCCAGCACACAATCTCTCACGCACAAACGCCATTTCTCTCTTTTCCCCCCCAAACTTTCTGTGTACGCACCCCCTCCTCCCCGACACACTGAAATCTCTTTCCCAAGCTCTCTCCATTTTTGGATGAGAGAGAGATGCTGAGAGAGGATGGAGATCCCTTCTCAACTGATTTGTCAGTCTCGCTTTCTCTCTGGGAGTATTAGATGGGGACAGTGTAGAGGAAGATTTACTCTGAACCTAACCCTTTGCTATACCTATCCTGGGAGTGTTTGATGGGGACGGTGTAGAGGGAGCTTTACTCTGTATCTAACCCCATGCTGTACCTGTCCTGGGAGTGTTTGATGGGGACGGTGTAGAGGGAGCTTTACTCTGTATCTAACCGCATGCTGTACCTGTCCTGGGAGTGTTTGATGGGGACAGTATAGAGGGAGCTTTACTCTTTTTCTAACCCTGTGCAGTACCTATCCTGGGAGTGTTTGTTGGGGACAGTGAAGAGGGAGCTTTACTCTGTATCTAACCCCGTGCTGTACCTGTCCTGGGAGAGTTTGATGGGGACAGTGTAGAGGGAGATTTAATCTGTATCTAACCCCGTGCTGTAGCTGTCCTAGGAGTTTTTGCTGGGCACAGTATAGAGGAAGATTTACTCTGTATTAACCCCATGCTTTACCTGTCCTGGGAGTTTTTGCTGGGCACAGTATAGAGGAAGATTTACTCTGTATTAACCCCATGCTGTACATGCCCTGGGAGTGTTTAATGGGGACACTGTAGTGGGAGCTTTACTCTGTATCTAACCCCGTGCTGTACCTGTCCTGGGAGTGTTTGTTGGGGACAGTGAAGATGGACCTTTACTCTGTATCTAGCCCCGTGCTGTACCTGTCCTGGGAGTTTTTGCTGGGCACAGTATAGAGGAAGATTTACTCTGTATCTAACCCCATGCTGTACATGCCCTGGGAGTGTTTGATGGGGAAACTGTAGTGGGAGCTTTACTCTGTATCTAACCCCGTGCTGTACCTGTCCTGGGAGTTTTTGCTGGGCACAGTATGGAGGAAGATTTACTCTGTATTAACCCCATGCTGTACATGCCCTGGGAGTTTTTAATGAGGACACTGTAGTGGGAGCTTAACTCTGTATCTTACCCCGTGCTGTATCTGTCCTGGGAGTGTTTGTTGGGGACAGTGTAGAGGGAGCTTTACTCTGTATCTAACCCCATGGTTTACCTGTCCTGGGAGTGTTTGATGGGGACAGTATAGAGGGAGCTTTACTCTGTATCTAACCCCATGGTTTACCTGTCCTGGGAGTGTTTGATGGGGACAGTTTAGAGCAAAACAGGATTAGAATTGTTAGGTTCTTGTTCAATTGCAACAGACTTGATGGGCCGAAAGGCCATTTTTTTGTGCTGTCGACCTCTGTGTCTCCATGATAGAGATCTCCCTCCATTTTAAAGACAGAGAAGGGATTTCCCTCCATCTTAAATTTTGAGAAATGATCTCCCTCCATTTTAAAGACAGAGAAGGGTTCTACCTCCATTTTAAAGATTGAGCAAGGATCTCCCTCCAATGGTTCTTGATTCCAGTCTGTTACTCATTCACCGGTATCTCCTATTCTATATATAAACCCGCTGAACCCCTCGATTAGATTCTAGTCTGTAACTCACTCCCGGGTATCTATTAGTCTCTATATAAACGCCCTGAACCCCTCGATTAGATTCCAGTCTGTAACTCACTCCCGGGTATCTATTAGTCTCTATATAAACCCCCTGAACCCCTCGATTAGATTCCAGTCTGTAACTCACTCCCGGGTATCTATTATTCTATATATAAACCCCCTGAACCCCTCGATTAGATTCCAGTCTGTAACTCATAACCGGGTTTCTATGATTCTCGATCTTTCTGCGGCTGCAAAACCCGTGTCTGTGTCAGTATCTCAGGATTTATTAACAGTTTAATGTTAGAATGACACAAGTTTGCCATAAATCATCTCAGTCATAACTGTCCCAAAGCTATGATCGATCTCAATCTTTCATCGTCTGCCTCTTCATCCCCTCTCACTCTGTGTCTCTCTCTTTAACATTCCCTCATTCTGCGTCTTCTCTCTCTCTCTCTCTCTCTGTCTCTCAGATTCTGTAAGAAAAATCCCCAAACACCAGGCAGCCATTTCAGGTTTGTTCACAGAGGCCATTTTATGTCCCCACAGCACTGGGACATTTATGACAAATTTGACTCCTCAGGATTGGGACATTAGTACTTTCAACGTGACAGAGGCACAGGTATCTCCCTCCATTTTAAAGATGGAGAAGGGATCTCCATATATTTTAAAGATGGAGAAGGGATCTCCCACCATTTTAAAGATGGAGAAGGGATCTCCCTCCAATTTAAAGATGTAGAAGGGATTTCCCTACATTTTAAAAATGGAAAAGGGATCTCCTTCTCTTTTAATTACATAGCAGGGATCACCGTCCATTTTAATGATGATAAAGGGATCTCCATCCGTTTTTAAGATGGAGAAGATATTTGCCTCCATTTTAAATATTGAGGATGGTTCTCGCTCCATTTCGTCTGCTCTCTCTCCCTACCGCTTTTGTCTTTCATCAACTCGTCTCTCTGAATCTCTCCCTCATCCCATCTCTATTTCCTACACTCACTCCTCTCTCTCCCTGTCTCTAACTCACAACCCATACATTTCTCTTTCACTCATTCGCCTCTCTCTGTCTCTCTCACACCCTCTCTCTCTTTCTCACACACCCTATCTCACTGTTGCTATGTCCATCTCGCTCTCTCTCTCCCCATCCCTCTGCCTCTCACTCTCTCTCTCTGTCTCTGTCTCTCTCTCTATCTCTCTGTCACTATCTGACCCTCGCTCTATCACCCTGTCTATCTACCCATCGCCACGTCTGTCTGTCACTCTCTCTCTGCCTCGCTCAGCCACTGTCCCTCTGACACACTTAGTCTCCCTCTTGTCTGTCTCTCTTCTCTTGCCTCACTTGTCTCTGTCTCTCTCACTCCATTGCCCTGCCACTCTCTGCCCGTCCCTCTCTCTCTCTCGCCCTGTCTCTATTTCCCAGGGTGAGTTTTGTCTCTCTATCTCTATCTCACTCCGTATCTCTCTCGCCATCTCTGCCTCTCTGCCTTTCATCTCTCTCTCTCTCTCTCTCTTACCCCATCAGTCTCCCCCTCTCCCCAACGTCCCCAGTCTCCCTTTTGAGGAAAATTTGGGTGTGAAGCTGAAGGGAAAATATTTTCAGGGTTTCGGGGAAAGGGCGGACGAGTGAGACCAGTGAAACTTTCCTTGCAGAGTGTGGAAAGTAGATTGATGGGCTGAATGGCCTCCTTCTGTGTTGTAACCGTTCAGTGATACACACGCAGGTTAACTTTTCATTCTCGAATAAGCTTCACTCTTTCCTCCATTGTAGGTTCCAGCACTTCCACCTCACAAGTTGGACAATGGATCTCCCTCCAATTTAAAGATGGGAATGGATCTCCCTCCAATTTAAAGATGGAGAAAGTGGATCCCTCCGTTTTAAAGATGGGAATGGATCTCCCTCCATTTTAAAGATGGGAATGGATCTCACTCAATTTAAAAGATGGAAATGGATCTCCCTCCATTTTAAAGATGGGAATGTATCACCCTCCATTTTAAAGATGGGAATGGATCCCCTCCATTTTAAAGAAGGGAATGGATCTCCCTCCATTTTAAAGATGGAGAAGACGTAGCCTAGTGGGACATCAGCAAGGCTTTTGATAAGGTCCCACAAGGGAGACTAAAAGTGAAGGTAAGAGCCCATGGGATCCAAGGCAATTTTACACATTGGATCCAGAATTGGCTGAGAGGCAGGAAGCAGAGGGTGATGGTCAAGGGGTGTTTTTGTGTCTGGATTCCTGTGTCCAGTGGGTTCCACAGGGATCGGTGTTGGGTCCCTTGCTGTGGGTGGTATGTATAAACGATTTAGACTTCAATGTAGGAGGGTTGATCAGCAAGTTGGTGGATGATATGATAATTGGTGGGGTGGTAAATAGTGCGGAGGAGAGCCTTAGATTACAGAAGGATATAGACAGGCTGGTCAGTGGCAAATGGACATTAATCCGGATAAGTGTGAGGTGATGCACTTGGGCTGGACAAACAAGGCACAGGAATACATGATGAATGGTGGGACCCTGGGATCTAATGGGCATTACAGGGACCTTGGTGTGTATGTCCACCGGTACCTTAAGGTAGCGGGACAGGTAAATAAGGTGTTTAAAAGGCATATGAGATACTTTCCTTTATTAGCCGAGACATAGAATAGAAGAGCAGGGAGGTCATGCTGGAACTGTATAAAACGCTGGTTAGGCCACAGCTAGAGTATTGTGTGCAGTTCTGGAATCCACATTATAGGAAGGATGTGATTGCTCTAGAGAGAGAGCAGAGGAGATTTACCAGGATGTTGCCTGGGCTGGAGAATTTGACATATGAGCAGAGATTGGATAGACTTGGATGATTTTCCCGGGAGCAGAGGAGATTGAGGAAGGACATGATTGAGGTGAATAAAATTATGAGGGGCATTGATAGGGTAGACAGGAAGGAACGTTTCCCCTTGGTGGAGGGAACAATAACCAGGGAGCATAGATTGAAGGCAGGGGGCAGGAGGTTTAGAGGGGAAGTGGGGAAGGATTTTTTCACCCAGAGGGTGGTGGGAATCTGGAACTCACTGCCTGAAAGGGGGTTAGAGGCAGAAACCCTCATAACATTTCAGAATATTTGGATGTGCCCTTGCGATACCTTCGCATATAAGGCTGTGGGCCTAGTGCTGGAAAATAGGATTAGAATTGTTAGGTTCTTGTTCGATCGGCACAGAGTTGATGGGCCGAAAGGCCTTTTTCTGTGCTGTCGATCTCTGTGACTCTATGACAGAGATATCCCTCCATTTTAAAGATGGAGATGGGATCTTCCTCCATTTTATAGATTGAGAAAGGATCTCCCTCCTTTTTAAAGTTGGAGAAGTGATCTTCCTCAATTTTAAAGATTGAGAAACAATCACCCTCCATTTTAAAGACTGAGAAGGGATCTACCAACATTTTAAGGAGGGAAAAGAGTCCTCCCTCCAGTTTCAAGTCGTAGAAGGGGTGCCCACCATTTTAAATAGATAGAAGGGATCTCCCTCCATTTTAAAGATGGAGAAGGGATCTCCCTCCATTTTAAAAATGGGGAAGGGATCTCCCTCCATTTTCAAGATGTGGAAGGGATCTCCCTACATTTCAATTTGGACACAAACACTCTCAAACACACAATTGCACAGATATATTCTTTCTCATACACGCAGACACACACACATACCCTCTCACACACAGACACACTCACGCACATATATTCTCTATTTCACACACACACACACACACATACACATGCACAAACACACACACACACACACACACACACACACACACACACACAATCTCTCTGACGCTGACACCATACAGATATATTATTTCTCATACACACACTCTCTCTCTCACACATAGTCACAAAGACATATTCTTTCTCAGACACATGCTCACACAGACATAGTCACAATCACACAGATGCTTTCTGAACCGCACATACATCCTCTATCTTACAGACACTGATTCTCTATCTCACCAATTGACACACACACTCGCAGATATATTCTTTCTCATACACACAAACACACACAACCTCACACACACATTCACACACACATATATTCTTACTCACACACAAAGCACATACCACATACATTTTCTCTCACACTACCACCCACAAAGATATATTCTTTCTCATACACACACACAAACATACACACATACACACCAACTCACACACATACAAGCTCTCTCACACACACACATATATACATTCTCTCTGATATACACACAAACACGCACACACACTTGCACAGATATACACTTTCTCATACATGCAGGCACACACACATAAAAACACAAACATACCCTCCCACACACATTCACACTCACAGATATTTCTCTCTTTCATACACACACACATTCTCGCTCTCCCCCTTACACAAACGCACATACACACACATCACTCCCTCCCTCTCTCACAAACAGGTCCACACACTCTCACAAACACATATGTTCTGATATACAAACACACTCTCCATCTCTCAGATTTACTCCTGCAATCTCTCACACACAGGCTCCCACACAATCTCACACACAATTCCTCTCACACCCATTCCCTCTCACACACAATCTTTAAAATACAATCCCTCTCACAAACAATGCCTCTCACACACAATCTTTAACATGCAGTCCCTCTCACACACAATCCCTCTCACACACAATCCATCTCACACTTGCTCTTACATGCAATACCTTTCATACGCAATCCCTCTCACAACAATTTCTCTCACACACAATCCCTCTCACATGAAATGCATCTCACAGACAATCCATCTCACACACAATCCCTCTCATGCACAATCCCTCTCAAACACAATCCCTCTCTCGCAATCCCTCTTAGACGCAATTGCTCTCACAGAATCCTCACACGCAATCCCTCTCACACACAATCCCTCTCACACACAATCCCTCTCACGCTGGATCTCACATGCAATCCCTCTCATACGCAACCCCTCTCACAACCATCGATCTCACACGCAATCCATCTCACACACAATCCCTCTCACACAAAATCTCTCACACACAATCTCTCACACACAATCTCTCACATACAATCCCTCTCACACACAATCTGTCACACACAATCATTCACATTCTCGCTCTCACACACTCGCTTTCACACACTATCCCTCTCACACACACTCTCCCAAGCTCACACACCATCTCTCTCACTCACACATACAATCTCTGTCTCTCACACGCGCCCTCTCTCCCCTCATCATCTCGGCCCACACCCTCTCTGCCAACCCCATGCATTCTATCCCAAACCCCAAACTCTCTCTGCACCATTCCTCCCACCAACCCCCATGCTCTCTCTTTCCCATTCTCTCTCCAATTTTGGATGAGGGCGAGATGGTGAGAGAGGATGGAGATCACTTCCCAACCCATTTCTCAGCCTCTATTTCACTCTGTGAGTGTTTGATGGGGACAGTGTAGAGGGAGCTTTACTCTGTATGTAACCCTGTGCTGTATCTGCACTGGGAATGTTTGATGGGGACAGTGTAGAGGGAGCTTTACTCTGTATCTAACCCCATGCTGTACCTGCCCTGGGAGTGTTTGATGGGCACAGTATAGAGGGAGCTTTACTCTGTATCGAACCCCGTGCTGTACCTGTCCTGGGAGTGTTTGATGGGGACAGTATAGAGGGAGCTTTACTCTGTATCTAACCCCGTGCTGTACCTGTCCTGAGAGTGTTTGATGGGGACAGTGTAGAGGGAGCTTTACTCTGTACCTAACCCGGTGCTGTACCTGTCCTGGGAGTGTTTGATGTGCACAGGATAGAGGGAGATTTACTCTTTATCTTGCCCCTGCTGTATCATCTCTGGGAGTGATTGATGTGCGTGGGAGGGATTGTGTGTGAGAGGGATTGTGTGTGAAAGGGATTGTATGTGAAAGGGATTGTTAGTGAGAGGGATTTTGTGTGAGAGGGATTGAGTGTGTGAGAGGTTGTGTGTGAGAGGGATTGTGTGTGAGAGGGAATGTGTGTGAGAGGGATTGTGTGTGAGAGGGATTGTGTGTGAGAGCGAATGTGTGTGAGAGGTTTTGTATGAGAGGGATTGTGTATGAGAGGGACTGTGTGTTAGAGGGATTGTGTGTGAGAGGGAGTGTGTGTTAGAGGGATTGTGTGTGAGAGGGACTGTGTGTGAGAGGGATTGTGTGTGAGAGGGATGGTGTGTGAGAGGGATTGTGTGTGAGAGGGATTGTATGTGAGAGAGATTGTGCATGTGAGAGATTGTGTGTGAGAGGGATTGGCAGTGAGAGGGATTGGCAGTGAGAGGGATTTTGTGTGAGAGGGATTGTGTGTCTGAGAGGTTGTGTGTGAGAGGGATTGAGTGTGAGAGGGATTGTGTGTGAGAGGAACTGTGTGTGAGAGGGATTGTGTGTGAGTGGGATTGTATGTGAGTGGGATTGTGTGTTAGAGGGATTGTGTGTTAGAGGGATTGTGTGTGAGAGGGACTGTGTGTGAGAGGGATTGTGTGTGAGAGGGATGGTGTGTGAGAGGGATTGTGTGTGAGAGGGATTGTATGTGAGAGAGATTGTGCATGTGAGAGATTGTGTGTGAGAGGGATTGTGTGTGAGAGGGATTCGCAGTGAGAGGGATTTTGTGTGAGAGGGATTGTGTGTCTGAGAGGTTGTGTGTGAGAGGGATTGAGTGTGAGAGGGATTGTGTGTGAGAGGGATTGTGTGTGAGAGGGATTGGCAGTGAGAGGGATTTTGTGTGAGAGGGATTGTGTGTCTGAGTGGTTGTGTGTGAGAGGGATTGAGTGTGAGAGGGACTGAGTGTGAGTGGGACTGTGTGTGAGAGGGATTTTGTGTGAGAGGGATTGTGTGTGAGAGGGATTGTGTGTGAGAGGGATTGTGTGTGAGAGGGATTGTGTGTGAGAGGGACCGAATGTTAAAGATTGTGTGCGAGATGGAATGGGTGGGAGAGGAATTGTGTGTGAGATTGTGTGGGAGACTGTGAGTAGGAGATTGCAAGAGTAAATTTGAGAGAGAGTAAGTGTGTGGGTTTGTGTATCAGAACTTATGAGTTTGTGAGAGTGTGTGCGCCTGTGTTTGAGAGAGAGAGGGAGAGATAATGCGTGTGTATGAAAGAGAGAAATATCTGTGAGTGTGAATGAGTGTGTGAGGGTATGTGTGTGTTTTTTATGTGTGTGTGCCTGCGTGTATCAGAATGTAAATATCTATGCAAAAGTGTGCGAGTGTTTGTGTGTATATGAGAGAGAGAGAATGTATATATGTGTTTGTGTGTGTGAGAGAGGGCGTGTATGTGTGTGAGTTGGTGTGTGTGTGTGTGTGTGTGTGTGTGTGTGTGTGTGTGTGTGTGTGTGTGTGTGTGTGAGTGTGTGTTTGTGTGTATATGAGAGTGAGAATGTATATATGTGTTTGTGTGAGAGAGCATGTAAGTGTGTGAGTTGGTGTGTTTGTGTGTTTGTGTGTATATATGAGAGACAGAATGCATATTTATGTTTGTGTGTGTGAGAGAGCGTGTATTTGTGTGAGTTGATGTGTGTGAGTGTGTTTGTGTGCGTAAGAGAGAGAATATAACTGTGGGTGTATCTGTGAGAGAAAATGTATGTGGTATGTGCTGTGTGTGAGAAAGAATATATGTGTGTGAATGTGTGTGTGAGGTTGTGTGTGTTTGTGTGTATGAGAAAGAATATATCTGTGAGTGTGTGTGTGAATCGGTGAGATAGAGAATCAGTGTCTGTAAGAGAGAGGATGTGTGTGCGGTTGAGAATTAATCTGTGTGATTGTGACTATGTCTGTGTGAGCATGTGTCTGAGAAAGAATATGTTTTTGTGAGTGAGAGAGTTTGTGTGTATGAGCAATAATATATCTGTGTGGTGTGAGTGTAAGAGAGAATGTGTGTGTGTGTGTGTGTGAGAGAGAGAGAGAGAGTGTGTGTATGAGAAATAATATAACTGCGTGGCATGAGTGTGAGAGAGAATGTGTATGTGTGTGTGTCAGTGTGTGTGTGTGTGTGTGTGTGTGTGTGTGTGTGAAACAGAGAATATATTTCCGTGTGTGTGTCTGTGTGTGAGAGGGTTTGTGTGTGTGTCTGCGTATATGAGAAAGAATATATCTGTGCAATTGTGTGTTTGTGTGTCTGAGGGTGTCTGTGTGCAAATTGAAATTATGGGAGATCTCTTCCACATCTTTAAAATGTATGGAGATCCCTTCTATATATTTAAAATGGAGGGCGACACATTCTACTAATTAAAAGTGTAGGGAGGTCACTTTTCCATCCTTAAAATGTTGTTAAGTCCCTTCTCCGTCTTTAAATTGGAGGGCGATCCTTTGCAATCTTTAAAATGAGGGAGATCCCTTCTCCATCTTTAAAATGGAGGGATATCTCTATCACAGAGTCACAGAGGTCGACAGCACAGAAAAAGGCCATTCGGCCCATCAAGTCTGTGCCGATCGAACAAGAACCTAACAATTCTCATCCTATTTTCCAGCACGAGGCCCACAGTCTTATATGCCAAGGTATCGCAAGTGCACGTCCAAATATTCTGAAATGTTATGAGGGTTTCTGCCTCTAACCCCCTTTCAGGCAGTGAGTTCCAGATTCCCACCACCCTCTGGGTGAAAAAATCCTTCCCCACTTCCCCTCTAAACCTCCTGCCCCCTGCCTTCAGTCTATGCTCCCTGGTTATTGTTCCCTCCACCAAGGGGAAAAGTTAAAAATAAAAATCTACAATTAAAATTTTCTTGTACAGAGCAAAGGGAATTTGACTCTTTATCGAACCCCATACTGTATTTGGTTTGGGAGTGTTTGATGAACAGTGTAGTCAAAGCTTTAGTTTGAAACAATCTTCTGCAAAGAGCAATTGACGCAAAGTTTCTTGTTAATGTTTCAATCTGAGGCTGATAGATTTTTGTTAGGCACAGGGGTAAAGGGATATGGAGATAGATCAGAGATCAGCCAGGATCTCATTGAATGTCGCAAACAGGGTGTGGGGTGAAATGTCACAGGCTAATGTTTTTTATACCCAGGCACATGGAAAAATATTTGGAGCTTTATCCTTTTCTCCAGCTGATGAACTTTTAATTTGATCACATTTTAATTGAACTCGAATTCAGAGGCGAATGATGCTATTAATCTCATAACCCAAGTGTTGAGGAGGGTTATCCTGTATCGACACCCGTGCTGTATCTGTTCTGGGAAGGTTTGATGGGGACAATTTAATAACAACTTTAATTCCTATCTAACCCTGCGCTGTCCAATAACGGATGCAGATTCAGATAAATCGGAGGTTTCATTTCCGTGTCACTTTCTGTATCTTGAAGCTTCCATTTGGAGCTGGAAATCTGTCAGTTGATGAATGTTGTCTTGAAAATTTAATCCTGAATTGTGTGAGCATTAGTATGGTGGAAATGTGTGAAGAAAGTGTTTGCATTCACACATTCCTACATTGTGAAATGTAAGTTACGTTTGAAACAATAGGATATGGGGCCAGGGAGTCTGAATGGACAACAGGTTTTGGATGATGAAGGAGTGAATTTTAATGATGTCCTTTGAAGGAGCCATTTACTTTAAATGTCCCGAGACAATGAAATGCTTCAGAGGAAATGTCCCGAGACAATGAAATGGTTCCCCAATGTCTGAATCACTTTACAAGTCTTCAGAGACATGAAGAGGGCAGAGATATTGTAAGATACAGATCATGAGATGCCAGAGAATCACAGAATTGAAGTTGTGGGGCCCTCTCCTGTTTCAGAATGTCAGTTTTAATGTTTTACTCTGTGAAACTTGGTTAATGATTCAGAAAGCAGAAAGTTCCAATCCAATCTGTAACCTGCACTAAAAATTCAAAAGAGATATGAAAACTTTAAGTGAATGGGTGAAATATTGAAAAATGGATTTCATTGTAGGCAAAAGTGTGGCTGCTTAGTTTAATAAGGATGGAACACAATTCATTATAAATGGTGAAAAGCTGCAAACAGCGAATGTCCAAAGATCCCTATCCATTTGTGTCAATTCTAAGAATACATCAAATAGTTCCAATGAGAAATTGAATTTGATATTTGGGATAAAGCTGGTTAAAAACACACACTGCACATTCCATGAATCAGCCTCTGTAACCTGCACTTCAGCACATCACAAGAAAAATGATATTTTCAACGGTTCATGATTCCGGTCTGTAACTCACTCCCAGGTATATATTATTATATATATCAACCCCCTGAACCCCTCAATTAGATTCTAGTCTGTAACTCACACCCAGATATCTATTATTCTATATATAAACCCCCTGAACCCCTTGATTAGATTCCAGTCTGTAACTCACTCCCAGGTATCTATTATTCTATTTATAAACACCCTGAACCCCTCGATTAGATTCCAGTCTGTAACTAACTCCCGGGTATCTATTATTCTATATATAAACCCCACAAAGCCCTCGATTAGATTCCAGTCTGTAACTCACTCCCAGGTATCTGTTATGGTACATATAAACCTCCTGAATCCCTCGATTAGATTCCAGTCTGTAACTCACCCCCAGGTATCTATTATTCTATTTATACACCCACTGAACACCTCGATAAGATTCCAGTCTGTAACTCACTCCCAGGTATCTATTATTCTATATATAAATGCCAAAACACCTCGATTAGATTCCAGTCTGTAACTCACCCTCAGGTATCTATTATTCTATATATAAACCCCACAAACACCTCGATAAGATTCCAGTCTGTAACTCACTCCCAGGTATCTATTATTCTATATATAAACCCCACATACCCCTCAATTAGATTCCAGTCTGTAACTCACTCCCGTGTATCTATTATTCTGTATATAAACCCCCTGAACCTCTTGATTAGATTCCAGTTTGTAACTCACTCCCGGGTATCTATTATTCTATATATAAACCCCAAATACCCCTCGATTAGATTCCAGTCTGTAACTCTCTTCCAGGTATCTATTATTCTATATGTAATACCCCTGAACCCCTCGATTAGATTCCAGTCTGGAACTCACTCCCGGGTATCTATTATATTATTTACAAACCCCACAAACCCCTCGATTAGATTCCAGTCTGTAACCCAGTCCCGGGTATCTATTATTCTATATATAAACCCCCTGAACCCCTCGATTAGATTACAGTCTGTTACTCACTCCCGTGTATCTATTATTCTGTATATAATCCCCCTGAACCTCTTGATTAGATTCCAGTCTGTAACTCACTCCCGGGTATCTATTATTCCATATATAAACCCCCTGAACCCACCGATTAGATTCCATTCAGTAACTCACTCCTGGGTATCTCTTGTTCTATATATAAACCCTACAAACCCCTCGATTCGATGCCACACTGTAACTCACTCCCGGGTATCTATTATTCTATATACAAACCTCCTGAACACCTCGATTGGATTCCATTCTGTAACTCACTCCCGAGCATCTATTATTCTAAATATAAACCCCCTGAACCCCTCGATTAGATTCCAGTTTGTAACTCACTCCCAGTTATCTATTATTCTATGTATAAACTCCACAAACCCCTCGGGTAGATTCCAGTCTGCAAATCATTCCCAGGTATCTATTATTCTATATATAAAGCCCCTGAACACCTCGATTAGATTCCAGTCTGTAACTCACTCCCGAGTATCTATTATTCTATATATAAACACCCTGAACCCCTCGATTAGATTCCAGTTTTAACTCACTCCCAGTTATCTATTATTCTATATATAAACCCTCTGAACCCCTCGATTAAATTCCAGTTTGGAACTCACTCCCAGTTATCTATTATTCTATATATAAACTCCACAAACCCCACGATTAGATTCCAGTCTGTAAATCATTCCCAGGAATCTATTATTCTATATATAAACCCCACAAACCCCTCGATTAGATTCCAGTCTGTAACTCACACCTGATATCTATTATTCTATATATAAACCCCACAAACTCCTCGATTATATTCCAGTCTGTAACTCACTCCAAGGTATCTATTATTCTATATATAAACCCCCTCAAACCGCCGATTATATTCCAGTCTGTAACTCACTCCCAGGTGTCTATGATTCTCTATCTAAACCCCACAAAGCCCTCGATTAGATTCCAGTCTGTAACTCACTCCCAGATATTTGTTATGCTATATATAAACTTCTTGAATCCCTCGATTAGATTCCAGTCTGTAACTCACCCCCAGGTTACTATTATTCTATATATAAACCCCCTCAACACCTCAATAAGATTCCAGTCTGTAACTCACTCCCAGGTATCTATTATTCTATATATAAATCCCAAAACACCTCGAAAAGATTCCAGTCTGTAACTCACCCCCAGGTATCTATTATTCTATATATAAACCCCACAAACACCTCGATATGATTCCAGTCTGTAACTCACTCCCAGGTATCTATTATTCTATATATAAACACCACACACCCCTCAATTAGATTCCAGTCTGTAACTCACTCCCAGGTATCTGTTATTCTATATATAAATCCCCTGAACCCCTCGATTAGATTCCAGTCTGTAACTCACACCCGGGTATCTATTATTCTATATATAATCCCCCTGAACCCCTCGCTTAGATTCCACTCTGTAACTCAATCCCAAGTATCTATTATTCTATACATAAACCCCCTGAAACTCTCGATTAGATTCCAGTCTGCAACTCACTCCGGGTATCTATTATTCTATATATAAACCCCAAAAACCCCTCGATTAGATTCCAGTCTGTAACTCTCTTCCAGTTATCTATTATTCTATATGTAAATCCCCTGAACCCCTTGATTAGATTCCAGTCTGTAACTCACTCCCGGGTATCTATTAGATTATTTATAAACCCCACAAACCCCTCGATTAGATTCCGGTCTGTAACCCACTCCCAGGTATCTATTATTCTATATATAAACCCCCTGAACCCCTCGATTAGATTCCAGTCTGTAACTCACTCCCGTGTATCTATTATTCTGTATATAAACCCCCTGAACCTCTTGATTAGATTCCAGTTTGTAACTCACTCCGGGTATCTATTATTCTATATATAAACCCCAAAAACCCCTCGATTAGATTCCAGTCTGTAACTCTCTTCCAGGTATCTATTATTCTATATGTAAAACCCCTAAACCCCTCGATTAGATTCCAGTCTGTAACTCACTCCCGGGTATCTATTATATTATTTATAAACCCCACAAACCCCTCGATTAGATTCCAGTCTGTAACCCACTCCCGGGAATCTGTTATTCTATATATAAACCCCCTGAACCCCTCGATTAGATTCCAGTCTGTTACTCACTCCCGTGTATCTATTATTCTGTATATAAACCCCCTGAACTTCTTGATTAGATTCCAGTCTGTAACTCACTCCCGGGTATCTATTATTCCATATATAAACCCCCTGAACCCACCGATTAGATTCCATTCAGTAACTCACTCCTGGGTATCTCTTGTTCTATATATAAACCCTACAAACCCCTCGATTCGATGCCACACTGTGACTCACTCCCGGGTATCTATTATTCTATATATAAACCCCCTGAACACCTCGATTGGATTCCAGTCTGTAACTCACTCCCGAGTATCTATTATTCTTTCTATAAACCCCCTGAACCCCTCGATTAGATTCCAGTTTGTAACTCACTCCCAGTTATCTATTATTCTATGTATAAACTCCACAAACCCCTCGGTTAGATTCCAGTCTGCAAATCATTCCCAGGTATCTATTATTCTATATATAAAGCCCCTGAACACCTCGATTAGATTCCAGCCTGTAACTCACTCCCGAGTATCTATTATTCTATATATAAACACCCTGAACCCCTCGATTAGATTCCAGTTTGTAACTCACTCCCAGTTATCTATTATTCTACATATAAACCCTCTGAACCCCTCGATTTGATTCCAGTCTGTAACTCACTCCCAGTTATCTATTATTCTATATATAAACTCCACAATCCCCTCGATTAGATTCCAGTCTGTAAATCATTCCCAGGTATCTATTATTCTATATATAAACCCCACAAACCCCTCGATCAGATTCCAGTCTGTAACTCACACCTGATATCTATTATTCTATATATAAACCCCACAAACCCCTCGGGTAGATTCCAGTCTGCAAATCATTCCCAGGTATCTATTATTCTATATATAAAGCCCCTGAACACCTCGATTAGATTCCAGTCTGTAACTCACTCCCGAGTATCTATTATTCTATATATAAACACCCTGAACCCCTCGATTAGATTCCAGTTTTAACTCACTCCCAGTTATCTATTATTCTATATATAAACCCTCTGAACCCCTCGATTAAATTCCAGTTTGGAACTCACTCCCAGTTATCTATTATTCTATATATAAACTCCACAAACCCCACGATTAGATTCCAGTCTGTAAATCATTCCCAGGAATCTATTATTCTATATATAAACCCCACAAACCCCTCGATTAGATTCCAGTCTGTAACTCACACCTGATATCTATTATTCTATATATAAACCCCACAAACTCCTCGATTATATTCCAGTCTGTAACTCACTCCAAGGTATCTATTATTCTATATATAAACCCCCTCAAACCGCCGATTATATTCCAGTCTGTAACTCACTCCCAGGTGTCTATGATTCTCTATCTAAACCCCACAAAGCCCTCGATTAGATTCCAGTCTGTAACTCACTCCCAGATATTTGTTATGCTATATATAAACTTCTTGAATCCCTCGATTAGATTCCAGTCTGTAACTCACCCCCAGGTTACTATTATTCTATATATAAACCCCCTCAACACCTCAATAAGATTCCAGTCTGTAACTCACTCCCAGGTATCTATTATTCTATATATAAATCCCAAAACACCTCGAAAAGATTCCAGTCTGTAACTCACCCCCAGGTATCTATTATTCTATATATAAACCCCACAAACACCTCGATATGATTCCAGTCTGTAACTCACTCCCAGGTATCTATTATTCTATATATAAACACCACACACCCCTCAATTAGATTCCAGTCTGTAACTCACTCCCAGGTATCTGTTATTCTATATATAAATCCCCTGAACCCCTCGATTAGATTCCAGTCTGTAACTCACACCCGGGTATCTATTATTCTATATATAATCCCCCTGAACCCCTCGCTTAGATTCCACTCTGTAACTCAATCCCAAGTATCTATTATTCTATACATAAACCCCCTGAAACTCTCGATTAGATTCCAGTCTGCAACTCACTCCGGGTATCTATTATTCTATATATAAACCCCAAAAACCCCTCGATTAGATTCCAGTCTGTAACTCTCTTCCAGTTATCTATTATTCTATATGTAAATCCCCTGAACCCCTTGATTAGATTCCAGTCTGTAACTCACTCCCGGGTATCTATTAGATTATTTATAAACCCCACAAACCCCTCGATTAGATTCCGGTCTGTAACCCACTCCCAGGTATCTATTATTCTATATATAAACCCCCTGAACCCCTCGATTAGATTCCAGTCTGTAACTCACTCCCGTGTATCTATTATTCTGTATATAAACCCCCTGAACCTCTTGATTAGATTCCAGTTTGTAACTCACTCCGGGTATCTATTATTCTATATATAAACCCCAAAAACCCCTCGATTAGATTCCAGTCTGTAACTCTCTTCCAGGTATCTATTATTCTATATGTAAAACCCCTAAACCCCTCGATTAGATTCCAGTCTGTAACTCACTCCCGGGTATCTATTATATTATTTATAAACCCCACAAACCCCTCGATTAGATTCCAGTCTGTAACCCACTCCCGGGAATCTGTTATTCTATATATAAACCCCCTGAACCCCTCGATTAGATTCCAGTCTGTTACTCACTCCCGTGTATCTATTATTCTGTATATAAACCCCCTGAACTTCTTGATTAGATTCCAGTCTGTAACTCACTCCCGGGTATCTATTATTCCATATATAAACCCCCTGAACCCACCGATTAGATTCCATTCAGTAACTCACTCCTGGGTATCTCTTGTTCTATATATAAACCCTACAAACCCCTCGATTCGATGCCACACTGTGACTCACTCCCGGGTATCTATTATTCTATATATAAACCCCCTGAACACCTCGATTGGATTCCAGTCTGTAACTCACTCCCGAGTATCTATTATTCTTTCTATAAACCCCCTGAACCCCTCGATTAGATTCCAGTTTGTAACTCACTCCCAGTTATCTATTATTCTATGTATAAACTCCACAAACCCCTCGGTTAGATTCCAGTCTGCAAATCATTCCCAGGTATCTATTATTCTATATATAAAGCCCCTGAACACCTCGATTAGATTCCAGCCTGTAACTCACTCCCGAGTATCTATTATTCTATATATAAACACCCTGAACCCCTCGATTAGATTCCAGTTTGTAACTCACTCCCAGTTATCTATTATTCTACATATAAACCCTCTGAACCCCTCGATTTGATTCCAGTCTGTAACTCACTCCCAGTTATCTATTATTCTATATATAAACTCCACAATCCCCTCGATTAGATTCCAGTCTGTAAATCATTCCCAGGTATCTATTATTCTATATATAAACCCCACAAACCCCTCGATCAGATTCCAGTCTGTAACTCACACCTGATATCTATTATTCTATATATAAACCCCACAAACTCCTCGATTATATTCCAATCTGTAACTCACTCCAATTTATCTATTATTCTATATATAAACCCCCTCAAACCGTGGATTATATTCCAGTCTGTAACTCACTCCCAGGTATCTATGATTCTTTATCTAAACCCCACAATCCCCTCGATTCGATTTCAGCTGTAACTCACTCCCGGGTATCTATTATTCTATATATAAACCCGCTGAGCCCCTCGATTAGATTCCAGTCTGTAACTCACTGCCAGCTATCTGCTAACCTATATATAAACCACCACAAAATCTTCCATAAGATTCCAGTCTGTAACTCACTCCCGTGTATCTTTTATTCCATATATAAAACCCCTGGCCCCACCGATTAGATACCAGTCTGTAACTCACTCCCGGGTATCTGTTGTTCTAGGTATAAACCTCACAAACCCCTTGATTCGATGACAGTCTGTAACTCAGTCCCGGGTATCTGTTATTCTATATATAAACCCGCTGAAGCCCTCGATTAGATTCCAGTCTGTAACTCAGTCCTGTCTATCTGTTATCCTATATATAAACCACCACAAAATCTTCCAATAGATTCCAGTCTGTAACTCACTCCCGGGTACCTATTATTCTATATATAAACCCCCTGGACCCGTCGATTCGATTCCAGTCTGTAACTCACTCCCGAGTATCTATTATTCTATATATAAATCCCCTGAACCCCTAGATTCGGTTGCAGTCTGTAACTCACTCCCGGTTATCTATTATTATGTACATAAACCCCGTGAAACCCTCGATTAGATTCCAGTTTGTAACACACTCCCAGGTATCTATTATTCTATATATAAACCCCCTGAACCCCTCGATTAGATTCCAGTCTGTAACTCACTCCCAGGTATCTATTCTTCTATATATAAACCTGCTGAACCCCTCGATTAGATTCCAGGCTGTAACTCAGTCCTGTCTATCTGTTATCCTATATGTAAACCACCACAAAATCTTCCATTAGATTCCAGTCTGTAACTCACTCCCGGGTATATATTATTCTATATATAAACCCCCTGGACCCGTCGATTCGGGTCTAGTCTGTAACTCACTCCCGAGTATCTATTATTCTATATATAAATCCTCTGAACCCCTAGATTCGGTTGCAGTCTGTAACTCACTCCCGGGTATCTATTATTATGTATATAAACCCCGTGAAACCCTCGTTTAGATTCCAGTTTGTAACACACTCCCAGGTATCTATTATTCTATATATAAACCCCCTGAACCCCTCGATTAGATTCCAGGCTGTAACTTACTCCCGGGTATCTATTATTCTATATATAAACCCCCTGAAGCCCTCGATTAGATTCCAGTCTGTAACTCACTCCCGGGTATCTATTATTCTATACATAAACCCCCTGATCCCCTCGATTAGATTTCAGTCTGTAACTCACTCCTGGGTATCTATTATGCTATACATAATCTCCCTGAACTCCTCGATTATATTCCAATCTGTAACTCATTCCCGGGTGTCTATTATTCTAGAGGAAACAGGGTGGGAGGGTGAAATGTCCTCTTTCTCTTTCCATGTGCTATGACCAATATCCTTTATTCACTCTCTGGCTCTCAGTCACCCACTTGGTCTGAGAGTCTCTATTTCTCATTCACTCGATCTGTGTCTTCTCTCCCTGCCTCTCTTCCTCTGAGAATCTAGTCTACAAACACCAGGCAGCCATTTCAGGTTTGTTCACAGTGACCATTTTATGTCCCCACAGCACTGGGACATTTATGACAGAGTTGACGCCTCTCTCATGTAACATTAGTATTTTAAACGTGACAGAGGCACAGGTATGGAGATATAAATTCCCTGTGTATTCCCTGGAATATTGATAGATCCTAGCTTTCAGTCCCACACTTTGCTGTTCTGAATTTGAATCCTGAATTTTCTAAAACTGAATCTGGAAGTAAAATCCCGCGGGATGGAATGTTTCACAGTCTTTCTGCTGCTGCACAGCCCGTGTCTGTGTCAGTATCTCGGGATTTATTAACAGTTTAAGGTTAGAATGACACAAGTTTGTCATAAATCATCTCAGTCACAACTGTCCCAAAGCTATGATTGATCTCAATCTTTCATCGTCTGCCTCTTCATCCCCTCTCACTCTGTGTCTCTCTCTTTAACATTCCCTCATTCTGCGTCTTCTCTTTCTCTCTCTCTCTCTCTCTCGGATTCTGTAAGAAAAACCCCCAAACTCCAGGCAGCCATTTCAGGTTTGTTCACAGAGGCCATTTTATGTCCCCACAGCACGGGGACATTTATGACAGAGTTGACTCCTCACAAATGGGACATTAGTACTTTCAACGTGACAGAGGCACAGGTATCTCCCTCCAATTTAAAGATGGAGAAGGGCTCTCCCTCCATTTTAAAGATGGAGAAGGGATCTCGCCCCTGTTTAAAGATGGAGAAAGGATCTCCCTCCATGTTAAAGAAGGGGGAAGGGATCTCCCTCCATTTTAAAGATGGAGAAAGGATCGCCCTCCATTTTAAAGATGGGGAAGGGACCTCTCCCTATTTTAAAGATGGGGAAGTTATCTCCATCCATTTAAAGATGGAGAAGGGATCTCCCTCCATTTTAAAGATGGGGAAGGGATCTCCCTCCATTTTAAAGATGGGGAAGGAACCTCCATCCATTTTAAAATGGAGATGGGATCTCCCTCCATTTTAAAGAAGGAGAAGAGATCTCCCTCCACTTTAAAGATTGGGAAGGGATCTCCATCCAGTTTAAGATGGAGAAGGGATCTCCGTCCATTTTAAGATGGAGAAATGATCGCCCTCCATTTTAAAGATGGAGAAGGGATCTAACTCCGTTTTTTCCAATGGAGAAGTATCTCCCTCCATTGTAAAGATGGAGAAGGGATCACCCTCAATTTTAAAGATGGATAAAGGATCTCCCTCCATTGTAAAGATGGAGAAGGGATCTCCCTCAATTTTAAAGATGGATAAAGGATCTCCCTCCATTTTAAAGACAGAGAAGGGATGTTCCTCCATTTTAAAGTTGGAGAGTGATCTTCCTCCATTTTAATGACATAGAAGGAACCTCCCTCCATTCTAATGATGGTAAAGGGATCTCCATCCGTTTTTAAGATGGAGAAGATATTTTCCTCCATTTTAAACATGGATCATAGTTCTCGCTCCATTTCGTCTGCTCTCTCTGTCCCCACCGCTTTTGCCTTTCCTCGACTCGTCTCTCTGATTCTATCTCTCACCCCATCTCTATTTCCAACACTCTCTCCCCTCTCTCTCTGTCTCTATCTCACAACCCATACATTTCTCTTTCACTCATTCGACTCTCTGTATCTCTCTCTCACCCTCTCTCTCTTTCTCTCACAGCCCATCTCACTGTTGCTCTGTCCATCTCTCTCTCTCTCTACCCATCCCTCTGCCTCTCACACCCTCTCTCTTTCTCTGTCTCTCTCTCTATCTCTCTGTCACTCTCTGACCCTTTCTCTATCACCCCGTCTCTCTACCCATCGCCACGTCTCTCTGTCACTTTCTCTCTGCCTCGTTCTGCCACTGTCTCTCTGACACACTCAGTCTCTCTCTTGCCTGTCTCTCTCTCTCTCTCGCCTCACTTGTCTCTGTCTCTCTCACTCCTTTGCCCTGCCACTCTCTGCCAGTTTCTCCCTCTCTCTCGCCCTGCCTCAATTCTTCTTGGTGAGTTAAGTCTCTCTATCTCTATCTCACTCTGTGTCTCTCTCTCCATCTCTGTCTCTCTGCCTTTCCCTCTCTCTCTCTCTCTCCCCCTCTCCCCCTCTCCCCACCACCCCCAGTCTCCCTTTTGAGTAAAATTTGGGTGTGAAGCTGAAGGGAAAATATTTTCAGGGTTTCGGGGAAAGGGCGGACGAGTGAGACCAGTGAAACTTTCCTTGCAGAGTGTGGAAAGTAGATTGATGGGCTGAATGGCCTCCTTCTGTGTTGTAACCATTCAGTGAAATACACGCAGGTTAACTTTTCATTCTTGAATAAGCTTCACTCTTTCCTCCATTGTAGGTTCCAGCACTTCCACATCACAAGTTGGGCAATGGATCTCCCTCCATTTTAAAGACGGAGAAGGGATCTACCTCCATTTTAAATTTTGAGAAAGGGTCTCCCTCCATTTTTAAGTTTTAGAAGGGGACGCCCTCCATGTTAAATATATTAAAGGGATCTCTCTCCATTTTAAATATATAGAAGGGATCTCTCTCCATTTTAAATATATAGAAGGGATCTCCCTACATTTCAACTTGGACACAAACACTCTCAAACACACAATTGCACAGATATATTCTTTCTCATACACGCAGACACACACACATACCCTCTCACACACACACACGCTCACGCACATATATTCTCTATTTCACACACACACACACACACACACATACATTAGCACACACACACACACACACACACACACATACATTAGCACACACACACACAGTCTCTCTCACACTCTCACCACACAGATATATTATTTCTCATACACACACTCTCTGTCTCACACACACAGTCACAAAGACATATCCTTTCTCATACACATGCTCACACAGACATAGTCACAATCACACAGATACATTCTCAAACACAGACACATCCTCTCTCTTGCAGACACTGATTCTCTATCTCACCGATTCACACACACACTCACAGATATATTCTTTCTCATACACACAAACACACACAACCTCACATACACATTCATACATACATTTTTTCTTACTCACACACAAAGCAGATACCAAATACATTTTCTCTCACACGAACTCCCACACAGATATATTCTTTCTCAAACACACACACAAACACAGACACACACACACCAACTCACATACAAACACGCTCTCTAACACACACAGACACATATATACATTCTCTCTCTCTCATATACACACAAACACAAACACGCTTACACAGATATATGATTTCTCATACACGCAGGCACACACACATAAAAACATACGTATAACCTCTCACACACACACACGTTCGCACTCACAGATATTTATCTCTTTCACACACACACACACACATTCTCTCTCTCCCGCCTACACACACACACATTATCTCTCCCTCTCTCTCTCAAACACAGGCGCACACACTCTCACAAACACATACGTACTGATACACGGATCCACAAACGCTCTCTCTATATCAAATTTACTCCTGCTATCTCTCACACACAGTCTCCCACACAATCTCACAGACAATTCCTCTCCCACCCATTCCATCTCACACACATTCCTTAACATAAAGTCCCTCTCAAATACAATCACTCTCACACACAATTCCTCTCATACCCATTCCATCTCACTCACACAATCTTTAACATACATTCCCTCTCACACACAATCCCTCTCACACACAATCACTCTCACACACAATCCCTCTCACACACAATCCCTCTCACACACAATCCCTCTCACATGCAATCCCTCTCACACACAATCCCTCCCACACACAATCCCTCTCACACACAATCCCTCTCACACACAATCCCTCTCAAACGCAATCCCTCTCACACACAATCTCTCACACGCTTGCTCTCACACATTCACTTTCACTCTCTATCTCTCTCACACACAATCTCCCTAGCACACACACCATCTCTCCCTCTCATCATCTTGGCCCACACTCTCTCTGCCAAGCCTACGAATTATCTCCCAAACCCCAAGCTATCTCTGCATCATCGGACCCACCACCAGTGCACACCCTCCACAACATGCTCTCTAATTCCCATGCTCTCTCCAATTTTCGATGAGAGAGAGATGGTGAGAGAGGATGGGAATCCCTTCTCAACACATTTCTCAGCTGCTATTTCGCTCAGGGAGAGTATGATGTGGAGAGTATGGAGGGAGCTTTATTCTATATCTAGACCTGTGCTGTACCTGTCCTGGGAGTGTTTGATGGGGACAGTATAGAGGGAGCTTTACTTTGTATCTAACCCCGTGCTCTACCTGCCCTGGGAGGGTTTGATGTGAACAGTACAGAGGGAGCTTTACCCTGTGTCTAACCCTGTGCTGTACCTGCCCTGGAAGTGTTTGAAGGCACAGTATAGAGGGAGCTTTACTCTGTATATTGTCCCTTCTTCATTATTTCTGGGATTGAGTGTGAGGAGAAATGGAATTTTCCTCTTCCCATGTGCTATGAGAAATATCCTTCCTTCAATCTCTGTCTCTCGGTCTCCCTCTCGATCTGTGTCTCTCTCTACTCACTTGTTCGGTCTGTCTCTCTCTCTCTCTCTCTCTCTCTTCCTCTCTCTCGGAATCTAGATAAATTACAGAAACACCAGACAGCCTTTTAGGTTTGTTCACAGTGGCCACAATATGGGACATTTCTGACAGATTTGACTCCTCAGGAATGTGACGTTGGTACTTTCAACGTGACAGAGACACAGCTATGGAGACACTGAGACACTGATCAAACACTCATCCCCGAAACACCGCATTGTCCATGGGTTCCAGATCATCACCACTCGCTGACTTAAAAAGATTTTCACCACATACCCCCTTCATCCCTTTCCCACAACCTTCTCCTTGTCTCTCCCCCTGTCGCCAATGAGCCAATTTTTTGAATTTGACTCTGTATCGAACCCCATACTGTAATTGGGTTGGGAGTGTTTGATGAACAGTGTAGTCAAAGCTTCTCTCTGAAACACTGGATTGAGGTTGAGGGGTGATTTGTTCAAACGCTTCAAGATAATAATGGAAATGAAGAGAGTGGATAACAGAGGTAAAGATGGAGAAGGGATCTCTCTCCGTTTTAAAGATGGGGAAAAGGATATGTCACAGGATAATGTTTTTATACCCAGGCATGTTGAAAAATATTTGGAGCTTTACCCTTTTCTCCAGCAGATGAACTTTTAATTTGAACACTTTATAATTTCAACTCGAATTCAAAGGTGAATGAGACTTTTTAAACTCATAACTCAAGTGTTGAGGGAGGGTTATCCTGTATCGACCCGCGTGCTGTACTTGACCTGGGAGTGTTTGATGGGGACGCTTTAATAAAATCTTTAATTCCTATCTAACCCTGCACTGTTGAATAACGGATGCATATTCAGATAAATCAGAGGTTTCATTTCTGTGTCACTTTCTGTTCCTTGAAGCTTCCATTTGGAGCTGGAAATCTGTCAGTTCATGAATGTTGCCTTGAAAATTTCATCCTGAAATGTGTGAGCATTCGTATTGTGGAAATGTGTGAAGTAAGTGTTTGCATTCACACATTCCTACATTGTGAAATGTAAGTTACTTTTGAAACAATATGCTGTTGGGCCAGGGAGTCTGAATGGACAACAGGTTTTGGATGATTAAAGAGTGAATTTTAATGATGTCCTTTGAAGGCATCGTTTATTTTAAATTGCCGAGGCAATGAAATGCTTCAGAGGATATGTCCCGAGACAATGAAATGGTTCCCCAATGTCTGAATCACTTTCCAAGTCTTCAGACACATGAAGCGGGCAGAGATATTGTAAGATACAGATCATGAGATGCCAGAGAATCACAGAATTGAATTTGTGGGTCCCCCTCCTGTTTCAGAATGTCAGTTTTGACGTTTTACTCTGTGAAACTTGGTTAATGACTCAGAAAGCAGAAAGTTCCAATCCAATCTGTAACCTGCACTTCAAATTCCAAAGAGATATGAACGCTTTAAGTGAATGGGTGAAATAGTTCAAATGATTTCATTTTAGGCAAATGTGTGGCTGCTGAGTTTAATAAGGATGGAAAACATTTGATTTTAAATAGTGAAAAGCGCAAACAGTGAGGGACCAAAGACTCCCTGTCCATTTCTGTCAAAACTAAGAAAACATTAAACAGTTCCAATGAGAAATTCAATTTGATATTTGGGATAAAGCTGATTAGAAACTCACACTACACATTCCATGAATCAGGCTCTGTAACCTGCACTTCAGCACATCACAAGAGAAATGATATTTTCAACGATTCTTGATTCCAGTCTGCAGCTCACTCCCAGGTATCTATTATTCTATACATAAACCCCCTGAACCCCTCGATTAGATTCCAGTCTGTAATTCACTCCCAGGTATCTATTATTTTATACATAAACCCCGTGAACCCCTCGATTAGATTCCAGTCTGTTACTCACTCCCAAGTATCTATTATTCTATATATAAATTCCCTGAACCCCTCGATTAGATTCCAGTCTGTAACGCACTCCCGGGTATCTACTATTCTATATATAATCCCCCTGAACCCCTCGATTAGATTCCTGTCTGTAACTAACTCCCGGGTATCTATTATTCTATATATAAACCCCACAAAGCCCTCGATTAGATTCCATTCTGTAACTCATTCCCGAGTATCTATTAATCTATATATAAACCCCACAAACCCCACGATTAGATTCCAGTCTGTAACTCACTCACGGGTAGCTATTATTCTATATATAAACCCCCTGAACCTCTTGATTAGATTCCAGTCTGTATCTCACTCCCGGGTATCTATTATTCTATACATAAACCCCCTGATCCCCTCGATTAGATTCCAGTCTGTAATTCACTCCCGGCTATCTATGATTCTATATATAAACACCCTGAACCCCTCGATTAGATTCCAGTCTGTAACTCACTCCCGGGTAGCTATTATTCTATATATAAACACCCTGAACCCCTCGATTAGATTCCAGTCTGTAACTCATTCCCTGTTTTCTATGATTCTCGATCTTTCTGCTGCTGCAAAGCCCGTGTCTGTGTCAGTATCTCGGGATTTATTAACAGTTTAAGGTTAGAATGACACAAGTTTGCCATAGTTCATCTCAGTCATAACTGTCCCAAAGCTATGATCGATATCAATCTTTCATCGTCTGCCTCTTCATCCCCTCTCACTCTGTGTCCCTATCTTGAGCATTCCCTGATTCTGCATCTTCTCTTTCTCTCTCTCTCTCTCTCCCAGATTCTGTAAGAAAAATCCGGAAACACCGGGCAGCCATTTCAGGTTTGTTCACACAGGCCATTTTATGTCCCCACAGCACTGGGACATTTATGACAGAGTTGACTCCTCAGGAATGGGACATTAGTACTTTCAACGTGACAGAGGCACAGGTATCTCACTCCAATTTAAGGATGAGTAAGCCGTCTCCCTCCAATTTAAAGATAGAGAAGGGATCTCCCTACATTTCAAAGATAGAGAATGTATCTCCCTCCATGGTAAAGCTGGGAAAGAGATCTCCCTCCATTTTAAAGCTTGAGAAGGGATCTCCCTCCAATTTAAAGATAGGGAAGGGATCGCCCTCTAATTTAAAGATTGACAAGGGCACTCCCTCAATTTTATCAATGGAGAAGGGATCTCCCTCCATTTTAAAGCTGGAAAAGGGATCTCCCTCCAGATTAATGATGGAGAATTGATCTCCCTCCAGTTTAATGATGGAGAATGGATCTCCCTCCAGTTTAATGATGGAGAATGGATCTCCCTCCAGTTTAATGATGGAGAATGGATCTCCCTCCAGTTTAATGATGGAGAATGGATCTCCGTCGATTTTAAAGATGGAGAAGAGATCTTCCTCTCTTTTGAAAATGGAGAAGAGATCTCCCTCCATTTTAAAGATGGAGAAACGATCTCCCGCCATTTTAAAGATAGAGAAGGGATCTCCCTCCATTTTAAAGATGGAGAAGGGATCTCCCTCCAATTTAAAGATAGAGAAGGGATCTCCCTCCATTTTAAAGATGGAGGGTGGATCTCGTTCCATTTTAAATATGGAAAAGTGATGTCCTTCCGTTTTAACGGTGGAGAAGTTATCTGCCCCCATTTTAAATATTGAGAATGGTTCTCGCTCCATTTTGTCAGCTCTTTCTCTCCCTACCACTTTTGCCTTCCCTCGACTCGTCTCTCTGATTCTCTCTCTCACCCCATCTCTATTTCGGACACTCAACCCCTCTCTCTGCCTCTCTCTGTCACCACATCCATTTTTCTTTCACTCAATCAGTCGCCTCTCTTTATCTGTTCTCTCCCCTTCGCTCTCTTTCTCTCTCAGCCCATCTCACTGTCGCAAAATCTCTCTCTCTTACTCTCTCACCCCATCTCTCTGCCCTTCACCCTCTCTGTCTCTCACTCTATCTCTCTGTCACTCTCTGACCCTCTCTCTATCGCCCCCGTCTCTCTCCCTATCACCACGTCTCTTTGTCAATCTCTCTCTCCCTCGCTCAGCCACTGTCTCTCTTTCACACTCGTTCTGTCTCTTGAAGGTCTCTTTCTTTGTTACTCTCTTCCTCGCCTCACCTTCCTCTGTCTCTCTCTCAGTCCAACACACCACCACTCTCTGCCTCTGTCTCTCTCGCCCGGTCTCTCTCTCTCTCTCGGTGAGTTTTGCCTCTCTTTCTCTATCTCAATCTGTCTCTCTCTCGCCATCTCTCTCCTTTGCCTCTCTCTCTATCACTCTCTCACTATCTCTCTCTCACTCCATCAGTCTCCATCTCTCTCCCTCTCCCCACCATCCCCAGTCTCCATTTTGAGGGTGTGAAGCTAAAGGGAAAATATTTTCAGGGTTTCAGGGAAAGGGCGGACGAGTGAGAGCAGTGAAACTTTCCTTGCAGAGTGTGGAAAATAGTTTCATGGGCTGAATGGCCTCCTTCTGTTACTCACTCCCGTGTATCTATAATTCGATAGATAAACCCTCTGAACCACTCAATTAGATTCCAGGCTGTAACTCACTCCCGGGTATCTATTATTGTATAAATAAACCGCACAAACACCTCGATTAGATTCCAGTCTGTAACTCACACCGGGTATCTATTATTCTATATATAAACCCCTGAACCCCTCGATTAGATTCCAGTCTGTAACTCACTCCCAGGTATCTATTATTCTGTATAAAAAAACACTGAACCCCTCGATTAGATTCAAGTCTGTAACACACCCCCGGGTATCTATTATTCTAAATATAAACCCCCTGAACCTCTCGATTAGATTCCAGTCTGTAACTCACTCCCGGGTATCTATTATTCTATATATAAACCCCCTGAACCCCTCGATTAGATTCCAGTCTGTAACTCACTGCCGGGTATCTGTTACTCTGGGGGAAACAGGGTGGGAGGGTGAAATGTCCTCTTTCACTTTCCATGTGCTGTGACCAATATCCTTTATTCACTCTCTGGCTCTCAGTCACCCACTTGGTCTGAGAGTCTCTATTTCTCATTCACTCGATCTGTGTCTTCTCTCCCTGCCTCTCTTCCTCTGAGAATCTAGTCTACAAACACCAGGCAGCCATTTCAGGTTTGTTCACAGTGACCATTTTATGTCCCCACAGCACTGGGACATTTATGACAGAGTTGATCCCTCTCTCATGTAACATTAGTATTTTAAACGTGACAGAGACACAGGTATGGCGATATAAATTCCCTGTGTATTCCCTGGAATATTGAAGGATCCGAGCTTTCAGTCCCACACTTTGCAGTTGTGAATTTGAATCCTGAATTTTCTAAAACTGAATCTGGAAGTAAAATCCCGCGGGATGGAATGATTCACATTCTTTCTGCTGCTAAAAAAAACCCGTGTCTGTGTCAGTATCTCGGGATTTATTAACAGTTTAAGGTTAGAATGACACCAGTTTGCCATAAATAATCTCAGTCATAACTGTCCCAAAGCTATGACCCATATCAATCTTTCATCGTCTGCCTCTTCATCCCCTCTCACTCTGTGTCTCTCTCTTTAACATTCCCTCATTCTGCGTCTTCTCTTTCTCTCTCTCTCTCTGATTCAGTAAGAAAAATCCCCAAACACCAGGCAGCCATTTCAGGTTTGTTCACAGAGGCCATTTTATGTTCCCACAGCACTGGGACATTTATGCGAGAGTTGACTCCTCACAAATGGGACATGAATATATTTAAAGTGACAGAGGCACAGCTATCTCCCTCCAAATTAAATATGGGGAAGGGATCTCCCTCCATTTTAAAGATGGAGAAGGTATCTCCCTCCATTTTCAAGATGGAGAAGCTATCGCCCTCCATTTTAAAGATGAGGAAGTGATCTCCATCCAGTTCAAGATGGAGAAGGGATCTCCGTCCATTATAAAATGGAGAAAGGATCTCCCTCCATTGTAAAGATGGAGAAGGGATCTCCCTCTGTTTTCCCGATGGAGAAGGATCTCCCTCCATTGTAAAGATGGAGAAGGGATCTCCCTCAATTTTAAAGATGGAGAAAGGATCTCCTCCATTTTAAAGACAGAGAAGGGATCTTCCTCCTTTTAAAAGTTGGAGAAGTGATCTTCCTCCATTTTAATGACATAGAAGGGATCTCCCTCCATTTTAATGATGGTAAAGGGATCTCCATCCGTTTTTAAGATGGAGAAGATATTTGCCTCCATTTTAAATATTGAGGACGGCTCTTGCTCCATTTCGTCTGCTCTCTCTCTCCCTACCGCTTTTGTCTTTCCTCGACTCCTCTCTCTGAATCTATCTCTCACCCCATCTCTATTTGCAACATTCACTCCCCTCTCTCTCTGTCTCTATCTCACAACCAATACATTTCTCTTTCACTCATTCGCCTCTCTGTATCTCTCTCTCACCCTCTCTCTCTCTCGTTCTCTCACACTCCATCTCACTGTTGCTAAGTCCATCTCCCTCTCTCTCTCCCCATCCCTCTGCCTCTCACCCTCTCTCTGTCTCTGTCTCTTCTCTCTCTCTCTGTCACTCTCTGACCCTCTCTCTATCACCCTGTCTCTCTACTCATCGCCACATCTCCCTGTCACTCTTTCTCTGCCTCGCTCTGCCACTGTCCCTCTGACACACTTAGTCTCCCTCTTGTCTGTCTCTCTTCTCTTGCCTCACTTGTCTCTGTCTCTCTCACTCCATTGCCCTGCCACTCTCTGCCCGTCCCTCTCTCTCTCTCGCCTTGCCTCTATTTCTCTTGTTGAGATGTGTGTCTCTATCTCTACCTCACTCTGTGTCTCTCTTGCCATCTCTGTATCTCTGCCTCTGCCTCTCTCTCTTACTCCATCAGTCTCCCCCTCTCCCCTTCTCCCCACCACCCCCAGTCTCCCTCTTGAGGAAAATTTGGGTGTGAGCTGAAGGGAAAATATTTTCAGGGTTTCGGGGAAAGGCCGGACGAGTGAGACCAGTGAAACTTTCCTTGCAGAGTGTGGAAAGTAGGTTGATGGGCCGAATGGCCTCCTTCTGTGTTGTAACCGTTCAGTGATACACACGCAGTTTAGCTTTTCATTTTTGAATAAGCTTCACTCTTTCTTCCATTGTAGGTTCCAGCACTTCCACATCACATTTGGGCAATCGATCTCCCTCCAATTTAAAGATGGGATATGATCTCCCTCCATTTTAAAGACGGGAATGGGATCTCCCTCCATTTTAACGATGGGAATGGATCTCCCTCCATTTTAAAGATGGGAATGGATCCCCCTCCATTTTAAAGATGGGAATGGATCTCCCTCCATTTTAAAGATGGGAATGGATTTCCCTCCATTTTAAAGATGGGATTGGATCTCCCTCCATTTTAAAGATGGGAATGGATCTCACTCCATTTTAAAGATGGGAATGGATCTCCCTCCATTTTAAAGATGGGAATGGATCCCCCTCCATTTTAAAGATGGGAATGGATCTCCCTCCATTTTAAAGATGGGAATGGATCTCCGTCCATTTTAAAGATGGGAATGGATCTCAGTCCATTTTAAAGATGGGAATGGATCTCCCTCCATTTTAAAGATGGGAATGGATCTCCCTCCATTTTTAAGATGGGAATGGATCTCATTCCATTTTAAAGATAGGAATGGATCCCCCTTCATTTGAAAAATTGAGAAAATATCTCCCTCCATTTTAAAGATGGAGAAAGGATCTCCCTTCATTTTAAAGACTGTGAAGGGATCTTCCACCCTTTTAAATATTGATAAAGTATGTCCCTCCATTTTAACGAGGGAGAAGGGATCTCCTTCCATTTTAATGATGAAGAAAGGATCTCCATCCATTTTAAAGATGGAGAAGGGATCCAACTCCATTTTTAAGATTGACAAACAATCACCCTCCATTTTAAAGACTGAAAACGGATCTCCCAACATTTTAAGGAGGGCAAAGTGACCTCCATCCAGTTTCAAGTCGTAGAAGGGGTTGGCCTCCATTTTAAATAGGTAGAAGGGATCTCCCTACATTTTAAAGATGTGGAAGGGATCTGCCTACATTTCAATTTGGACACAAACACGCTCAAACACACAATTGCACAGATATATTCTTTCTCATAGACGCAGACACACACACATACCCTCTCACACACAGACACACTCACACACATATATTCTCTATTTCACACACACACACACACACACACACATTGTCTCTCACACTCTCACCACACAGATATATTATATCTCATACACACACTCTCTCTCACACACACACACACAGTCACAAAGACATATTCTTTCTCATACACATGCACACACAGACATAGTCACAATCACACAGATGCATTCTCAAACAATCACACACATCCTCTCTCTTACAGACACTGATTATCTATCTCACCCATTCACGCACACACTGACAGATATATTCTTTCTCGTACACGCAAAAACACACAACTTCACACTTACATTCACACACACATTATTTCTTACTCACACACAAAGTACATACCACATACATTTTCTCTCACACATACACCCACAAGAATATATTCTTTCTCATACGCACACACATACGCACACACACACACACACACCAACTCACACACATACACACTCTCTCTCACACACACACATATATACATTCTCTCTCATATACAAACAAACACAAGCGCACACTTGCACAAATATATAATTTCTCATACATGCAGCCATACACACACGCATAAAAACAAAAACATGTCCTCTCACGCAATCACACTCACAGATATTTCTCTCTTTCACACACACAAACATTCTCTCTCTCCCCCTTACACAAACGCACATACAATCAAATCTCTACCTCCCTCTCACACAAACAGGTGCACACACTCTCACAAACACACATGTTCTGATACACAAACACACTCTATATCTCACAAATTTATTCCTGCAATCTCTCACACACAGTCTCCCACACAATCTCACACATAATTCCTCTCACACCCGTTCCCTCTCACACGCAATCTTTAACATACAGTCCCTCTCACACACAATCCGTCTCACACACAAACACTCTTACATACAATCCGTCTCACGCACAATCCCAATCACACACAAACTTTAACCTACAATCCCTCTCACACACAATCCCTCTCACACACAATCCCTCACACATGCAATCCTTCTCACACACAATCCCTCACACACACAATCCCTCTCACACACAATCCCTCTCACACACAATCCTTCTCACACACCATCCCTCGCACACGCAATCCCTGTCATACGCAATCCCTCTCACACACAATCCCTCTCACACACAATCACTCTCACACACAATCCCTCTCACACACAATCCCTCTCCCACACAATCCCTCCCACACACAATCACTCTCACACACAATCCCTCCCACATGCAATCCCTGTCACACACAATCCCTCTCACACAAATTCCCTATCATACAACTTCTCACACACAATCCCTCTCACACACAATCCCTCTCACACACAATCCCTCTCACACACAATCCCTCTCACACACAATCCCTCTCACACACAATCCCTCTCACACACAATCCCTCTCATACACAATCTGTCACACACAATCTCTCAAACACTCTCTTTCACTCTCTATCTCTCCCACACACACTCTCCCAAGCACACACAAAAACTCTCTCTCTCTCACACATACAATCTCCTTCACTCACACACACTCTCTCTCCCCGCATCAACTCGGCCCACACCCTCTCTGCATGCCCACCAACGCATTCTCTCCCAAACCCCAAACTCTCTCTGCACCATTCCTCCCACCAATCCCCATGCTCTCTCTTTCCCATTCTCTCTCCAATTTTGGATGAGAGAGAGAGATGGTGAGAAAGGATGGAGATCCCTTCTCAACCCATTTCTCAGCCTCTATTTCGCTCTGGGAGAGTATGATGGTTCAGTATGTACGGAGCTTTCTTCTATATCTAACCCTGTGCTGTACCAGTCCGGGGTGTATTTGATGGGTCAGTATGGAGGGAGCTTTATTCGATATCTAACCGGGTGCTGTACCTGTCCTGGGAGTGTTTGATGGGGACAGTGTAGAGGGAGCTTTACTCTGTATCTAGCCCCGTGCTGTACCTGTCCTGGGAGTATTTGATGGGGACAGTGTAGAGGGTGCTTTACTCTGTATCTAAACCATTGCTGTACCTGTCCGAGGAGTGTTTGATGGAACAGTAGAGAAGGAGCTTTATTCTGTATCAAATCCCGTGCTGTACCTGTCTTGGGAGTATTTGATGGGCACAGTAAAGAGGGAGCTTTACTCTGTTTCTAACCCCGTACTGTACCGGTCCTGGGAGAGTTTGATGGGGACAGTATAGAGGGAGCTTTACTCTGTATCTAACCCCGTGTTTTACCTGCCCTGGGAGTTTTTGATAGACACAGTGTGGAAGGAGCTTTATTCTGTAACTAACCCCGTGCTGTACCTGTCCTGGGAGTATTTGATGGGGTACACTATAGAGGGAGCTTTACTCTGTATCTAACCCCGTGCTCTACCTGCCCTGGGAGTGTTTGATGTGCACAGTACAGAGGTAACATTACTCTCTGTCTAACCCTGTGCTGTGCCTGCCCTGGTAGTGTTTGATGGGCACAATATAGAGGGAGCTTTATTCTGTATCTAACGCCGTGCTCTACCTGCCCTGGGAGTGTTTGATGTGCACAGTACAGAGGGAGCTTTACTCTGTGTCTCACCCTGCGCTGTACCTGCCCTGGGAGTGTTTGATGGGCACAGTATAGAGGGAGCTTTATATGTATCTAAACCGTGCTCTACATGCCCTTGGAGTGTTTGATGTGCACAGTACCGAGGGAGCTTTACTCTGTGTCTAACCCTGTGCTGTACCTGCCATGGGAGTGTTTGATGGGCACAGTATAGAGGGAGCTTTACTCTTTATCTTGCCCCTGCTTCATCATCTGTGGGATTGAGTGTGAGGAGAAATGGAATCTTCCTCTTCCCATGTGCCAAGAGAAATATCTTTCCTTCAATCTCTCTCTCTCGGTCTCCTTCCCGATCTGTGTCTCTCTCTACTCACTTGCTCGGTCTGTCTCTCTCTCCCCCTCTTCCTCTCTCTTTGTATCTAGATAAATTACACAAACACCAGTCACCCTTTTAGGTGTATTCACAGTGGCCACGATATGTCCCAACCCCACTGGGACATTTCTGACCGAGTTGACTCCTTAAGAATGTGACGTTGTTACTTTCAACGTGACAGAGACACAGCTATGGAGACACTGAGACACTGATCAGACACTCATCCCCGAAACATCGCATTGTCCACGGGTTCCAGGTCATCAACACTCGCTGACTTAAAAAGATTTTCACCACATCCCCCCTTTCATCCCTTTCTCAAAACCTTCACCTTGTCTGTCCCCCTGTCACCAATGTACCAATTTTTTGAATTTGACTCTCTATCGAACCCCATACTGTAATTGGGTTGGGAGTGTTTGATGAACAGTGTAGTTAAAGCTTCTCTCTGAAACACTGGATTGAGGTTGAGGGGTGATTTGTTCAAACGCTTCAAGATTATAATGGAAATGAAGAGAGTGCATAACAGTGGTAAAGATGGAGAAGGGATCTCTCTCCATTTTAAAGATGGGGAAAAGAATATGTCACAGGATAATGTTTTTTATACACAGGCATGTTGAAATGTATTTGGAGCTTTACCCTTTTCTCCAGCTGATAAACTTTTAATTTGAACACTTTATAATTTCAACTCGAATTCAAAGGTGAATGAGGCTTTTTAATCTCATAAGCCAAGTGTTGAGGGACGGTTATCCTGTATCGACCCCCGTGCTGTACCTGTCCTGGGAGTGTGTGATGGGGACAATTTAATAACAACTTTAATTCCTATCTAACCCTGCGTTGTCCAGTAACGGATGCAGATTCAGATAAATCAGAGGTTTCATTTCTCTGTCACTTTCTGTATCTTGAAGCTTTCATTTGGAGTTGGAAATCTGTCAGTTGATGAATGATGCCTTGAAAAATTTGTCCTAAATTGTGTGAGCCCTTAGTATTGTGGAAACGTTTGAAGAAAGTGTTTGCATTCACACATTCCCACATTGTGAAATGTAAGTTACCTTTGAAGCAATAGGGTGTAGGGCCAGGGAGTCTGAATGGACAACAGGTTTTGGATGATTAAACAGTAAATTTTAATGATGACCTTTGAAGGAATCGTTTACTTTAAATGTCCCAAGACAATGAAATGCTTCAGAGGAAATGTCCTGAAACAATGAAATGGTTCCCCAAAGTCTGAATCACTTTCCAAGTCTTCAGAGAAAAGAAGGGGGCAGAGATATTGTAAGATACAAATCATGAGATGCCAGAGAATCATAGAATTGAAGTTGTGGGGCCCTCTCCTTTTTCAGAAAGTCAGTTTTAATGTTTTACTCTGTGAAACTTGGTTAATGTTTCAGAAAGCAGAAAATTCCAATCCAATCTGTAACCTGCACTTCAAATTCAAAAGAGTTATGAACGCCTTAAGTGAACGGGTGAAATAGTTAAAGATGGATTTCATTGTTGGCAAATGCGTGGCTGCTGAGTTTAATAAGGATGGAACATATTTCATTATAAAAGGTGAAAAGCTGCAAACAGTGAGGGTCCAAAGAGTCCCTATCCATTTGTGTCAAAAGTAAGAAAACATTAAACCGTTCCAATGAGAAATTCAATTTGATATTTGGGATAAAGCTGGTTAAAAACTCACATTGCACATTCCATGAATCAGGCTCTGTAACCTGCACTTCAGCACATCACAAGAAAAATGATATTTTGAACGGTCAATGATTCCAGTCACTAACTTACTCCCAGATATCTATTATTCTACACATAAAACCCCAGAACCCCTCCTTTAGATTCCAGTCTGTACCTTACCCCCAGATATCTATTATTCTACACATAAAACCCCTGAACCCCTGCATTAGATTCCAGTATGTAACTCACTCCCGGGTATCGATTATTCTATATATAAACCCCCTGACTCCCTTGATTAGATTCCAGTCTGTAACTTACTCCCAGCTATCTATTATTTTATATATAAACCCACTGAACCCCTTGATTAGATTCCAGTATGTAACACACTCCGAGGTAACTACTATTCTATATATAAAGCCCCTGAACCCCTCGATTTGATTCCAGTCTGTAACTCACTCCCAGGTATCTATTATTCTATATATAAACCATACAAAACACTCGTTTAGATTCCAGTCTGTAACTCACTCCCAGGTATCTGTTATTCTATAGATAAACCCCACAAACTCCTCGATTAGATACCAGTCTGTAAATCACTCCCGGGTATCTACTATTCTATATATGAACCGCACAAACTCATCGATTAGATTCCAGTCTGTAACTGACTACTGGGTATCTATTATTCTATCTATAAACCACGCAAACCCCTTGATTAGATTCCAGTCTATAACTCACCCCCAGGTATCTATTATTCTATGTATAAACCCCCGGAACACTTCGATTAGATTCCAGTCTGCAACTCACTCCCGGGTATCTATTATTCTATATATAAACCCCCCGAACCCCTCGATTTTATTCCAGTCTGTAACTCACTCCGAGGTATCTATTTTTCTATATATAAACCCCCTGAACCCCTCGAATAGATTTCAGTCTGTAACCCACTCCCGGGTATCTCTTACTCTATTTATAAACCACTGAACCCCTCGATTAGATTCAAGTCTGTAACTCACTCCTGGGTATCTCTATATATAAACTCCACAAACACCACGATTAGATTCCAGTCAGTAACTCAGATCCGGGTATCTATTATTCTATCTAAAAAACCCCTGAACCTCTCGATTAGATACCAGTAGGTAACTCACTCCCAGGTTTCCAGTATTATATATATAAACCCCCTGAACCCCTCGATTAGATTCCAGTCTGTAACTCACTCCCGGGTATCTATTATTCTATATATAAACACGCTGAACCCTTTGATTAGATGCTAGTCTGTTACTCTCTGCTGGGTATCTATTAATCTATATATATGTAAAGGGATCTCCATCCCATGGGATCCAAGGCAATTTTACACATTGGATCCAGAATTGGCTGAGTGGCAGGAAGCAGAGGGTGATGGTCAAGGGTTGTTTTTGTGATTGGGTTCCTTTGTCCAGTGGAGTTCCACAGGGATTTATGATGGGTCCCTTGCTGCGTGTGGTATGTATAAAGGATTTAGACTTCAATGGTTGATCAGCAAGTTGGTGGATGATATGATAATTGGTGGGGTGGTAAATAGTGAGGAGGAGAGCCTTAGATTACAGGAGGATATAGACGGGTTGGTCAGTGGCAAATGGACTTTATTCCGGATAAGTGTGAGGTTATGCACTTGGGCTGGACAAACAAGGCACAGGAATACATGATGAATGGTAGGACCCTGGGATCTAATGAGCATTAGAGGGACATTGGTGTGTATGTCCACTGGTCCCTTAAGGTAGCGGGACAGGTAAATAAGGTGGTTAAGAAGGCATATGGGATACTTTCCTTTATTAGCTGAGACATAGAATATAAGAGCAGGGAGGTCATGCTGGAACTGTATAAAACGCTGGTTAGGCCACAGCTAGAGTATTGTGTGCAGTTCTGGTATCCACATTATAGGAAGGATGTGATTGCTCTAGAGAGAGATCAGAGGAGATTTCCCAGGATGTTGCCTGGGCTGGAGAATTTGACATATGAGGAGAGATTGGATAGACTTGGATGATTTTCCCGGGAGCAGAGGAGATTGAGGAAGGACATGATTGAGATGAATAAAATTATGAGGGGCATTGATAGGGTAGACAGGAAGGAACGTTTCCCCTTGGTGGAGGGAACAATAACCAGGGAGCATAGACTGAAGGCAGGGGTCAGGAGGTTTAGAGGGGAAGTGGGGAAGGATTTCTTCACCCAGAGGGTGGTGGGAATCTGGAACTCACTGCCTGAAAGGGGGTTAGAGGCAGAAACCCTCATAACATTTCAGAATATTTGAATGTGCAGCAGAGCCCCTCCCCGTTCTCTAACCATCGTAACAGTATCCACCATCCCCTTTGTCACGAGAGCGATAGGCCCTATCCTCACACTCCCTATGGCTGCAGAGCCCTCCCCGCTCTCTAACCATAGTCACACTATCCACCAACCCCTCTGTCACCAGAGTGATAGGTCCCAGCCTCACTGACCCTATCTCAGCAGTGCCCGCCCCGCTCTCTAACCATCGTTAGAATATCCACCATCCCATCTGTCAGCAGATCGACAGGGTCCAGCCTCACCGTCCCGATAGCAGCAGAGCCCTCCCCGCTCTCTAACCATAGTCTCGTTATCCAGCATCTCCACTGTCACCAGAGCGATAGGCCCCAGCCTCACTGTCCCTTAGCAGCAGAGCCTTCTCCTCTCTCTAACCATAGTTACAGTATCCACCATCCCCTCTGTCACCCGAGCGAAAGGCCCCAGCCTCACTGTCCCTATAGCAGCAGAGCCCTCTCCGCTCTCCAACCATAGTCACAGTATCCACCATCCCCTCTGTCACCAGCGTAATACGCCCTAAACTCACTGTCCCTATAGCAGCAGAGCCCTCCCCGCTCTCTAACCATAGTCACAGTATACACCATCCCCTCTGTCACCAGAGTGATACGCCCTAGCCTCACTGTCCCAATAGCAGCAGAGCCCTCCCCTCTCTCTAACAATAGTGACAGTATACACCATCCCCTCTGTCTCCAGAGCGATAAGTGACAACCCTCTTTGTCACAACGGGGACAGTCCCTGCACCCCGCCTCCACATTTTACAATGGCGACAGGAGTGGCCCCGACTCTGTCACAACAGAAGCAGCTCATCTCCCCGCTGGAAGAGAGAAATCAATTGGTAAAATATTAGAAACTCTCAGTGATTCATTTCTTTAAATAATCAAAAACATCGAAGAATTTGATTGACGGGATATTTCAGCACATTTTTCAACTGCTCCCTGAACTTAGTCTGGGTCACGGTGTAAATCCCAGTGTTTGTGCAGCATCTCAGGAGCTGCAGCATGAAGCCCAATTCCCGCACAAATTCACCCATCCATGGAGAATTGGCTAGCATATAAAACATTCGCCTCCATATAGAATACACCATTAACACCGCCCACAACAGAATGAAATTGGCCGAGATAACAAACAGTAAAATGATGGATATCCTCCCACTCTCCATCTCTAGGTCTCTGGGCCTCTCCCCACTGCTGTTTGCCCGGAGTCTCCTGCGGGCTCTGCTGCTCATTAAAATGTGTCTGACGGTGAGAACATTCAGCAGCAGAATCAGGACAAATGGGACACAGGGGGTAAGAATGTGATGGAGGAATTCGATGGCTACCCAGACTGGAGATATCTCAACTTCAAATGTTATGCCGCAAAACCATGGGTTGTTCCCCAGCAAATACGAATCTGATAACATAAAACACCAGAAAATATTCTTTAAGACGATCAGCACAGTCACTGATCCGAAAACCACAGTCGCCATTTTCTCAGTGCAATATTTAATTTTCAACTTGTGGCAACAAATAGCCACAAACCGATCAATGGTAAAAGAGACGGTGAACCAGAGAGAACAGTCAGTAGCTGCATAAAGCAGGACAGCATGGATATTGCACACACGCATGGCCCACAGGAAATTAAAATATTCCCAACAAACTATTGGAATGTGTCTCAATATCAGGTCAACAATACTGACCAATAGATCCGCTGCTGCCATGGACACCAGCTAACGAGTGACACATTTGGATAGACCACAATTTCTCCGAGTTAAAATCACTGTCGTCAATAGGTTTAATGTAAGGAATATTGAAAACAGTGGAATTATACAACATGCTGAAATTTAATAAAATATATAAGTTTGGTCAAAGGCATTGAAATGTTCCATTATGTTGCTGCATCAAGTGATGCATTGAAACTGCTGTAGATGCAGTAATATACAGAAATGTCTATTATATGGCTGAATACAGAAGAGATTAAATTTGTTCTGAAATTGTGGAAATCGATGATTATCATTAGTCTCGTCATTCCTGAACCGTTTGAATCATTTAGCAATCACAAAACGCTTCAAATTTTGATGGAGGAGGGTAATGCAGTCAAACATGATTTATGGAGTTAATAGCCACAGACAGTAAGACTTACTAGGGACGCCAATAATAGCAAGGATGGGATAGTAACTCCCTTGAATAACCTTGGACGCCCACTGGCCGCGAAGTTCCAATGACCTGCCGTCCATAGTAACTTCAGAAGTAATGGTGTTCGCTGATAATTGCACACTGCTCAGCACTATTCATGACTCCTCGGATACTGAAGCCGTCCATGCTCACCATCTAAAATGCACATGTCAGGTGTGTGGTGGAACACGCCCCAGTTGCCTGGATGAGTCAAGTTCCAAAAACACTCAAAGTGCTTGCCATTTGTATCCACAAATTGTCACTCTCTCCCACACTGACGCTCAGTGGCAGCAGTGTGTACCATCTATAAGATGCACTGCATTAATTTACCGAGATTCTTTAGGCAGTTACTTCAAAACTCCACGTCCGCTACCATCTAGAAGGACAGGAGCAGCAGACACATTCGTAGACCTTCATGTTTGCGTTCCATCGAACCACAGCTCCCCACCCCTCCATGCCACAGACCACTCTCACCTGTGAATATATTCCCGTACCTTCATTGTCGTTGTGTCACAATCATGGAATCCCATTGCTAACAGCACTGTGGGTGTATCCACACCGCATGGAATGCACCCGTTCAAGAAGGCAGCTCACCCCGAAATTCACTAGTGCAATTTGGAGCGGGCAATAAATGCTGGCCGAGTTAGCGAAGCCTAGATGTCATTAATGATTTAACAAATAAATTTAAATAACAAGGTGACTGATACAATGAAATATAATAGTTGACTGTAGATAACTTCTGTGAATCCTACTAGGATCAAACAAGAAACAATAAGTGATAAAAATGCTATAGGAAATAGTGTTGTTTTTTAGAGTTAATACATGGATACAGAGACTCAACTGCAAAGTAAATGACAATAATAGAGATCTAGTTAAACATGATTTATTGAATTAATTTTGCACAGCGGGACATACCAGACACTACAACAATTGCCAGGATGGGATAGCATATGTGTTGTATAATGTAAAGCACGAACCGAATCCGATGATCTAAGGTTAACCACCAATCATCTGTGGAAAGCTGGACAATCCAAAAGGATAAATCCCTCGCAATTGTTGTAAAATTCCAGTTTATTGTCCTCAGATTCGGATCTATTTTTGTTACAACGCCATCTCTTTTTCTCAGGTTCGGATACATTGTTGGAGCTTTGCAACCTATTGTTCTCGGATTGTGATCTCTCCTCTCCGTCTCGCTGGAGGTGCTGATCACAGTTAGTGACCGAGGTGATGTTCCCACTGACACTGTGTGATAACATGTTGAAATGAGCCTTTTATAAATAGAAGCTGGAAACCTTCTAGTGACACAATTACCATCCTTGGAGGCTGACGTTAATTACAGGCACTGAGCACACAGGTTCTCTTAAACCCTTTCAATCCAAAACATTTGATAGCACACTAAAGTTTAATTTTTTCCCCAGCCAGAATGGGATGTATGAGGGTCACTGCGGGAAGGAATGATGGAAATAGCAGAGGCATTGACCATAATACATCAATCCTGCTTGGTCATGGGAGTGGCACCAAAGGACTGGAGGGTGGTATCTGTTCTATACCGTTTAGCAAATGAGATAGGGTTATATATCGGACCTATGAAACAGTTCGGGCATATTAGATTCTAACTGGGAAACCATGACTTTATCAATACAAACTGCAGCACAGATAAGTTAATGAGAAATCATGTCTAATAAAGCTGCTCGGATCCTTTGTTGAAGCAAAGGGAAGTGTTGATGAGGATATTGCTGCTGAATTGTCTACTTTGAATTTTTAAAGCTCCGTGGTCTAATTTACTTTCATAACTTGTTACAAAAAATTGTGGCCTGGTTGTATTCTGTTTAAACCTGAATCGAAGTGAATTCCTCACATTATAATGGGTGCTCTGTTGTATGACAGAGGAGGTTCAGAAGGTTCCGGTCACCACTATGACCAGTGGAGGTCCTGCCTTTGAGGCCTTAACAAGCGAGGCATTTCACTGTGAAAAACGTTAGAACAATTTTATTTTTTAAAGATTGACAGTTGCTTTATTTAATTTAATTTCGTATAATGGTAAAGGAGGTTTAATTTCACGCTGCTGTTTGACCGGGCCCTATAGCAGTGAAATTCAGAGCAGAGGTGGGAGGGTGAGAGAAGGAATAATCAGAGTTAATAATTGGCTCGCAACTCAAAGGGCAGCAGGCTCCCGGGGGAGAGGGAAGAAGCAACAATTTAGTGATGGCCTCAAGACATCATGAACAGTTCCAACATCTCGTCATCTTAGTAGAGTCTATGATTTGCTGACGCCCAGAATGGAGAAGCCTCATCCTGGATGGCACCAAACACATTGGGATACAGCATCGGAATTTGCAGAAACGAAGACCAGAAGATGCATACATCTCAAAAGCCTCTGAACAACCTCTCGACCTTTAAGGAACGCGTGCCACATTTGTGAAAGGCTGCAGACCACCCAATAGGCTTACCAAACATCTCGGAAGCCATCTGAACTGTGTGGAAACAAGTCAGCAAAAATGCAGAACAGCAGCCTTGGAAGAATAATGTGTGTGTGTGTGTGTGTGTGTGTGTGTGTGACAGAGAGAGTGTTTGTGTCTGGCATTTGTGGCGTGTGTATGTGTGTATGTATGTGACAGAGAGAGTGTTTGTGTCTGGCGTTTGTGGCGTGTGTGTGTGTGTGTGTGTGTGTGTGTGTGTGACAGAGAGAGTGTTTGTATCTGGCATTTGTGGCGTGTGTATGTGTGTGTGTATGTGACAGAGAGAGTGTTTGTGTCTGGCATTTGTGGCGTGTGTGTGTGTGTGTGACAGAGAGAGTGTTTGTGTCTGGCATTTGTGGCGTGTGTATGTGTGTGTGTGTATGTGACAGAGAGAGTGTTTGTGTCTGGCGTTTGTGGCGTGTGTGTGTGTGCGTATGCGCGTGTGTGTGTGTGTTTGTGTGTGGTTGTCTCACCGAGTGCTCAGAGATCAACGTCGGCACGTTCCATTTTGAAGAGGTCATCTTGACCACCGTCTAACAGCAAGTGACCGCCCTGAGAATCAGTGCCTACAGTCTGGGCATCTTCATAATCGCCTAGAGCTGAGAGGAAAGGTGATTTTCAATGAAGTGAATTGCTAACAATCAATAATTAGAATGATGTATATGCTTGTCAATCTGACAAATAATTGAAGGACAGGAATGTAAATATATTATGGTGATCAGCCTCGGTGAGTTTAGTGGGTGGAGAATTATTGGATAAAATCGCTTTGCAGAATTCTCTAGTTTTGCTTTAAAGCCACACGGTTCCCACTTAACCAGTGTCCGCATCAAGATGCATGTGCATTTCACAGCTTCAGGGACTGGTGATAAAACACATTAACTGTTTGTTCTTCCCTGTGTTCTGTTTTACACCCTTGAATTTATTGGGTGAAATGACTATGATATCGTTTTATACTCAAAATATATTCATAGTTTTATTTTGACAAAAATCATTCTGCAATAAGTGTGAACCTGGGCGTTGCAGTATATTGGTGTATAATTTTTCTGACTGTATTTGTTATTTTACATAGTCCAAATGGTGAAGAACAAAAGCATGATGCTGGGAAGTAAAATTCCATCCAAACAGACTACTGAAGGAGTTTCCTTGAATGTTGACTGACCCAGGATCTTTGCCATCAAACCTCTAACTAGTGTAATATTTGAAGTGATTGGATGAGTCAAATGAATCTGAAACCGTTCATCAGAGAAAGAGATAAAAATGTTTGTTGGAGCAATTGTTCAGAACAGAATCAGAAATTTGTCATCAGACTCAGAATGATTCAGTTCATCGGAGCACAGATCAGAATAATTAATTGTTAGGTTTCATCGTTATTCTCTTCCACTGAAAACAGGCGATCTGTGGACTAGCAGCATTGGCGTCACTCGATTGTATTATGCTTTCGAATATCTGCACTGTTTATCGACTCTGATACCTGACAGAAGCAGCCTGCAGATCAGTGGAAATTGGGGACAGCGCTTCAGTTCGCTATTCTCAATCAAAAGACAAAAGAAAACATTCTTTGAAAAATAAAGCGCTGTGGGGATATTAAAAAAAAACCTCGCCACTACTCGCAGTATACACATGGGCCGTGAGAAAGGAAACTTTCACGTGAGGGTAGTGATTGGAATGGCCATTCATTGCACTAACTTATCGAGAGGTTTAAACGGAAATGGAATTCCACAGTGTGGATTGGGATTGCAATGGAAACTACAAACCTGATCCATGGGTCAGAGCGGAATCCATGCGAGGCAGAATATCCTCAATCTCTTCATAAAGGGCTTGATAGAAACCACTGGACGATTCCCTGCCGCCAGTGACAGCCCCTGTTCGAGTAAAGGCGGAGGGATTAATATTTTGCTGCAATCGAACCCGGTGTAATACTGCAATATTTGCGAATGAAACACTTCACAGATGCTGAATGCCAATGGAGAAAGCCAGTTACTGTGAAGAAAGAGGGACATAATTGGATTCATGAATTCATTTTCGAGAGAACGTGTGTGTGTTTGTATCTCCATATCTGCATCGACATCTATTCAACTTCACCAAACATAGGCTCAATGTCATTAAGGTGGGAAAGGACGGAGCGATGGAATTGCAGGACAAATGTGTGCCAGCTGCTCACTTGGCCATGAAGCCCATGGGGATTACAGTTGAGGAGAAGCTGGAAGGAAAATTGGCTGCTCTCTGCAGACATCATCACTTCAGAAATATGAGTGATGTGTTCATGATATATCAGGTCAGTGTTAGCATTTTATTTGCAGTGTGCAGGGAACACTAGGGTGTTGATTATTTTTTTTTTCGAATCTGAGCGTCTCAATCTGTTTGGATGCTGAGAAATTATTGATGAATGCCAAAAATCTCACAAATGTCTCATGACTCAATATCGTGGATTGATTCCGGTGAGAGAGTTTGGGTTTGAGTTTCCAGACTCAGAAACTGAAGGAATGGATTAGCGCCTGAGCGGATAGATAAAGAATTACTGGAAATAATAACTGAACACGGAGCCCAAAATAGCTAAATAAATCTTCTTATTCATTGTTGTGCCAATTGGATTGAAATGAAGTCGCAGTACAGGCGGATCGACCTGGAATATGTACCTAGAGAGCAAAGTGGCTCTGCCATTTAAATTGGATATCTCACCGAATCGTCGAGTGGTTTGAAGGGAATTATTGTTAAAAATACTGTTAACTTAAATGTCTCTTAAATGACTTATGACTTGCTGTGGAAAAGGTAAAGGAGTTGAAAGCTTGCCAGGGTATTGTTCAAGTTCCGAGATGCAGCGTGAATTCGGCGGTCCTAATTGAGTCTCACCTTTCCTCTTTGCCTTTCTGTGTATCAGTGACGTGAGTGCCATTAACTCGACCATCAATAGGACTCCGAGCGTTATACAGATCACAATGGAGGTGGAAGTAGTTTTTACATCATGTCCTTGATGAAATATTATAGAAAGATTTAAAGGAGAAACAAGCTTCCTTGCATTTTAAATGTTTCCATTATTCTGTAAAACTCAAATTGAATTCCGAAATCAACAAAAGCAACTGATTGTCAGCTGCTGTCCTGAATAAGACCTTTAAGGTTAACAAGAATACTATACGAATAATAAATGCGTGCAGCTGTGGACTGAGAAGTCGTCGACACCAAGTAGGGCCCTGTGCAATACGTTGTGAAGAAAATATGGAAAATAATTTCTTAAATGCATCTGTTGTTCTTAATTGACGAACTAATCCGTCATACTCAGAGATCAAGCGCTGAGCACCTCCTTCCCGGCCCCACTCACCACCACTCTGCACTTCCCTTACCCAAACAAATCACACTGGCATCTTCCTTGTGAGTACAGTCGGGTTGAACTGACGCTGATGCAGGACAGTCGGACAGAAATGATTCTTCTCCGGTACACTTCACTCCATTCAGCCAGATATCACCTTCACCCTGGCCAAAACTGGCCCCTCAAGTGGCCGAAAGAGCGGAAATGCAACCCAGCTGTCTGCAGACAACACTGGCATCGGCCATACCCCAGGAGTCATCACATACCGTGACCCAGTTGTTGTTGAACAATATCTCCACTCTTCCGGAGCAGTTATTCTTACCTCCAGCCAGACGCAAACCTAAACCCGAATCTGCAAGGGAATAAGTGATTATTGTTTCTGTAGCAAAATCAAAGAGTACTGGACAAATAGTTGCTTTAATAAGGAGAAGCAAGCACCTGATTCTCCATCGCTGTCATTTGCACTGTGGGCCCTCTCCTTCGTCAAGTTTACACCTGTGTTTGAAAGGAAACATGCTGACTGCATTAGACAATAATGTCTGAAATAACACCCGCACATCCAGACGTATGGTGCGTTACCTGAACAAACAACGCCTGCATCATTCCCGTGATGACAATTGTGTTTCCCCCACGGGTCGGTCTGACACTGCCAAATGGTCGACTCGTGTGACATGCATTCCACCTCATCGAGCCAAATAGGTCCGGATCCTTCTCCAAATAACCGAGCATCATAATAAATAGAAGCAAAGTGACCGCACTGTAGCTGCTTACAGATCACTTCTGCGCCATGGCCATCCAGTTTTCCAGAGCACACTGTTCCCCAGGTCCCATTGTAGAAGACTTCCACTCTCCCCTCACAGCGATGCTTTCCATTCGCCAGCTGCAGCTCTTTGTGTTCTACCAATGAAGCAACAAATACTCAGCTTGAAAACTCGTTTAATATTGTGTAGGACAATGAAAGATGCATCGTCTTTGTTCCCTTGTCGCCAGTTATTACTTCTGCATTGTAGTAGGAAACAGCTGTACTCCAAATATACGAAGAAGAAATATTAAAACGAGTTTAAAAAGCTAAGTCACACTTAGCTGAGAAACCGTATTTCGTGATTTGAGGAAGTTTCAGAAAGAGTACACAGAGCCAGTGCAGAATCACATCATATCCCTGACTTTTCAAAAGGCCTTCGGGAAGATGTCTGACAGTAAATTCATAACTGAACTGACAGCATATAGAGCTATGGAATCAGACGGAAAATGGGTAGAAAACTGACTGCAAATTCCAAATCCGTTCTAAGATAGTTATTCAGGTTCGAGAAGATGTTCTGCGGGTCACTGAGGTCACGACTGAACAGGTACAAGAACGACTTCAAATTGGGAATCAGAAGTATAAACTGAAATCTCATGTCGGAGGCAGAAAATCACTTTGCATAGTTAATACTAAGAAAGGCTGCTGAAATGAATAATGCAATGACACCTTAATATACCAGCAGAATGGATGGGCTAATAACAGCTTAATATTAACATTGAACAAGCTGGGATGGTGAATTCCGATAAGAAACATAAAGCGACCCGAACAGCTGGTATAATAATAGGGTAAAGTATGTACAGAGGCAAAGGTGTCCAGGGATTTAGAGATAACTATCCTCTATAAACTGGCAAAGTGCAATGATGGTACCATAAATACACCATGAGCAAATACAGTATGAGGTACAGAATATTTTTTTTGTATTTTGTTACCAAGAAAGTGGCTCAGACGTGGAACTTAGAGCACGGGTACCTGTTGACTCAATTAGCAACAATTTAAAAAGAGGCTACCTATGTACCCCTGGGAAAATTTAATTGAAGCATAAGCAAATAATGTTAGACAAAATATGTCAAGTTAATAATGAGGGCAGCAAAAATGCGACAATTGGCCTGAAAGGCCGTATTTTATGTTGCGGTTTCTTTGTGATTAATTCGCATAATCATCCGTATGAATCGTCAGACAATGAGCATATTAAGAGCATTCTAACCTGAGCACATGATCCTCACGTCTTCTTTATGACTACAGTCATGTTTACTCCATGGAGCTGAAGGGCAATCCCAGAGAAAAGATTCGTTACCCGAACAGTTTATCTCATCCAACCAAATTGGGCCTGAGCCTGCTCCACAAGAATCAGGAAGCGTCACCTCCAATGCATGTCCACAACCCAGCTGTTTGCAAGCAACGTGAGCGTTGGCTGCGTCCCAGGAATCATCACAGACTGATCCCCAGCTTCCATCGTAATAAACCTCAACTCGGCCAGCACATGGACTGCCACCGTCGGACAGTCTTATCTGCATGTGTTCTGTTAGGCAACAACAGAGGAAGACTATAATTTGCTTATATGTTCCAGACTTTTCCGACAAAACATCTCTCCACACGGAAGTATTACTAAGATACATAACACCCAAAAACTTCAGATTTTCATACATCTCATGAAAGTGTTTATGGCCTCCAGTTCACCCATTGTAGTGCGGAATTGTCTGCACGTCTTGTTTTCCCAATTCTATTTGTTCCTAGTACAACATCTAGTCTTGTTATTTTTAAACAGTGATTTTCTAGACAGGTTTTACAGTTGTATCTGTTCCTCATCCGATATTGCTAACTATATTTGTCACTTTTGTTTTACATTAATTCTGGCTGCCTATTTCATTTTTGTTCCATTGTCTGACGTTAAAATCACTAGATCCCTGAAAATCATACTAAGTCTTGTTGGCCTGTTGGTAAGTTCATCTGCGTACTGCTGAATGAAAGCAGCACACACTCTATTCAACTGCCTTACAATATGCAGTACTCAGGTGATTGGAGGTGGCCTGCAGCTGTGCTGTGGTCTAATTTCCAATCCGTGTAGCTATGTAAGTGCTCCTACATCAGCAGAGAACCCGTCCTTGCGCTTGTATATACATGTTGTATCTCACACCAGTACATTGGCAGAAATTCTGCATGTAGCTACATTCTGCAAAATGTACACAATGTTTCGGCAGCTGAGCCTCTGTTTAGATTTATCTACTGCATAATGTTACTTTCAAAATTGCAGGAAAAAATTTCTGTTACAATTAACGCATTGCCAAATGAAATTTAGACCAATAGAACTCGAGCACTTTTCTACGTATATACTGCGCAACGGAACAGAATTATTGTTGCGGATTATGGTGTCATGCCTGCACTAATGCCCAAGTCCACATATTATTGGTCAGCAGCTACAACTACATCAGAGTTCACCTTCACCCTAATCTTCTCATTTGCTGATAAACGAAGCATGCGTGAATTTGTCTACTCCGGAATCGAAGATTTCAATGCCGCAAACCAACTTCGCGCTTCTCCACACCAGCCCCGCTCACCGCACCCAATTGCTTCCTACCCTGCACCCGCCAAGTACTTCATTTCAACCGTTACTGTGTTGGATGCATCAGGTTATTGACTTGGTTTGCCAGATTTACATTGCTTTCCCATCCACCACTGCCTCCAATTTGAAATTAAGTCCCTGACCCACCCGCTCCCACTCTTGCACTTCCAGCAATGATCACCACTGGCGCTATTCAATTTCTTGATTTCTCCAGGCCTCTGCTTTCATACGTTTCTCAGATACGGTACAGGAACCACGTCATTTCTCTCACCGTCATGGATGCAGGATCAAAGGTTGCTCCCTCAACACCTCTTCCTTTCCAAATATGACACCCCTTCGTGAAATATCCTGCTATGAAGCTGTTTTAGCCAAGAGTTTTCTAAGCCCTTGCTGTGTCTGATTGTGCTTCTGCTAAGTTTCTTTTGGCTTTTGCCTCCGTTGAAAGCGCTACAAAGATGCACATTCATGTTACAATTCAGGTCTGCCTGTGTCCTTTCTCCCTGCATCCATCCCTCTGCATTCAACCCACTGATTTCAGCGATACTGAGTAAGTAACCTAACTCAGCACTTTGCTCATCAAATTAGAGTTTTGTTTCCATTTGAACTTTGAATTGAAATATTCGTTACCTGAACACAAAATTCCCACGTCGTTGCTGTCAGTGAGAGACGAATTAAATATAAATGAGCTGCAATTCTGGAGATGTAATTCGTTTCCTTCGCACTGGACATAATTCACCCACACAGGCCCGTCACTCTCTCCGTACTTTGAAGAGTTATAAGCTGCTATCGTGTCACCGCAGCCTAACTCTCTGCAGACCACTTTGGAATCATTCAGGTCCCACAGGGAGTCCTGCACTGGCCCCCAGTTTCCACCGACGTATGTTTCCACTCGCCCATCACATCGGCTTCCCCCGTTAGTCAGTCTAAGTGACCAATTATCGCCTATAAATGGCATCACATTGAGACAAAGGTTAAAGTTTAGCTAAAATAGCAGATACCCGGAATCATCTTTGTTCAGTTAATATTGGATTTAAGGGTGAACGTTTTTTTATATATATAATTATGCACATTTACATAGTCTGATGTTACCCAATATTCATTTCCTCAGTTATTATACTTTATTTTTTTTTGCAAGCAGCTTGCTCTGGTATTCTATGGGAAAAAAACATGAACTTTCCATCAAGCCGGGAGCTTTTTCTGTGCCCTGATCGAACACAGGGTCTAGGGGCTTATTAGGCTTCTGAATATTCACAGTTATCCTTAGCTAATATAGGGGGCAACAAACAAGTTACATTTGATAGGTAGCTTTATTTGACGTCCAAACGCACTTCGAAGCTTTGGTGAGCTTTTGATGTGTACTCACTGTAAATGCAGCGCTCCAAGCCGTGTAATTGCTGGGCGTATCCGTGACCGTCATACGCCCAACTGCGACTTTGTGAATGGTGGGAATGATTCTGTGATAAAACGGCACAACACTATGGGACCGAATGTTCCTTTGTCATGCATTAATTCGGCTTTTGTATTGCCAGCAAAATCTGAACTTATTGTCCGACCCTAATAAGTCGTGAGCCCTTGCTTTTGAGTAACCTTTTGCACAACTTTACTGCATACTATTGTAATTTCCATCATCAGCTAAGGAATTGAAGGTGTCTTCCATATTATTTTTAAGTGGCACTTAATCAACAATAATCTACTCGCTGATGTTTATGTTAGGTTCTGTCAGGAACTTGCAGCTTCTGACCATATAACAACCTTGGCACAAAAAAGGAAAAAAAGGGCTTAATTCCAATGGTAAGGTGGCAGCAACTGCCCTTGACATCATGGTCTCATTTCACTGAGTGCGATACAAAGTAGCCATTAGCATAACGAAAAGTGATAGTGATGAGTGAAGGCTAATCATCTCAGTTGAAGCATAGCTCTCCATTAGTTCCTCAGGGGAGCTTCATAAGGCAAACCATTTATACACGCCTTTTCAATGACCTATTCGCCACTATCATTTCAAAATGCTGATGTTCTTTAATGATTTTCTTGTCTTCAGTGCAATTCTGCATCCATCAGGTAGGTAAGTAGTCCATGTCTTCAAGTATCAAGAACTGAATGAAATCAAAGCTTGGGCTAATGAGTAGCAAGTGTAACTCGCGCCACACAACAGCCAGGCAATGGGCATCTCCAAGAAGAGAATGTCTAATCCCAGCCAATATAAATCTTTGGCACTCTCCAGCAAACTATTTGGAGCAGGCAAATAAATAACTACAGGAGCAGTAGGGAGGTTGGATATTCTAGATGACTCAATCACCCCATAAACTTTTGTAATGTCTAGAACATTAGAACATGTTCATCTGTAAATTATAGGAACAAAAGAAGGCCATTTGTCAAATCTAGACTGTTTCATTGTTCCCTAATTTTATGACTAAACTGACTGTGGCCTTAACTCAATTTTCCGGTCTGAACTTCATAAGCCTCTGCACCGCAGAAGATCAAAGACTTGCGTAACTGAGGCTTCAACACTCAATGACGCTGCCTTGTCTCCGGTGTGCACAAAAAATAAAATCCAAAAACCTTTATGGCGATGAAATTTCTCTTAATCTAACGGTGGAAACTGCTAATCTGGTGTCAATGTCCCCACTTGGACATTTTAACGCTATGGTGGAATAGCCCATTTCTGGATGGATGCCGCTCCAATGTCCTGGAAAAATAGTCCAGAGCATCCAGGATCCACCAGCACATTTGAAACCATCCTTTGAAGAATTATTGATTTTATCCTTCACTTGCACACTGTGGTTGCCGGTTACACAGTCTACCAGAACTGTTGAAGGAACTCTCTGAGTCGTCTGCAATATCAGCTTGTAGAAGGGCAAGTGCATAGGAAAGAGATCACCACTTTCAAGTTCCAATACATTCCAAACAAACCCGATTAGACGCTACATTTAATCGTAGCTGGATTAAAAGATGTGAACTCTTTTGCAAAGCACACTGTGGTTGGACCGTGATCATTCAAGAAGTCGGCTAACCATCACAATTTCAACCTCCATTAGGGGTAGGAATAAATCCGTTCCTTTCAAGAGCCATCATTATTCCTTGACAGGACAAGTACAAATAAATGAAGGTAGAGCATTTCTAAATCAAATCGAGTTCCGGTTTTTGATGCTTAAACATTGTGTCAACAGTTCATGTTGGTGATTTCTGAAAAAAAAACAATGTTCTGGATACAATCGAATAAGGATAATGAGTATTAAATGAGACCTTGAATTGAGCAATACAAAATCCCTTCTATTGCAGATAGTTGACCTGACAAAAACACCACAGGCTAAATTCATTCAGAAGAAAGAGTAACAGCTGGTGTAATTCAGATCAATACACTGACAGATCTCACCCGAGCAGATAACATTGACGTCATTTTCATGCGAACATTTAATTTCATCCCAGGATGAAACTGGACAATCCCAAATGCTGGATTCGTTGCCCCGGCATCTGTAGTTCTCTTTCCACACTGGGCCGGTTCCCTTCCCAAAGTGAGCTCCTGCCAATATTTCAGCCACTGCCCCACATCGAAGGTGCTCACAGACCACACTGGCGTCTTCCAAGCCAAAGTAAGCATCACAAAGCGTACCCCACTGAGATCCGTGTCGTGTTTCCAGCCGGCCAGAACATCGGGTGGTGCCCGATGTCAGCCTGAGATCTGTATGATCTAAACAGTGATGATTATAACAATTAGTCCAACATTACCAACGAATAATATCACAATTTTCATCGTTAAACCGAAAATAATACAATTCGGATTCCCATTCCATTTCCATCCAATTCAACAGAAGCATTACTGTTACGATAATGACTATTACTACTTGCATGACTATTGTTAACTCCATCACAAATGCTGATTCTAATATTATTAATGATAGTGTTATTATTACTGATATTTTGCTGTTGCTACCGTTATTCTATTCCTGCGAAACACATTACTGCAGTTAATACAATTATTGCTGCTCCGCCTATTATCTTCTGTGCTACACTTGGCCGTGATACTATCCCTCCTTCGTCTGCTATTGCTACTGGTGCCCAGAAAATTGATGCTGAAACAAACCGTGCTACCCAAAGAACCGGCACGACTGTTTAATAATGTCATGGTTAATCGCTACCTCGATTGCGAATTTCTACCTTTGCATTACATCTCTTCATTACCTAATGTGTTGGGACAACAAAGAGCTCAGTTCACAAAATTACATCTGTATTTTGGGGCAGAGAATGTCTGTGATTCACTGCACTCTCTCTCTCCCTCTCTCTATCTCTCTACATCCATGTGCTTCATGTTATCACTGCTGATTGGCCCATCTCCAATTGAAGTTTGAGCTCTATGTTCTTGATATGCACACAAGAAAGACTAAGTAATCAGCGACCATTCACAGAAGCATTTTATACTTGTAAACTGCTCGATTGCATAAGTGACATTTTTTCAAGTACTGAGTGAACAACTCACGTTGTTGAAATTTTGCAGAAATTGAGCTCTTCTCACTGCTGTCTCCCAAACCCATTTGCTCCTTCACTGATTGTGATGGATTTGCATGATGCTTACTTCAGTTGAACTGCAGATACGCCAGGCTTGCTGAAATATAAGCTTTGTATTTGCCCAATCGGAATGGTATGCGTGCATTTAAACAGTATGACAGAAGCAAAGAGTGCAGAAGTCGCCCATCGGCCCATGGAGTCTGCACCGACACGTGAGAAACTCCTGACCTACCTAACTAATCCCATTTACCAGCACTAGGCCCAAAGCCTGAATGTTATAACGTGCCAAGGTTTTCATCCAGGTACATTTTAAAGAACGCGAGGCAACCCGTCAGCACCATCCTCCCAGGCGGTGCACTCTAGACAGTCACCAGCCTCTGAGTAAAAACATTTTACCTCACATTCCCGCGAGACCTGCTACCCCTGACCTTGAATGTATGCCCTCTCGTGACTGACCCTTCAATTAAGCGGGACAGCTGCTCCCTATTCAAATTGTCCAGGCCCTAATCATTTTGTACACCTCGATCAGGTAGTCCCTCAGTCTTCTCTGCTCCAATGAAAACAACGAAAGTCTATCCAACCTCCATTCATAACATAAATGCTTGATCCCAGGCAACATCCTTGTGAATCCCGTCTGTATGCCTTCCATTTCAAGTACATCGTGCCTATAATGTGACGAAAAGAACTGCAAGCAGCACTGAAGCTGTGGCCAAAACAAGTTTCTATATAATCCAAGATGCCCTCCCTACTTTTGTTATCTATGGCTCGATTGAAAAATGCAAGTGCCATTTTTGAGTTTTTCACCAACGCCCTAAAATGACCCTCTGCCTGCAGAGATCTATAGGCACATAGGCAAAGGTCCCTTGTTCCTCATTACTTCCTAATATCAGGCCGTCTTTTGATAATTCCTTGTCAAATTACTCCATCCAAATTGTATCAACTCACACTTTTCATCCTTAAAATCCATCTGTCTCTTATCTGCCCATTTGACCATCGCATCAATACCTTCCTGTAGCCATAGACAGCAACCTCACTATTAACCACCCGGCCGATCGTTTTAATCACCCACCCACAGAGTCATCTATGTCGTTTACATAGATTACGAAAAATACGGGACCCAGCACAAATTCCTGTGGTACACCACTGGACTCTTGCTTCCAGTAACCAAAGCAACCGTTTGCCATCACCCTCTCTCTCCTACAACTCAAACACTTTTGAATCCACCTTCTCAATAGACCCTAATTCCCATGTGCATTTGCCTTCTCTGTAAGTCTCCCATGTGGGAAATTGTCAAAGGATTTGCTGAAAACCACATAAACTAGATTAACTGCACTACCCTCATCGACACACTTTGTTGCCTCGTCAAAAAATGCAATCCAGTTTGTTAGGCATGACCTCACTCTGGCAAAGCCATGCTGAGTATTGCTGATCAAACATTGCTATTCCAAGTGGAGATAGATTCTGTCCTTCAGAATTTTCTCCAAAACTTTCCCTCCGCTCAATAGCGTGTATTTAATTGGCTTAAATATACTACCCTTCGTAAATACCAGAACCACATTACCTGTTCTTCAGTCCTCTGGCATCTCCCTCGTGGCAAGAATGGAATCAAAAATTTGGGACAAAGCCCCTGTGACCTCGCACCTTGCCTCCCTTAGCATTCTGGGACACAAAACATTCAGACCTGGTGATGTGTCCATTCTTAAGCCTGTTAACACCTCCAATACCTTTTCACTCCCTCGGTCAATTTGCTCAAGAACCTCGCACTCTTTCCGCCCGAGTTTGATAGACTCACCCTCATTCCCTTGAGTGAAGACCGATGTGAATCATTCGTTTAACACTTTACCAATGCCCTCTGGCTCCACCAATTAATTGCCCCCTTGTTCCAAAACGGGCCCTACTCTTTCCTTGGTTATCCTCTTCCATTGATATACTTAGAACATCTTGTGATTTTCGCTACTTTTACCTGCTAGAGCGTTTTCGTATCCCCTCTTTGTTGTCCTAATTGCTTTCTAAAACTCCCACCTGCCCGTTCTGTGCTCCAATGATGCCTCAGCTGATGTGCATCCCTTGAACATACAAATTGCCTCTCATTTCCTTGCCATATCCTGAATATCCCTGGTCATCCGTGTTCTCTGGGCTTGTTACTACTTCCACTCACCCTAGAGGGAATCTGTTGAGCATGTAAACTCCACATTGTCCTTTTGAACAGGCCCCCCCTCTCCCCCCACCCCCCCACTGCTCCTCTATAGATTTCCCGACAATTAGCTTTTTCCACTTTACCTTGGCCAGATCCTGCATTATTTTAGTAAAATCCACTCTCCCTCAGTCCGAAACATTTTTCTGTAACTTGTCGATTTCTTTGTCCATAATAAGCTTAAAATGGAAGACGTTGCAGTCGCTATCACTAAAATGCTCGCCCACCACTGTCTCATGTGTTTGGAATCACTCCCCAGCATTCGGTCCAGCTCTGCGCCTTCCGTTGTTGGACATTCTAGATATTGGCCTAAGAAGTTCTCCTGTACACATTTCTAGAAATCCACTCCATCCAAGCCTTTAACACTATATCTATCCGAATTCATTTTGGGAAATTTGAAATCCCGTCATATAATTAGCCTATTGCTATCGTTTTTGTCAAGCTCGCAAATTGTGAACACATTTGTGTCTCAATTTATCAACTGTCCATATATCACCTCCTAAAGCATATTATTAACCTTGTCATTATTTACTGCATTTCTGACATTGGTGCCAAGCTAAATCCTGATAAGGTGCCATTAACAGATCATTAACATTTATATACTAAAGCTTTTGTCGCAATTGCGGTCTTAGGGAGGCATCGCGCCACACCTGAAACAAAGCAGCTTAAATTCTTGACCTTTTCCCTTGGCCAATTTGTCCGCACACAGTCCCTGCGCGTTTCATCGTACAAGGTTTCAATTTCACGAACAAGTCTACTTAGTAAAACAAGCTTTCCTATGATTACATTTGAAAGGCTATAACTAAAAATAAAAAAAAAATCAAAACACACCAGGTCTCACAAGTACTTTATCAAGGCACGAAGTTAAGTCAAACGCAATTAACCTCCAGCTGCTCTGTGCGGGCCTTTAATTTAATTTTACACCTACTTTTTTTGTACATCTACTTGTTTGTTAAATTTTGAGTCGGATTATCCAGCATAACCTTTACCCTATCCGAGATAATAGACTGATTGGCTAGTGTTTTCCTTGTTTACCCCTCGCCCCGTACTGCCTTCGATTAACCTTCCACTTTATTTTTTACCAGTGTTTAAATTATATTTGTGGTTACATTTATGCTGCGTGTGCAATATTCTTCCAATTTGAAGGTGTCTCTTGTATTACCTTATTCAATTTTTGCTGCCCCAATCGCGTTTAGTTTGGATATCAAAAGATTTACGGACGTCAAATTCCGTAAGCTTCCATTTCTGGCATCATTTTCATTTCAATATATCTGAAATCGCCTGCGAAGTTTTGAATTTGCATGAGGTAACGCAACCCTTGGCCACCTCCCACACCCTCGCCGGTCATTTTGTAAACCTAGCCTGTAGTTCAACTATTTACATTTGCAAGTCTATTCCAAATTTACAACTGCCTCTTCTTAATGTAATTCTTTTACTGACAATTTCTCAGGTTAATCGACCTGGAACAGGTGCTTTTGCCTAAGGCAACATTGTTAAGCTATCAAAGTGACGGCCAACGTTGTCAAGACCATCTTTCTACCATTCTGTGAAAGCTGCCATTCTTGCGCACATAATTATTAGCCGTAATGCATTTCTAGGAGCTCCTGCGTCTTTTGCTAAATACATTTCATTGAAATTATCATAGCTTTAAAATTGCTATGCATTTAAGTCAATCTATCTGGGGTCAACTATATTATTATTACCAATTCTTTTGACTGTAATTTCGTATTGTATGCCCTCATCATGTTAATGTCCTGTACTCAGTTCAGATTATTATGTTCTACAATTATAGTCCATTAACCGCCATGCTCCAGTTTATCTCCAATCCCACACTTTTGAAATCTTTAAACAATGACTTTAAATTTATCTTTGCAGAAATCATGAAAGGTCAAATCGTTCTTTGGCGTTTGTGACGTCAGGAGAAATGAAAAATAAGCGAACTATAAAATGGGCAAACATGAATTATCACCCAATACTGCAAATTCCTTGTGAACATCACCTATTGTATTTAATATATTGAATATTCAGAGTCATATTTTCTTTGATCAAATCTTTGCTCTGTATGATTATTTGTTTTATCTGGAAGTTTTGCAATTGTATTGAGCAGCTCCCCTCTCTCCTATTAATTTCAAAAGACTCATCCTTGCCTTAATTGTAATGATAATATTTAAGCCAATCTCGTGTCACTGAACTTAGACAATTCGGATCCCAGGAAACATTGCATTTGACACATTTTATTGTGACACATTTTATGGAGTAGATTTTGTTAACCTATGGAATATCCCGAGGTTTGTGCTTCTGAATGTTTCGAAGAAAACAAGTGCATTGTGTTTGCATATCTCATACCTTCCTTTCTTATTTGCCACGTGTACTTCAGAAAGAAAAAGAGTCGGTGTCAAGCTAAAAGCCTAATTTTCAATGGTCAAATGTCTTTTTTGACGCTTGTTAACCTTCCCAGGGAGCTCGCTAACTGGTTCTCCAATTTTACACATATTCCTCTTGGAGCATTCATGTCCCTTACCCCTGGAGGTATTGTCATATTTGGCCGCCGTAAATGGCTTATAGAATTCGAGATTTCGAAAATGCTTGACCATCGAAAAGTAGGCGTTAAGTCAGTTCGAAATTTTCACCTGCACATGAACAAAATTCATTGGGAAGCTTTCGATATGTCAACCAGAAACCACTTGTTGTGAACAACGATTATTTTAATTAACGGCCTTAAATGTCTTGAACGTCTTTTGGCAGAGCAAGCGACATTTGAATACAACGTTTTTTACCCCAGCAAATATATTTATGGGCTGACGACTGAGCTGAATTCAGGACAAATCTCCTTTACAACACGCATATTCTGAGGAGTCATCGCACTTCTTTCATTGTCTTGGTAATAGAAACTTTCCTTACTGACTAACTTTTGACCTATTTAAGCATCTATTGACCTCGACAAAAAAATGTTAACCTGTGGACTAAGGGTAGCCTTAGCAACATCGCTTTTGCAGGTTTCTAACACGGTTAGTTGTGACTGCGGTTTCAAACAGAGCGCTTAAATGTCTGGCACGATGACTGCAAGTCTCCCTGCACCTGGATATGTGATCAATGCATAGAACTCATTTGGGCATTCAGCTGATAAACTAAGACTGCTGCATTTGTTTTCATACCAATGTTTGTGAATTTACATTGGAGTAGACCGCCTGCTGTTAAAAATTTAGGGTTGTTTTTTGCCTTCATCGGCCAAAAGATCCGCCAATACTGATTAAACAAATTAGCATTGCTAACGAAAGCAGAGTTGGCCATCCACATAGCACAATCCTCGAGTTGTGGCAGAGGATTGGAGTCCAAATTAGTTACAACACTAACTTCCTGAAAAGCAATGCAAAACCTTCCAGAACTATTTTATTTCCATTCCAGTACAAGAGGAGAGATCAAATTACTTGAAATAATGTCAAACCATCATTACCTAACGTAAACTTCAACTCCTCCGCAAGCTTGGCCAGTTCACTGGGGTTAAATCAGCTGGGGTTAATGCTTTTATTTATAATTGGGGTCGCTTCCGCTTGATCAACCCGGTGACATCCCAAACGGTTCGCTCGGGTTTGCCTGCACATGTAAATAAATGATCCCTAAATAGGCCAGTTAATTATTTTTTCTCTTGACGATTGAGATGGCATAGCTCCTCATTCAGATCCGCTAATATCTCTTTATTAGCCAGCTTCTGCGCAGGCTGTTAAATTCGAGGATTTCAGAATCAGCCCTTTCAATCAGTCCATCATATCTATCATTGCCACCATCTACCTTCTCTGTAAACTCGAGTACATCTATTGGCTGGGCATGGTCATGGTCATGGAATATCTTCACCCTGTCCACATGAAACACATTTGACTTGTCCATCGGTCTTAGCCACAGATTTAACTGAGTTTCCTTCTTACCATATGACCATAAGACCTCGGAGCAGAAATTAGGCCATTCGGCCTATCGTGTCTGCTCCCCCATTCAATCATGGCTGACAAGCTTCTCAACTCCATTCTCCCGCCTTCTCCCCTTAACCTTTGATCCCCTTACCAATCAAGAACCTACATATCTCGGTCTTAAATACACTCAATGACCTGGCCTCCACAGTCTTCTGTGGCAATGAATTCCATAGATTCACCACTCTCTGGCTAAAAAGTTTCTCCACATCTCTGTTCTAAAAGGTCTTCCCTTTACTCTGAGGCTGTGCCCTCGGAGCACAGTCTCTCCTGCAAATGGAAACATCTTCCCCATGTCCACTCTATCCAGGCCTTTCAGTATTCTGTAAGTTTCAGTCAGATCCCCCCGATCCTTCTAACCTCCATCGAATATAGACCTACAGTCCTCAAACGTTCTCCATATGTTAAGCCTTTCATTCCTGGGGTCATTTTCTTCAGCCTCCTCTGGACCCTTTCCAGGGCCAGCGCACTGTTCATGAGATAGGGGGCCCAAAATTGCTAAGAATATTCTTTATGTGGTCTGACCAGAGCCTTATAAAGGCTCAGCAGAATATCCCTGCTTTTATAATCTAATCCTCTCGAAATAAATGCGAAAATTGCGTTTGCCTTCTTAACTACCGACTCACCCTGCAGGTTAACCTTAAGAGATTCCTGGACTAGGACTCCCAAGACCCTTCGCACTCCAGATTTCTGAATTTTCTCCCCATTTAGAAAATCTTCTATGTCTCCATTCTTCCTGCCAAAGTGCATGACCTCACATTTCCCGACGTTGTATTCTATCTTCCACTTCTTTGTCCATTATCTTAACCTGTCCAAATCTTTCTGCAGCATCCCCACCTCCTTATTACTACCTGTCCTTCCACCTATCTTAATATTATCTGCAAACTTAGCCGAGATGCCCTAAATTCCTTCATCTAGAACATTAATTTATAAAGAGTAAAGTTGTGGTCCCAAAGGTGACCCCTGCAGAATTCCAGTAGTCACCGGCCGCCATCCTGAAAAGGACAGACTTATCCCTAATCCCTGCCTCCAGCCAGACAGCCAATCTTCTATCCATGCTTGTACCTTGCTTCTAAAACCATGGGCTATTAACTTACTAAGCACCCTCCTGTGCGCAACCTTGTCAAAGGCCTTCTGGAAGTCCAAGTAGATAACATCCATCGGCTCTCCTTTGTCTAACCTACTCGTTACTTCCTCAAAGAATTCTAACAGATCTGTCAGGCATGATGTCCCCTTGATGAAACCATCCTGACTTTTCCCTATTTTGTCATGCACTTCCAAGTATTCTGGAATCTTATCCTTAATAATGGATCCTACAATCTTACCAGTGGCGGAGGTCAGGCTAATTTGCCTGTAATCTCCCATCTATTGCCTCAATCCCTTTTTAGACAGCGGGGATTGCATTAGCGATTTTCCAGTCCTCTGGGACCCTCCCTGTCTCCTGTGATCTCTGAAAGATCACCACTAACGGCTCCACTTTCTGTTCAACTATCTCCTTCAGAACTCTGGTGTAATCCATATGGACCAGTTCATTTATCCACCTTCAGATCTTTGAGTTTTTCTAGCATCTTCTCCTTGGTAATGGCCACCATACCCGCCTCTGTCCCCAGAATCTCTTGAACTTTGGGGATGTCACTTGTTTCTTCCACTGTGAAGATTGACAAAAAGTACCTATTCAGTTCCGCCACCATTTCTTTGTTCCCCACTACTACTTCCCCAGCGTGATTTTCCAATGGCCCAATGTCCACTTTTGCCTCTCTCTTGTACTTTTATATCTAAAAAAAAACTCTTGCAATCTTCTTTTATATTACTGGCTAGTTTTTCCACATATGTAATCTTATCCCTCCTTATTTCATTTTTAGTTGTCCTCTGTTGCTCTTTGTAGGCTTCCAAATCCCCTAGTTTCCCACTGTTCTTCGCCGCATTGTATGCTTTCCTTTAGCTTTTATCCTTTCCCAGACTTCCCTTGTCAGCCATGGTTGCTTCGTCCTCACTTCAGTATGCTTCTTCTTCCTAGGGATGATTTTTTGCTGTATTTCCCAAATTACTCCCAGAAACTCCTGCCATTGCTGTTCCACTGTCTTTCCTGCTAGGGTCATCTCCTATTCAATTCTGTCCAGCTCCTCCCTCATGCCTCTGTATTTGCCTTTATTCAACTGTCTTACCGTTACATCTGATTTCAGCTTTTTACTCTCAAATTGCGGGTAGATTCTACCATATTATGATCACTTCCTTCAAAGGGTTCCTTCACCATAAGACTCCTTATCAAATCTGCCTGATTAAACATCAATAAATCTAGAATTGCCTGTTCCCTAGTGCACTCCACCACAAGCTGCTCCAAAAAGCCATCTAATAGATATTCCACAAATTTGTTTTCTTGGGATCCACTACCAACCTGATTTTCCCAGTCTACCTACATATTGAACTCCCCCAAGATCATTGTAATCTTGCCTTTCTTACACACTATTTCTATCTCTTGCTGTATCTTGTCCCCCACATCCTGAGTACTGTTCGGAGGTCTGCACATTACTCCCATTATCATATTTTTTTTACATCTGCGGTTCCTCAATTCTATCCACACAGATTCTACATCACTTGACCCTACATCATTTCTTGCTATCGATTTAACTTCATTTCTTACTAACAAAGCAATTCCACCCCCTCTGCCAACCTGCTATCTTTTCGATAGGATGTATATCCTTGTATATTTAGCTCCCAGTCTTGATGCCCTTGCAGCCATGTCTCTGTGATGCCCACCACATCATACCTGCCAAATTCAATCTGCGCCTCAAGCTCATGTATCTTATTTTGTATACTGTGAGCTTGCAAATACAGCACTATCAGTCCCATATTTCCCGTTCCCTTTCTCATTGTCATCCCTTTATCTGATGTGCTTGAAGTTAGATTCCTAGCCCTTTCCAAACACTGTGTCCTATTTTGTGTACTGGAGACTTAAATAGCCTCTCCTTGGCTCTGCTTTCTTGTCAGTTTTTCGTAATTTTCCATGAAGTTGAATTCATCCACCCCCTGCACCACCATCCACACACACACTAATCTGCTGCTTTATTTCCCAATAGTCATACTTCTTGGCGTTTTACCCTTCCCTCCACCCCCACTTTCTAGAATAAAGTCATGTTGACAACTCTATATACCATTTTTGCTAGAACATTGTTCCCAGATCGGTTCAGGTGGAGACTGTCCCAATTGTACAGATCCCACTTGTTCAAATACTGATGCCAGTGCCCCACGAAATGGAACCACTTTTCCTGCAACACTGCTTTAGCCACGTGTTTTTTTCCCCTTATTCTCGAGCCCCTATGCCGATTTGCACGTGGCTCGGGCAGTAATCCAGAGATTATAACCCGTGAGGACCCGTTCTTAAATTTAGTTCTTAGTTCTTGTTAATCCCCAAGCACGTCATTTTGCTAGTCCTCTTTCCTGTCTTATTTGTCTCTAAATGGACCACAACAACTGGATCCTCCCCCTCCCTCTCCACTATCCTTTCAGGCCAGTCAGAGATGTCCCGCACCCTTGCACCAGGCAATAGACCATGCAGGAATCTCGATCCAGCTTACAAAGGAAGCTATCAATTCCCCTAATTGTTGAATCGTTGACAACTACCACTTGTCTTTTTGTCTCTATTGAACCTCTATCCAAATGACAAAAGGAAACAACACAAAACGTTGACTGAAAGCCGACGGCCTTACCTGTCTATCGATTTGTAATAAATAAACTGTGGAAAAAAATAGAAATATTCTGCAACAACCAGAAAGGCATTTGAGGGCATGGTTCGAACCAATGCCATAAATTCACAATTAGCTCGGGTCATCCCAGAAATCCATTAGACGTCCCGTTCTCAGAATTCGGTTCCCACAACAAGGAAATCCAAGAAAAAATCTCCGCCCAGAACCCTAACTTTTGGAGCAGCTGTAAACAGCCACAAACCGAAATGCAAGTTTTGAAAACATTTAATGAAACACAGTAAATATTGTCTTTCATCCAATGTACACCACTGCATAAATTTTCAAAATTACTCGCATTGTCTTCCTCAGTCGAGCTTGGCGTCCTGAATTCCTAGAAAACTATATGTGCTACTGTCCGCAACCGATATGTATGGATAAGGACGCTCTCTACTCTATTTGGCAATGCCACCTTCATAATGCCTGAAATGTATCCAGATGGGAATGTGTCTAATCATCGCTGTAAGTCTAGAGGCTGGCGCATATAAAAAATCTCTGCTGAACTATGTGTCGCTATAACGATCGCAGTTTGTACCTGAACAGATTACTCCAAAATCCCGCTGGTGTCCACAGCTAGCTGGACCGATAATATCACCGGAACCTTCTCCAAAGTGAGCGTTAAGTGGAGCTGCTGCTCCAGCGCCACAGCCCAGCAACTTACAAAAAGCTTCTACACCAAGTAATGACCAGGATCGCTCATCACCACAAACTGTTGCCCAAGATCCACCCGAGTAAATCTCCAGCCTCCCCGCACAGGGACTGCTTCCATTCACCAATCTGGGTTTGGCACTTTCTGGAAAATATATTTCAATAGGCAGTGAGCATCTGACGACTTGATCTTATGAAATTGTGAGGGGTTCTGCGGGTTCATTATAAGAAAATACCCCAATCAGTTCACACCCCTTAAGCACTGGGAGCATGTTCAGGCTACATGTATAAAGTGCGCTGATGTTAAAAATTTCCATCGTCTCGTCATGTGCCCTGAGATTTTTATTATTTTAAGTGCTCCAATCTATTTTCTGGCTTTCACTTGAATGGTTATTCGAGAGAACAAAACATAATGGGCATTGATAAGGAAAAAAAATGAACTCAAATTAAAATGGCCACGACAAAGAGACACGTCTATTTATTGTTGATACGTTGGACTTATAGCTGAAGCAAGACTTATCTACAGAATGCTGAAATACGAGAGCAGGTAAACTGGCGTGGGAATGGCCAAGCCATCAGATTCTGCAAATTCAATGGGAGGATTGAAAAAGACCTGAGGCAGCCCAGGATGGAGACTATGGCATGTCCAAAATGATCAGATACGTTGCATTATCCCAAGTGTTTGATACATGTCTCCTCCCTTATATGAATGATTAATCTAAAATGGTCCATGGGAACACTGAAATCCACTCGGTTCGGACATTTCCGACGGAAATCAATGCTGCATTCAGCAAAAAATTACAAACAACAAGTTTTGCAAAATGCTAATGAATCTGTTATGATGGTGAACAGAAAATATGTATGCTGCTGGATTAGATGAGCTCCATCCGAATGCGTATATCTGTTAAATAGTTCATTGCTATTCTTGCATCAGATTCCTCATTTTTGCTGTTGTAAAATGTGTCAAAATTGCAAACGAATGGGGCACTCTGTCAGCTGTGGGAACTTTGATTGCAACTTACACCCGTGCAAGCAGCAACAATCTATACATGTAGTCTGGATCACGAGGAACAAGTATCGCCAACACGCACCCCACCCCCCAACCTCACCTCACCCCCTCAGCCACCACTGTAACCCACCCCGCCCACACAACCACAACCGCCACGCCCACAAGCGAGACTCAGCATCAAAATCCGTGGAAAATCTCACATCTCCCAGCCAGTGTTATGCGTACATTTTAAATATAATGGGTGCCAGACGCCTAACGGATTTACTGGTGTTTTACTCCTTCCAGTGGAAAGTGTTTGTCAAAATAAATTCCAGTGATACCAATTAAGGCATAAAGTTATCCGATTGCTAATAGAATATTAATAATCACTGGGAAAATCTGAAATAATTATCATTTCACTGTTCAGCTTCGGAGTTTCCCGGATTATTGAGCTTACACATTGTCCCCCCACCCCCCGCACCCCCCTCGGAGATTATCCGGCGTCAGCGGGGAAGGAACCAGAAAGGGATTTTTTTTTTCCTGAGCAGATGACACCAGCATCATTAGAATGCGACCAGGAATGGTGACCCCATCTATTTGAAGCACACTCCCGCAGAGCGCTTTCGTTCCCCCTGCACTGAGCATTCCGGAACACAACGGGACCAGTGCCTTTACCAAAGTGAGCCGAACCCGGTGCAGAGACCGCTGGCCCACAGTCCAGCTCTCGACACACGACAGCGGCATCCTCCAAGTCCCAGAGGTAAGCCTCCACGGTCCCCCACTTTTCCTTGTAGTGAATCTCCATTCTTCCAGCACAACGAATGCCCCCATTCACCAGTCTCAAACTCACTTTCTCTGTGAAAACATCAGAAAATCCATCAAACTTTTAGAGGACAGATGCACAAAAAATGACATATGCACAGTTTCCCAGCTCACAACTGCCTCATTGCAAAGTGAAATGGGGGGTTGTGAGGGCAAGCAGTTTTGAAACAGACTTCCAAATATTCCTGTATCTGTTATTTTAAATGGGTAGAGCAATGGTACTAATATTTTTTAAATGCTGCAAAGGAGAATGGGTCAGAAATCAGAGGGAAGATTGCATCACTGCAGGAGCTCCAACGGAATGCAAGTTGCCACAATATATTTTACATGCAGAGGTCGTACATGGGCGCCGGAGGAAGGATCGGCTGTCTAGCGGGCTCAGCATTGATTGGCCAAACGAACCGATCTCCCGCCTCAGGGAAAATCGTAATCAATTGACCTCGGTTCAGAGCAACAAATATATATTTTATGAAAACAACAGCAGCAATCTTTTAACTGGTATTAACCGGCGCCCAAAAGGCACTGATAATGTTACTGACATTCATATTTAAGAGGGTGGACTAGTAGAGAAAGCGGAACATATGAAATGAAATGATGATTACCTGATGCAGGAGCCTGACTGTTCCCTGGTCCGCCTGAAATGAGATGTTGATAATTTGTGTTCACCGGAGTATGTAACAGTTCAGTCCTGCAACCCCCGTATTTTATATTTATTTTATTGTTAACCATGAACTTAGTTCTCCATTTATATTGCCCTGGTCTCTGCCTCTGTCTTGTTTTCATGTTTTGCTTTCAAACAGAACAGACCTTTATGCTGCTAGTTACAATTTGGGATAATGTCCTCCCCGCAATTTACAACAGTCCAAAGCTCCGTATGATCCGCAAACTTTGAAACTGTCCCCTGCAAACCTAGATCCAGCCCATTAAACTATATCAGGAATAGCAAGGGCCCAAATGCCAGCCTCTGGGAATTACACTAGCCTTCCTGTACAAGAAAAATAAAAATCCATGGACCATTGTTACCCGCTTCCTACTTTTGAAGCAATTTTACTTCCGTGTTTCCCCTCCACCTTTTATTCTATGAGCAACAACTTATCTCTCAATTCTACTGTGTGTCTTTTATTGGTACCTCAAGAAACTCCAGCAAGCTTGGTAAACACGATCTCCCCTTCAAACACCCATGTTGTCTCCTCCTTATCCATCCATAGCTTTTTTCATGTGACAACTAATTCTATTCTGAACAATTGTTAACAAAAGCTTGCCGAGCACTGAAATCAAACTGACAGGTCTGTAAATGCTGGGCTCATCTTTTAACAGTTTTTTTGAACAAGAACATGCTATTTGCAAATCGGCAGCCCTCTGGCACCTTCCCTGTGTCTAGCGAAGACAGAAAAATGATGGCCAGTGCCCCGAAATTCCGCTCTCACTACATATTATATACCTCAATGAATCCGGTCCGGTCCCTGTGCCTTGTCTAATTTAAGCAGAGACAGTATATTCAACACTTCCTCCGAATCATTTTGAACTTTAAGATCGACACCTCTTATATTAGCGAAGAAAAGCCTTTTTTTCTGCAAGATGCCTAAATCAGTAACTTATTCAAACTGTTTTCACAAAACCCAACGGTTCCTGGATACATTTTCTCATTTTGGTATAGAACATCGGAAACCTGGCTTCACCATTACAACGATGCCCTGCCCATCGTCATGTTCTTCGGAGAATCTTCAGGAGAAACAACAGACAATTATGCCATTCTGTCCATGGTGGCTAATCCTCCCTCTTTGAAAAATCCAACTTCCTTTTCCCCATACCCATCAAGATTGCGCTGGCGATTATCTGAATGTGGTTTAGCCGTGTGTAGCTACACTGGAAAAAGGGATATTTATGAATCCGCGTTCATCCTGACGCGGTTTTTAAGGAATAACATTCTCAGTGATATTCCTTAGGGATTGTTCGCATACCGAAGCCACGTACGTCATGGAATGCTAAAATATTCTTTACATTATATTAAAGATTCAGCATCTGTTTGATCAATGTTGGAGCGTTTGACTTGTCTGCAAATTGTTCAATGGTGGGTATTCAAAGCTTCTATGGACGAATAACAGTGATTTGCTTGGTGTAGCTTTAATTCATAAGTCCCTGAACAAAGCAACCTGTAAGATTGGTTCACGACTATCCATAGAACTGGTCGTTAGTTCTCCGTTGTACGAATCGTAATTTACACAGTCTTCACCGACGTGCTCCATCGTTTTACATATTGATGATTTTAAATCGACCATCTCTGCGTTTATTGGATACATTTTGTTACATGTTTCCCCCCAAAATGCAGCTTTTATGTCGACTGGATCCCAATCCCTTGACCAGAGGATGCTTCACAAATCTCCGGTACTTTTTTAATCTCCACCTTACAGTGAATCGACAACGTTGACCTTTCAGTGCCACCCCTAGTGACAATGTCTCTTAACATTATCGTTGTCCTCTTCTATCACCGAGTGATTTTTAATATGCAATGGGATACTGATACTACTCATCAGCTGTGCTTGCCCAGAGTTCTGAATGATATCCAGTTCTCCAAGCATTGGAGTCTTTCAGCCCTGGGTTCTCTATTGTTAAGAAGTGCGTGACTGGATAACACTCTGGAGCTTCAACATTCTCTCTGCTGAGACTCAGCAAAATCACTTTCACCATTTTATCACAACGCAGTGCAAGATGAGAGATAATAACATTTCAATATTTTCTGCACAAGCACTCTGGTCCTTTTCACTGAATTCAACTTTTCATTGATAATAGCCATCTTCACCTTACCTAGATAATCAGGGTTGGCCAATAAATTCCAGCCAGGGCAACAACGCTCATGTTTCTGAAAGAACATCAACAATCGACAAATGATACTCTTGTATTCGCCTATTCTTCGGGATTTTAACGTATTAACTCTGTTAGATGATCATTCATTTCATGTTTCCGGCTACTTCTTTCGCTTGTATGTAAAATAATTTGCTCTCTACCGTTTTGTCCCTCAAGATTCCTAAACCGCTCTCGTTGTTATTTTGGTCAACTTTTAATGTGTTTCATTGCGTACGTTTGCCTTATTCACCTATATATGTCTGTCTAACAGCATCTGTGGTGAAGGAAACAGAGCTAACGTTTCGGGTCCATAAGATTCTTGTTCTACGGACTCAGTCCGCAGGTGCCCAGAGGCCTTTTGAGTATGTACAGTATAATCTGTTTAATGTCAGATTTCCAGCATCCACAGGATTCAACTTAGTCATCCACATATGAGAGTGTCTTCGACGATAATTAAGAAAAAAACTCAGCCAAGACGTAGGAAATATAAACAAGTTAGGGATATCGTTGGGCTGCAATTTACCTTCCCGAATGGGATTGAACTAAACAGGAAATTCAGTTAGTCATAGAGGTTTTTTTATGACAAGAGCGTCCAGGTTTATGTGATACAGGGGTAAATGGAATTGAGGCCACGACCGGATCAGCCATGATCCTATTGAATGGTGGAGCAGGTTCGAAGGGCCGAATTGTTTCCTCCTGCTCCGAAGACATATGTTCCAAAGCAATTGCACGTAAATAAGTCTCATTGTGCATTGAGTGAGCAAAAGGTGCAGGTATTGCCTTGCACAGTTCTGACTGCGACGGTTCTGTTTCGCACTTTGAGCACTCGGTACTTCCAGCAGACTCGGTTATTGCCGCTCGTTCAAAATTCGACATCAGCCTGCTTCTTCCTTACCAGTGGCTTATCCAACAAGGAAAAACAAGCCGCTGTGAAATGTCCAGTTCAATTTAAATAATAAATTATATTTTGAGGTAAATAACCTATGATGATTCATTAAATTTTAATGGCAAAATAAAATCTAATCTATAATTTTCACAAACTGTAAAATAAATGAAAAATATTTACCTACTTGAATTTGGAGATCATAAAATTAAAAAAAAACACAACCTATGGTTTGATTGTTAACTCCGTATACCAACGTGTTTCAACTACCCCCTGTATACGACCCTACATTTGAGTAAATTATGCATTCCTCCTGTAAATTTCGATTCATCCCCAAACCCATTGGGAGAAAACAAAGTCTAGTCAGTGCGAAATACGCATTTCTAAGGGATACATCACGGCAATTACATTACTCTGTCAGAATACTTCCCCATCGCTTCCAGATCAATTGGAATATATTTTTAAAAATACTTATTTTATTACGTTTAATATTTTTTCTGTAACAAATGAATGGTTTATGCAATTTAAATAATTCACATTTTACAAATGCCTCGAGTATCTTGATATCAAATCAATCAAGAAACATTTAAACATTGATTTCGCTCTCAGTCGCGTTTCCTTAAAGTGGAATATCTGTCATCTGATTTTAAAAGTACAATTCTAATCTTATAGGCACGAAACTTAGATTTAAACTGCAATTGAACGCACATGCCTCGGCTGATGGCTTTCTTTGAATTTCTGCGGCTCTTGTACAGGCATAGCAGAAAGAAAGTGAAATTATAAGCAGTTTATTTAGATCCAGCCTGCTGGTCGGGGTCGGTCTGAGGGTATTGGAGACGGGCGTGATTGTTGAATCAGCGCGTCTACACCAGCCAAAGCTACACCTGCTGCCAACTGAACTCAAATGGGCACTTTTATGGCAGATATTTCACAGCAAAAATGTTGTCTCAAACCGCTTGATATATTGAATGTAAAGCGAGGAGAACGTTTTTCAATTAACCCTCAAATATCAACTTACTTGTTGTTACTAATAGAAATATAATTTGCTAAATAGAGCAAATATCAGATAACAGTGACTTTCTTTTTCCTTTCGGATAGCCAGTATTTTCTTACATATGAAGATTCATAAATATAACATTGGGAAATTGAAGGAAATCATCACCGAAATGCGCAAAAAGATATCGAGCGTGTGGAAGGTTTCCCTACCTCAGTAAACATAACATAGTCCTGAAAATGTGTTTGAAAAATATGAAATGAAATGGGAAATACTTAAATTGACTCAAATAACTATGTGTGCATACAGAATGTAGCGACAATGCTAGAATTTGTCATAAAGGGTACCAATGAGTGAATTATCAATAGATTTAGAGAAAACACAAACACAAATTATGCTTGGCAAACGTACTAGAGTGTTTTGAGGCTGTAACAAGCAGAATAGGCAAGGGAGACCCAATGGCTCCGGCGCCCTTGGATGTTCAGAATGTTTTTGAAAAATTCCCATAAAAAGAGGCTAAATGAAAAGTGCAAGGGTTTGGGGGCAATATATGGACATTGTTTGAAAATTGTTGTTCAGGCATTAACTAGCGGGTCGGATTAAATGAGGCTTTTTTCAGGGTGGCTGCCTGTGATATCTCCCGTGCCGCAGGTATCCACACTCGGCCCCCAGGTATTCACAGCTTGTAAATAAATGAATGAGAGAAACAAATGCATTATTTCAAAGTTTGCTGCCAATATGAAACCTATGGGTATATCATTGGTGAAGTGGTTTCTCAGGGGCTTCAAGGCGAGTTAGAAAGTCTCAGTGAGTGGTCAAATACACGATGGATGCTGCATAACTTAGATAATGTTGAACTTATCAACTTCGGTTTAAAAAACAACAGGAAGGCAGAGCATTATTCAAATAATGCTACGTTTGGAAATGTCTGCGCACAAACGGACCTGGTTGCGCTTTTGGGCCTTTCACTGAAAGCAAGCAGGCCGCTGCAGCAAGCGCTTAGAACGGCAAATGTTATGATGACCTGATTTGCGAGACGATTTGAATGCAGGAGTAAGGATGTCATACCGCAGCTATACTGAACTTTGTTGAGGCACATCTGGAGCATTTGTGCAGCTTTGTTCTCTTAAGTTATTGCGAATACAATTGCCACAGGGCAGTGCAGCAAACGTGCACAAGGCTGATTCGTGGGAGGGTAGGGATGTAATATGTGGAGAGATTGGAGTACCTTCATTGGAATATGGATGAAGGAGAGGGGACCTCATGGAAACACATGAATTCTAAGAGGGCTGGACAGTGTGGGCTCAGTGATGATGCTTCCTATGTCTAAGGGATAGAGGACAGGGGGACACAGCCTCAGCACATGAATTCTAAGAGGGCTGGACAGAGTGGGCTCAGTGATGATGTTTCCTGCGTCTAAGGGATAGAGGACAGGGGGACACAGCCTCAGCACATGCAAAAGCTCATTTGTAGATGGCAGAAATGACAGATGAGGAGAAAATTCTTCCACAAGACACTGGTGAATCTGTTGAATACGCTGACACAAAAGGCTGTGGAGGCCAATTCACTGAATACGTTTTAAGATTGAAATCCATAGGTGTGTGGACTCTAAAGGTGTGGAAAGTTTTGTGGAGTGAAGTGGAGCAAGCAGCTGAGATCAAGTATCAGTCATGATTTAATTGCATGGTGGAGCGGGATCGAAGGGCAGAATGACCTGCTGCTGCTCCTATTTTCTATGTTTCTTTGAAATAAAAAAGTGTTCAGAATTATTAAAGTTCCTATTTTGGGCGGCCTTCTCTAACTAAGTTACATTTAAGAGTTAATTCCGTAATAGATTCGGAAATTTCACTAACAACATCTTCTGAGGAGATGACTACAAACAAAAACAATCATGAATATCCATTGCATCGATGTTCCTGATCTAGCTAAGGTGCTACTGAGAACACTTTTAAAAGAACCAAGTGCGTAAAATAGTTTTAGCTTCATGAACTGTAACATTTATGCACATTTACAATGAGTATTTTGTGACATAAGAGTGTGTACGGGATCGCTGGGTAGTCGATATTGCTGTCACTAATGTTCTACACACTGAGTTAACCTGCATCCAGAATTTGATGCACGCGTAACGAACGAGGACAACACACTACTTCTGGCAGCGACTTTTTAAACAGACAATTTCTGTCATGATCTGCTGTGTCTGCGGAGAGCGACAGTGACAAAATGAAGCTAACGGCCGCTGCACTTTTGTTTGCTTTCGGTTTTATATCCGAATTTGCCGCACGACTAAACTGTGAATATATATTAAAGTATAAGTAAATGCAAAATATTCAACAGTCCAATTAATTCACTGAACTGATTGTCCTGTCACGTTTGGCACACTTTCTAACACTGTCCCCTGTTGACCTTGAGTGTTCCAGCCGTGTTTAGAGGCTAAAGCACAAATCTTAGGCTGACTTCCCTTTTCAGTGCTGAGTGTGTGGTACATTTTCGCACACGGTCTCGTTTGAATTATATATTAAAAGGGTGCCCCTTCACCCTGTCGGACTTCATGGGGCCGTGCTGTGCGTACGTGCGTTGCCGCGTTTCAAACAGACAGAACACCGATTTTAGCTCAAAATGGTACCTATTTAACAGTAAATCTCTTTGGCCAACACTGAAAACGGCAACCCTGAGATTCCAAAACAGGCATGTTACTTTTAACAGGAAAGGAGAATAATTTCCCAATTGCAGTTAGAACAATTGAAGCAGAAACATGAGAATTCAAATTATGGATCAGATGGAATCCTGCAAATTACATAATCCGTCACAATATCAACACAATTCGATTGCAATGAGTTACATTATTGAATAAAGCCGATCATTGTCAGTAACTTGACGCCGGGCACCAGCCCGACATGTTTCCCCCGGCTGTCGTACACTATTTCTAACAGACTCAATTTGAAAAGCACATTTTAACTGAAGACTACGCTTTGTGCAAATGCCGCTAGAGGAACGCGTTTAAGGGGCAAGTTCTAACATGTCACTCAGTTAAACAAAATTAACTATAAACGTTCGAAAACATCATGTACATCCACATTATCTCAACTTGTTCTGTGCTAAAGACTGATAATTTTCGTAGTAATGCACATAGCTGAGATACATTTCAGCGTATCAATAGGTAACTCAATTCATTCCATAACTCACAGTTCAAAAGCTGGAATAGGACCAAACTGAGGAAGGAGGGCGGTATCATTTGTGCTGCCAGTCACAGCTAAAAGACTTGAGTATTAACGGGAAGATGGTCGCAGACACTGCACTGACACTCCACTGCCTTCTGATACCCCGGATGTCGTAGAAGTGATTGTTGGACAGAAAACAGTGTTTCCTTACAGATAATAAATATTTTTGACACTATTCAGAACGGAATTGCGTTCCGGTAAAATGCACCAATCAGAATTAATGTGACCATGAATGGATACAATGAACGAATTTTCCAACCACCGCCCTGTCCTGGGCAACTATTGACGTTCAACAGTTCGAATTGGAAATGAGTCACCGACGTGACATTGAAATCATAGAATCATAGAGGCACAGATTGTAGGTGTGCTGGGTGGAAGTGGGGGTTGGGATGTGGTGGAGGCGGGAGCGGTGGCGTGGGTGGCATTCGGCTCAGTTACTTTGAAGGAGATGTCCAATTTATCTCATATACACAGATCTTCTCCATAAGCCTTCCTATCAGGACTCCTCAAATGAATCTTCAATTACCGTTGAAGTTTCCCACGAGAACATGACGTTGTTACTCTTTAAAGTCAGGCTTTTAAAATCTTAGCAATTCCCAGCATGAACCAACATGCATCATTAGCCCTCTGGCTTATGTTAAATCTACGAAATCTGGTTACTGGCTCCCATTCGAGAGGCAAAGATGTACCTCTTTGTGACCGAACAGCACTTCTGTGAATTTGGAATAAATCGTTTGAATCGCCTGCAAGCTTCTCTGCTCTGAAGGAGAAGGATACAAACTCTGGCAATCTCCGTAGGCAACTGAGTTACCTCGCAAAGGCTATCTCCTTTCTCATCTTCCTCCCATTTCATGGGCCTTGAAATACATCCGGAAGTAAAGGGCACTTAATTACAGACAATGCATGGACTGAACCATAACCATTGAATTGTAAAGCTGTAGCCTGACTATCTTATATTTCCATCCAAAGTACCTGTTTACAAACTAACAATCGCATACAATTTATTTCAAACGCTCTCTCAACTCGCTCTATCTCCTCCAAGGATTGAAAGACATTTAACCCCGTGCACCTCTGTCCTGCATCCTCGAGAAATAGTACAGTTAACATAATAACTTCACACCATGTTTTTTCTCTGATAGTTCATCACTCCTTCATTAGTCACAATAAGATGTATCCGCCCAGTTTCTGCCCATTTGTGACCAGTCAGCAAAACATGAAATCCTCTCTTCAGAACTGACATTACTTGACGTGTCCTTAATAAACTACATTTGGGACCGAAAATGACTAGTTTAAGAATGTTGCTGCTATTGTTTTCATAACACGGCAACAATATTAAATATTTGGTTTTGATTTTGTGTCTAACCTTGATATAACTGCATGGTTCCACGCCCATCCGAGGTCAGATTCGTCAGTGAAACAAACTGAGTAATTTGGGGATAATCGCAATAAATTCTCCAAAGTTATAAAAATATATCACTAGCATTTCTGAGGGCAGACACGGGCTTTTAATGCGCAAGCTGAATATGATAATGAAATTGATTTATTTTGGTGCACAGAACAGCAAATTACTGTACTATTGTTGCTTAGCACTTATATTTGAAAATGAGTGGAGCTCAGCAAAGCAATGTTATTTACTCTCTTCAGGTTTGCTGTTACATTTAGAGAGAGAGTGCAGTGATACAGCCGGTTCACAAAAAGAATGAACACAGGGAAATATAGAGCGGTGACAGAGATGACAAGCGAGTGGCCACGGCGATCCAGGGAAAAATACCTTAAAAAATTATGAAAGGGAAGAACATGGCAAGATGTATACACGGGTGACGTCGCCAAGGCAGGTGCGACAGGAAGAGATACATTGGGAGAATGGGACACAAAATTGGAGTAAGAACTAGAATAAACATTTGCCAATGATAAAATGATGACTCAGGTACCTTAAATATAATGTCTTGCAATCCTGTCTATTGTATGAACTCTCTTTCAAACTCTCGGATTCTCCAGCTCTGCCACCTCCATTCTTATAACGTCACCTTCAATAAAAGTCTTTCTCTCGGCCTTTCTTCTCAGGCCGCTGTGGATCCACTTGCACAACGGTTGAAGGGGACATCGACATTGTTTATCCCAATGCACACAGTCCTGACCTCACTACTCCCCATTCCTCTGCTAAACATGATAAGGACCCCATTGCATAAAATTCCACGTTTACACACTCCACATTCAATAAATCAATTTCAGTCAGGTCCAGCACCTACAGCGCCGCGATGCCATGAATCATTCTCCCAGCCTCTCCATTTCCAGCATTTCGAAGATCTGATTTTCTGCACCTCTTCCATCACTAACATCCAGTCCCCTTCTAATGCCAACTTTCCATGCAAGCACCAAAGGTGCAACATCTGTTTGAATTGCCTGTGCCATAAACAATCCATCACATTAAACTAATATATCCGCTCTATTTGCTTTAAGTTCAGATATTGTATTCATTTCTCTGAATCTATGCAACTGTACAGTGAAAGCTTGAAGCATGAATTCACAAACTGCTTTTTAAAGATCTTCTGTTAATTGCACCAATGTCACCCTAACTTGCAAACACTTTCGGATATAGTTCTCTGCCCCTCTACCACCCTGATCTCTGTATTTCTCGGCTTTCAACACATTTTGAATTTAGCTCTGCTGCAGTTCGAGGAACAGCTCTTCATCTCTCGCTTGGACAATTTAATATATTATGAAATCAGCATCGAGTTTAAATGAATCAGATCAGATCTAATGCACTCATTTGATTTCTGTGAAGTTCTGTTTTAATATATCTGCTCTTTATTCACCATTTTATTTACCATCTCATGCCAGATTATACGGTATATTTTTAATTGTTTCACTGTCTGCACCCTCTCTTTCCCGACTTTTCTCTGCCCGTCCACTTACTTAATCACTGTCACTAAGCAACAATTTGTCTAGTTGTAATGAATGGTCATAGGCCTGTAAAGTCAAAGGCCATTTCTCTTGCAGTAAATAATTTTGGTCAGTGAGATAGTTCCTGCATTTTGCGTTAACATTTCTGATTTGCATCATCTAAAGTAGCTTGCTTTTTAAATAAAGGGCTTTAATGGATAAATCAAGAGGTCTGTTGCAACTGAAGGTACTAAAAATGACAGACAAAATCGGTTAACATCTTTGAAGAGGCTGGCAAATTGATTATTGATCAGTTCCTAGAGGTTGTCTCCTTGGTAGCATACCTGGCTAATTGACGCTAGTCAAATGTAGAAGGCAGCCTCCTCGATTGTCATTATCATCTTTATCAGCAATATTGGAACCAAAATGTTCTAGTGCAGTTTTGCTTCATTTGCCCAATGTACAGCGGCAGACTGTCTAAGCGGTTTCTCGCTGAATGCTGCGGTTTTACAGACTATACATCGGTTGCACAGCTGTATAGGGCAACCAGCCAAATACATGAGGAGATGTGAACCCTCAGTGAGGTTGTTGGAGAGAAGCTTTACACTGAAAAACATTAATTGTTCGGCTGAATGTCTCAAATTTCACCATAGTGGAGTCGTACCAGAAGAGAAGAGCTGTATCCCTTTTCAACATGCAAGGGAATATGTTATAAAAGCTGGAATCAAGGAAGAATAACACAAACTCACAATGTATAAAAAAAACATCTCTTAGTCTGCAGAGCCTCAGAATAGTTTCTGCGTGTTTTGCTGTTCTGTTGTAATAACAGGAAGCACCTGGCGCTCAGGGGATTTCTGTGCTCTTGTTTACTTTGCAGTGCCCCTGTTATATTAACAGAATGCCACTTGACATTCGTCTCGGAATTTGAAGTTAGGCTGCTTGAAATCCAGCAGGCAAATGTGTCAACGGAGAGCTTAACGAGAGATTTTGAATAACTCACTTCAAACAAATACTTGTCAATTATCAGGAAGGCTAAATCACACTACAAATTTCCTTTAATCAATTTAGCATAGTAAGCACGAATCGTGAACCATTCAGCGAAAATAAAATCAAATTAATAATTCAAGAAACGTTCACCAGGAGAAACGATCTTACCTGTAGTTTTAAATTGAAATAGAAACACACGCACATTGTTAAGATTGGATTTCTGTATCCTTGCATCTCGGCCATACATTATTTCTATTCTGAATAATCAGGAAAATAACCAGAATGAATTAGTGTGTAAATGTAAATGGCGAACGCCCTGTTATCTACGGGGAGCGAAATGTTTCCTCAGTCAATGACAAGTTTTAATTTGTTATGATTCCATTCTGAAATAGTTTTTAATTGCGAACAATTGGCTTCATAAGCTGCTCACCGACCTGAATGAATACATTTTAAAGTCAGTCTGACATCTATACGAATAAAAATATAACTGGAGAATGACATCAGCCTGTGGATTTAATTTAAGTACATGGAGCCAGCAGAGTTGTTACAATAATTATACCGTAAGTTCAATTTATACTGGGGAAGTAAAAAGGCCTCTTCTGAAATGGGCATCTGAGTCAAACAAAATGCACACATTGTACTGCTTGCAGGGTGCAGAATGCACTGAAACAGGAAGGTGCCCATCATCCAAACATTCAAAATAGGTCAAGTAGAATATATGGCTCTTCGTCCCTGCTCCACCGGTCCATGAGATCACACGTGATAGCGTTTCGAGTTCCACATTCGCATCTAACTCCGGTAACAGTTAATTCCCTTGCCTAACATGAACTCCCTATTAAATATATTTAATGGCCTGGCCTTCATTACCTATTCAGGCAGAGATTTCCAAAGTCGTGCAGCCTTTTGAGAGAAAAAGAAGCTACTTTTCTTTATGCTGACTGGGCGAACCATATTTGGAAAACAGTGTCCCACATTTGTGAGCTCATCCCAAGAAGAAACAAACTTTCCACAGCCAACTTGTCAGATCATTCAATTTCTTGTCTTATTCAAGTCACCACTCACACGACCAAGATGCAGTGGAAAGAAACCCAGACTGTCCAACCGCTACTCATAAAACAAGCCAGTCATTCCAGGTATCTATCTAATCTTCCCCGTCTAACCCACCACCAACTTATTTTCGTCATTTATTCAATCATGGAAAATGTGCACAGTATTCGACATTTGGTTTCACCATTGCCCTGTATGACTGAATCATGACACCCTTACCTTTATGATCTATTCCTCCCCTAAGAAAATGGAGCCTTTCCATAAGATATCTTACCTACTTTTTTAACACGCATACTAACATTTCGCAACTTATACTCTAGACAACCCAGATCCTTCTGCAACTTGTAATTTTGCAGCCATACTCAAGACTACACTGATTGTTATTCTTCCTGTCAAAGTGAACAATCCACGTTCCACAACTCCACATTTTCCCATATTATGCTCCATCTGCTAGATTTCCTCGTGCTCACTCAAACTATCTATAACTTTCTGCAAACTCATTACGTACTATTCACAAAATGCTTCCCTACCTAGATTGTTGTGATCTGTGCATTGAACTACGATGCCTTCGTTCCCATCATGCAAATCATTGTAACAAATTGTTAAAAGTTGTATTCCCAGCAGAGACACCTGCAGGCCTCCAATGGTCACATGCTGCCAATACGAAAATAAGACTCATTTTTGTACAATTCCTTTAATGCCAGACATACAATCTTCCATACGTAATAAAACTTTACACCAGACCCTGATGTATTATTCTTATTATAAGCATTATTAAGTTTCTTATAATTATTATTATTGTTTACTGAAATGGCCTTTGATGTAGAATCTTATTAAATCCCTGTTATAACCCAGATTTAGGGCCTTAGAACCGCAGAAAAATTACACCACAGAAGGAAGTCATTCGGCCCATCTTGCCCATTCCAGCCGGAGGACACCAAGGGGCCTTTTCTAACCCCACCTTCCTGCACTGGGCCCATTGCCCTGTAGCTTACATCACTTAAAGTGCAGATCCAGGTACGTTTTGAAGTGTTTCGAGCTTCTGCATCTACCACCATCTTGGACAGGAAATTACGGACACCCGCTACCTTCTGCATGAAACAGTTCTTCCTCATGACCCCCCGACATCTTCTGCCACTTATTTAGGAGCTATGTCCCTTGGTTCTAGAATTCACCATCAAGGAAACAAATTGATCCTGTCAATTCCAAAAAATGCCCTGATAATTTTGTACACCTCGATCAAGTTACCTCTCAGCCATCTTTGTTCTCAGGAAATTAACCACAAACTATCCAACCGCTCCTCGTAGCTACACATTCTTAAACCTGACAACATTCGTGTCAACGTCCTCTGCACTCTCCCCAGAGCTGTTAGGTCCTCCCATTAAATATGGTGACCAGAACAGCACCCAGTACTCCAGTTGTGGCCTCACAAGACTTTTATACAATTCCAACATTATATACGTATTTTTGTATTCTATACCTTTGCCAATGGAGGAGAACATTCCATATGCCTTCCTTGCACCCTTGACTGCCTGAACTGCTGCGTTCAGAGTTCTGTGTACTTTTACTCCAAGTTCTCACACCTCATCGATGCTACTCAAATTCCAAATGGTCGTGTAATCCATGTAACTGCTCGACCTCCCTAAATGTTTGACCTCAAGCTTTTCGATGTTAAAATACATCTTTTCCGCCCCCGTCACTGACCCATCCATATATTTTTGGAGATTAGGGCTATACTCTCCATTATGTACTGCTCGACCAATCTTATGTCATCTGCAAATTTCCCAATCGTGACCCCCACGTTTACGTCCGAATTGTAAATATATCACACAAACAGAAAGGTCCCAACACCGAGCCCTATGGAACACAACTTGAGACACAAATACATCAATCGACCATTACCCTTTGTTTCCTGTAAAAAAGTCAACCATTTTATCCAGTTTTCCACATTACCCTGAATCCCATGGGCTTTTACTTTCTTGAACAATCTGCCATGTGGGATCTTGTCAAATGCCTTGCCTATGTGCACAACATCCTCTGTACTACCTTCATCAACCCTTCTTGTCACTGCCTCAAAGAATTCAAACACATTTCAAAGGCAAGAGCTCCTTTAACAAATCCATGCTGCCCATCCCAGACTAGTCCATGCCTTTCCACATGCCAGGTAAACCTATCTGTCAGGACCGATTCTAGTAATTCGTTCACCACCAATGTAAACTAACTGAACTATAATTGTTTGTAATTTCCTTTAATATTTTTTTTTAAATGTATCTACGTTTGCAATTATCCAATCCCCATTATCTCCCCTGTATCTACTGAAGTTTGTAAAATCATCCTTAGGGCATCTGCTATCTCCCCCCTCACTTCCAACAGCAGCCTCGGAAACAATCCATCTGGCCCCACTGACTTCTGTTCGTTGAAGGATTTCAACTCTTCGAGTATTTCCCCTCTCATTACTATTATGCCGGCCAATATCTCGCAGTGTTCCTCCTGGACTACTATAACTGCATCCTGCCTTTCCTTTCTACACACAGTGAAAAAAAATATTCATTCTGAACCCTTCGCACAGTCTAGGCACCCACACACAAGATTCCTTCTTCATCTCTGATAGGCCCCTCTTTTTCCTTAACTAGCCTTTTTGCATAAATGTAAATCACCTTTGGTTTATCTTTAACTGTATTTGCTAATCTTTTTTCATATTCTCTCTTTGATTTCCTTATTTCCTTGTTAACTTCATCCCTGCACTTCCTATATTCGTCTCGGTATGTGCAATCCTTATTTATCTGTGCCGATCGTACACTTTCATCACTGTTTGATCTTGCCCTGTATTCCTCTAGGCAACCAGGGGGGTCTACATCTGTCTGTAGCACTCTTATTTCTGTAGGGAACATGTTTACTTTGCACAATTAGGTCCTCGCTTTTTGGTGCTTCCCACTGGGTTACGATTGTTTTACCTCCAGCAGTGCTGCCCAGTCCACCTCAGTGAAGTCCCTTCTCATTCCTGCAAATTTTACCATCCCTCAGTTCAAGACATTTGCTCTTGTACTTTCTCTGTCTCTTTCCATGGTAATGCTAAATCTAACTGAACTGCGATCATTGTCGCCGATATGGTCGCCCACTTTCACTTCACTCCCTTGCTCTCCTTCGTTCACCAAGGCTTTGAATATAATTGCCTAAGCTCTCATTGAGTTTGTCACTAATTGGTTGAAAAATGATTCCTGTACACACTGCATTATTTTCCCCGCATTGCCCCTTATATTGATTGAATCCCAGCTGATCTTAGGATAGTTGAAATTCCTAACATTATTGCACTCATGTTCTTACAAGAAGATATTTGCCTAAAATTTGTACTGCTATCTCCCTTTTACTATTTGCGGATGTGTACAATACTCCCAGCAGTGTGAGTGACGCTTTTTTTTTATTTCTAAGCTCAATCCAAAAAGCCTCGTAAAGCAAGCGTACAACCTCCCCTTTATGCAGAGTATTTATTACTCCTTTAAAGAGCTCCAATAAAGCGGTGAAACATAATTTTTGCCTTTCACAAAGACATGTTACTCTTCCCGATCGCCTTGAGGTGTTCTAAGTGCCAACTACTAAACTCCTTAATTATTAATTTTCAGAAGACTCTTTTCTGCCTCCCATGCTTATTAATAAGAGGCGTTTAATTTGCAAATCTCATGTCTGATGGAACACGTATTGCAGACTGATGCGAATTTTGGTGTTTGCTGCTCCTTTGGCCACCTGCTTTAAGACTGCAGGATGAAGTCCGCCTGGAACCGGAGATTTTTCGACCCACAGCTCCATAGATTTGCTCAGCACCGCCTCCTGAGGGATTGCAATGTCAACAAGATTTCATTTTCCAATCCAAATCCTGATTTACAACAATTTCTGGGATATCTTTTGATTCCTCTCTAGTGAGTAGCAAAACAAAAAAAAATTCATTCTGTCGGCGATTTTCCTATTATAGAACATGGCACCTCCGTTTTCTCACTCGAAAGGATGACCATTCACTGTATTTATTATTTCCTTTTTAACATATCGGGTGAGAATCTTGCCCTCCTTTCTCACTTTCCTAGTGAGTTTCCTCCCATACGCTAACTTCTCTCTCCTGATTAATTGTTTACCCATTATTTGCCACCCTCTCTATTCTGGCCAATTATCAAACTTTCCACTCATCTGTGCACAGTTTAACTCCTTTTCCTTTTCTTTCTGGGTTATTTTTAACATATTTAAGTAAGGACGGTTAGTGGGCACTTCACTTAGAACTTTTCATTATAGTCGGAATATTATTATTCTGAATATCGCTAAGTTTCTTCAAAATGTCTGCCACTTGTTCTCTGTTGATTTAGAATATATTGCAAAACTGCATTTCAATTCAGCTGCTTCAGATTTCATTGAAAAATAGTTCTCCTTGTTGAACTTCAAAATATTAGCCTTAGAACCCCTCATCTATCCTATGTGGATGTATATTTCAAACAGATTTTGGTAACGGCTATGGATGTGGTCCCTTTGGTTTGAGGTCATTAATTTATCAAGTCACATTACCCGATAGCAAAATAAATATGCGCTGCACTCTGCTGGATGCACAACGTGCAGCTGAAAGAAACTATCTCGAAAGGCTTGTATGAAAGCCTCATCTAAGGCAATGACTGCCAATCCGATTTTCCAATTTATGTGTAGATTATAATCATCCAAGTTTATTGCTGCCCCTTAATCACAAACACCCAATATTGATTCTTGCATACATTTCTGTGCAGTTTGGTTAATTTTAGGCACATGTAGACCATCCCGACTAGTGACTTATTCTCATTGCTATTGCTCATATACATGCAGACCTATTCTGCATACTGACCTCCTGAAATAAGGTCATTCTAAATATTGCAGCAAAACCATCTTCGATTAAGTTTGCCACACCTCAACCTTTACCTTGCATTTTATTCTTCTTGAATGTCATATACATCTCATTATTCAGCACCCAACACTTTTCATCTGCACAATGCATATTGAAATATGTTTAATTACTTCAATGTTAGTTGTCAATTTACTCACTTTGTGATGACTGTGATGCACTTTCAGATACAGAAACGAATTTTTTTTGTTACCTTATTAACATCCAGTCTTTCTGTTGCTACATTCTTACCTGTCCTTTTCCTCTCTCTCTATCTGTGCATTCATGCAATTCTCTGAACCTAATTTCCAATTTACTGTTTGCCTGTCCTCCCTTGTCACGACAGCTTGATTTTCTGCAGCTACCCAGGTATAATCCCGGAAATCTCCCCCCCCCCAACCCCCGTATCCGACCTTCCCTGCTTAGATTAAAACAATCTCCATTACTTGCATATGTGGCTCACCAGAACACTCATCCCAGCACGGTTCATAGGTAGACAGCTTCAGTCTACAGGCCCAATTTCCACAGGACTCCTGCAGTGCCCCATCAATAGGAACACAATTATGCCACACCTTTCCAAACCACCCGAAAGCGTGACTGAATCATGATCCCTCATATCTTATTTTTCCTATTAAAATTTGGGTGCGCTTGAGGTAATTATCCAGGCGGTATTATTTTAAAGTTTGCCCTAGCATTATAGTTACTCAGCACAGAAGCAGGCCTTTTGGTCCTTTGTGTTTCTTGAGTTGTGCCCTGATTCTCATCGTTAGTATAGATGCATTCTTCGCTTGCCCTTCCTATGTCCTTGGTACCTACATGGAATATGGTAACTGGATTTATCTCCTCCCATTGCAAGTTCCTATCCAGCCCCGAGCAGGTATCCTTAGAGGTGGCAGCGGCCAAGCAAGGCAGCTTCATGAATTCTCGTCATTCGCTGCAGGAAAGAGTGTCAATCGCCATCAGCATTATGCCCCCTAGTCCCACTGCATTCCTTTGTGATCTACCAGCTTAATCGGCTTCCTAGATCATGGTGCCATGGCCTGTCTGCTCATCCTTCTAGCACACCTCGCTGTTAGATCCGTGCTGTATTCCAGGGCCCACTGAGCTCAAGTGTTGGCTGCAGGGTTGCCCACAGAAGCAGTGGCTGTTGACAAACGTACAGCGGCCTTAGACTGCAGCACAGCGACGCGATAGTGAGGCTCGTGCAGCAGTTTGCAACTTGCTGGAGCAGACCATCAGGACGCTGACGCTGCTCCTCCCCTCCTGTTCTCCCTATCTGCCTTTTATGTCCACACCATTTTACCCCTCACTGCTAAACAGAAACAAAGGATTTCATTCTAGAAGATGTGAACATCTTCTGGAACAAAGTACCAAGTTATTTCCGCCCCCCCATTCCCTCTCCTATGCGGTGCATTGAAAGCCGTTCACCTTCCAGAGAAATAATTCCGACCCTTAATCCCTTCAACTGCTTCCGCTTTCTGCAAATGTATTTCTGCTGGATTACTTTGGTATCCGAACGCTCACACATTCCACAGTTCAATGTAAAAACTCAACTGCTATTGATGCTGATGTCATTTCGTTAAATTGATTGTACTGCTTCTTAACTAACTTCGGATAAATCATATGAACACTGGAATTTACTATGTTTATTAAACACTAGTACAACATACAATTAACTAGCTCTGTCACTGGCATGTTTACATGCAGGGCAGGGTCTCCGTGATCTCCTGCAAACACTTTGATGTTGTTCTGTTTGGTTTATGTTGCCTCTCCCCACCCCACGTGTCAATTGGCATCACCTCACTCTCCACTCTATTATCATTCCACTAACATGTAGCTGGGTTTTCCTCTGATTTACCCATTGTTAATTTTGTCTTGAGGATATTTTGTTACATCTCTCATTAATTCCATCATCATTTCATTTCGAAGTTTATCTGTGCCTTCATTCTTTTGCTTTATTTCCTCACACTCTGGCTTTCTTTCGCCGTCTTCTCCTTTATTCTCATTCTATTTATTTAATTGTTTTCACCTTAAATTCCATTTCTTGCTCTCCTCCCTTTATTCAGCCAGGAACTTTTATTATCTGCTATTTTTGGTTGTTTCAATGGAACATATAAATCCAGACACTCATTGATCACATGTAAGTATATATTTCCCACTGCTATTCTCCCTTTATATAATCAAAAATCTGTTCCATTTCTTCTGCACAATTTACATTCTGATTGCCACAATACCAGCTCCTTACTGTCTAGTTTTATTGATGAGAATATTTTCCCGTACATATTTCACAAAGTTTACCAAAAATATGTAATTATATTCCGATTGATAGTGCCCCTATTTCATCCTAAAAGGATTTATCAAACCTGTTTGAGTGATTTTACAAAGCCTAGTTTTATGGCCACTGCTTTAGGGGATTTCCCATCTACGTTGTAAGCAATGCGGCCTTTATTACTCATTCACTACCTCACTTTAAATTAGCTCCAAAATTAGTTCGGCTGCACAATGACCTCTGCATAATTTAAACTGTCTCTGATCCTCCTTTGGTCCAACGGCTTGTCTCCCACATGGAAATACATTTTCCATCAGTAATCAATCACTCGACAAATATTTAAAAGTTGAATATAAATGTGCACTCTGACGTTATCTCTTCAGTTACAGAGACAGGCTGTGAAAAATAAGGGCACAACGCACAGAAGATGACTAAAGACAAACACATTGAACTCATGTAATCATCGGGACATAAGATATAGACGCAGCAGGACCTTTTGACATTCCAGCTTGCAGCCCCATTCAATTAATTTTCTACCTAATCATTTACTTTTTATTTCAAACACTTTCCACGAAGCCTTTTATCCCAATCGCATCAAAAAGTTTTGTTAAAACATGCCCTGATTGTACCCAATGTCCGAGCAATCTTCTGCTTTCTGTGGCAGAAAGACCCAAAGCTTTAAGTGTCAAAACATGTTTGCAACTTAATCATGAAAGGCTGACTCTTGTTCCCTATGTCCAGGGTTTAGATTACCCTAAAAACCTGCTTACATAAGCGAGCAGAATTACACCCCAGTAAGGTGAAATATAGGAAAACGAGCTCAGGTATGGAAGTGGGTGAGATGGTGAGGCAGACCTGCGGCAGAATTTAAAAGCAAAAGGAATCTTTCCTCGACAGAATTGAAAGAAAGTTATCTTGCCGCGGGAACAAATGCTGAGGTCGTCGTGTTAAAAGTGTTCAGTGGGTTTCTGTGGACTTCAATGAGACAAACTTAATCGTATGTTAGGATGTAGGCAGCGAAGCTGGGACAGACAGACAGACAGTCAGGCAGAGACAGTGAGAGAGAGAGAGTGAGGGGTAGAGAGAGCGGGAGTGACGTCGGATGAAATATCTCTCAACAAAGATAATCCAAATGGTTGATAATGAAACAACAGAATGATTAAAGGAATCAGAAGGACTATATAAATGAAGGTGTGCATCAATCACTAAGCCGAAGGGTGAAAATGAACAGCAGGAGGAAATGCAGATCAAGAAGTTAGGGAATAATTTGTAAAAAGAATGGCAAAAATAAACTATGGCAGTGATTGAGAAAGCAATAAATCAAATAAACCTTGTAATATCCTACAAAACATGACAACATATGAATAAGAATAGTCACAGCGACAGTATAATTTCATTAGAAATAATAAAGTCTGTAAACATGGGCAAAGATATTCGATGTCTCTCTGTTTCTCTCTGTCCTTCCCTCTATACTTCTCTATCTCTCTCTGTGGCTCCTTCTCTTTCTATCTCTCTCTCTTCTCAGTCAGTATTATTACTGCATTATTACGCCCATAGAAGAAAATTTGCACACGGTAGCCTAGCAAGCACACTGAACATGTTTAAGCTGAGAATATCAGATTCCAGAAAACATTTGTGTGTTTTAAATATCAGTGAATTAATGGAAGGGGACATCAAACGTGCTATCAAGCGGCACTTGATTAGAAATAACCTGCTCACTGATGCCCACTTTGCATTCCACCAGGTAAACTCGGCTCCTGAACACGTTACAGCCTTGTTTCAAACATGGACAAAAGCGCTGACCTCCCGAGGTGTGGTGACAGTGACTGTCCTTGACCTGAACGCAACATATGACCAAGTGCGGAACCAAGGAGCCCCAGCTAAACTGGAGTCAATGAGCATCAGCGGGAAAACTCTCCCAATGGTTGGGGTCATACCGATCGTATAATAAGATGTTTGTGGTTGTTGGAGATCAGTCTGAGTTGCAGGAGTTACTCAGCGTAGTGTCCTCGGCCCAACCATTCTCAGCTGCATCATCAATTACATTCGTTCCATCATATGGTAAGAAGTGGGGATGTTCCCTGATGATTGCACAATGTCCAGCACCATTAACGGCACGTCAGATGCTCAATCAGTCTATGTCCAAATGCAGCAGGACCTGGATAATATGCAGGCTTCGGCTGACAATTGGCAGGTAACATTCACTCCACACAACTGTCAGTCAATGGCCGTCTCTAAAAAGAGAGAATCCAACCATCGCCCGTTGATTTGCAATGTCATTAGCATCATTGAATGTCCCACTATCAACATCTTGGTGGTAACCATTGAACAGCAACTGAACTTAACTATCCAAGTGAAAACATTCTCTACAAAACCATGTCAGACGAAATGAACCGTGCCAAGAGCAGCTCGCCTGGAGACTCCCCAAAGCCTGTCTATCATCTACAAGGCACAAGGCAGGAGTCTGATGTAATACTCCCCACTTGCCTGGATGAGTACAGCTCTGACAACACTGAAGAATCTCGACGCTGTCCAGGACAAAGCAGCCTGATTCATTGGCACCCCATGCGCAAATGTTCACTCTCTCCACCACCGACGCACAGGAGCAGCAGTGCTGGAATCCTCGAAAGCATCGAAGACTTGGAGTAAAAGGATATGTCACTACATTTTTTTAACTGCTCGCTGAAATTAGTCTGTTTCACAGCGTAAATCCCAGTGTTTGTACAGCAGCTCAGGAGCTGCAGCCTGAAGCTAAATTCCTGCACATTTTGAGAGACCAAAATTTCCCTCATTTAATATCACAGTTGTCACTACTTTCACTGTAAGGAACAGAGAAAACAGTGGAATTATACATGAAGCTTGAAGGAAAATATATCAGCTTGCCAGAAGGTGCTGAATATATCCACGATTTTGTTGCATCCAGCAACACACTGAAACTATTGTACCGTAAATACTAAACCAAAATGACTGTGATATGGTTGAAGACAGTAGAGCTTAAATAGGGATACATATGATACCGAAATTGCTGAACTCGATTTTAATCTTATTCTATCATCTTTGCTCTCCTGAGCTGTTTTTTAAAAAATATTGCCATCTCGGAATAACTCAGCTTTTGGTGAAAAGGAGTAATGCAGTTAAACATGGTTTATTGAAACAATCGTCCTATATTATGAGACTTACTATTCCACCCATCTCTGCTTCCCTGTCAATCACTTTTGCACTCATTCTTCTCGTTCCTGACACGGGTTCCAGGATCACTAGCCCCTCGTTATTTACTCTATCAAAGCCCATCATGAATTTAAATGTCTCCATTAAACCTCCTCTGAATTCTCTCCACCTAATTCAAGCCCCTCATCCCTGTTCCAATTCCAGTAAAATTCCTCTGCACCCTCTCCAAGGCCCTGACATCCTTCCTGAAATGTGTTCCCTAGAATTAGACGCGATACTTCAGCTCAGGCTTCACCAAGACTTATACATTTATACATTTTGTGTCTGACTGTCTTACTTTTGAAAACTCTGGTTCCATTTCTCAATAAAAATGTATTGTTATTTTACTAATGTTAAATGTGTGTCCTGCAATATTTAATGAATTGCTTATGTCCACCCCATTTTTGCATTTAACAAGTCATTTATTTGCCAGATTTTCTACTTCTCAATCCTCTCTTCACAGTATTCCACCCTCTAAAAACAGGTGTACACCCCAGCTGGACCTGCTAAATGTACCATTTGAGTGGTTTGCAAGAGGAATTGGATTGAAAGAGTTAACTGAACCTATTTGTTCATTGACCGGAATGTTATTCCAGTGTCCATGGAACTTTCCCGCTGTTGTTAATAAGGGAGTCTCCAAAACGTGTTAGCTCACATTGACAGCAGAAGCTTCAGCTCTCTAACTTACAGTGACCTGCTGTTCAAGAGAGAGGGCAAACTATATCACAATCTGAGAGCAATAAATTGGAATGTTCCAAAAATGGATCATAATCAGAGAACAATAGATTGGAAAGTAACAACAATGGATCAGAATTTGAGAACAGTAGAATGGAATGTTACAACAATGGAACAGAATCTGAGAACATTAGATTGGAATGTTACAACAATGGGTCAGAATCTGAGAACAATAGATTGGAATGTTGGGGCAATGAGCAGAAGTTTATCAACGGCGCTTTATCAACTTTCTACATATTATAAGTGGATGTCATTGGAAAGCCGGGTCTGTTGGATGCTCTACGTTATTCAGGCGGGTTACTATCCCTTCCTTGCTATTATTGGCGTCCCTGGTAAGTCTCAGCGTACATGGCTATTAATTGTATAAAACATGTTTAACTGCATTACACTCCTCCATCTAAATTTGAAGTGTTTCAAGTTTGCTATGTTTTTCAACCAGTTCAGGAATTATGAGACATCAAGATTATGACAATCATCGAGTTCTGCAATTTCAGTGCATATTTCATCTACACTGCCTTCCATTATATAACAGACATGTCAGTTTATTAGAGTATCTGCAGCAGTTTCAAAATGTCACTAGAAGCAGCAACATAGTGGAACATTTCAGTGCCTTCAGCCAAACAGATTTAAAAATTTAAGCATGTTGTGTAATTCCACTGTTTTCACTGTTCCTTACAGTAAACCTATTGACGATTGTGATCTTAACTCGGAGAAATTGTGGTCTCTCCAAATGTGTCAGTCGCTACCTTGTGTCCATGGCAGCAGCAGATCTACTGGTCATTATATTCGACCTGATATTGAGACACATTCCAATTGTTTATTGGGAATATTTTAATTTCCTGTGGGCCATGCGTGTGTGTAATATCCATGCCGTCTTGCTTTAGGCAGTCACTGACTGCTCTGTCTGGTTCACTGTCACCTTTACCTTTGATCGGTTTGTGGCCATTTGTTGCCAGAATTTGAAAAGTAAATATTGCACTGAGAAAACGGCGACTGTGGCTCTCGAATCGGTGACTGTGCTGAGCTTCTTAAAGAATATTTTCTGGTATTTTATGTTATCAGATTCGTATATGCTGAGCAACAGACCAGGGTTTTGTTTGGTAACATTTGCAGTTCAGATATCTCCGGTCTGGATAATTATCGAATTCCTCCATCACATCCTTACCCCCTGTGTCCCATTTGTCCTGATTCTGCTGCTCAATGTTCTCACCATCAGACACATTTTAATGAGCAGCAGAGCCCGCAGGAGAATCCGGGCTCACAGCAGTGGGGAGAGGCCCAGAGACCCAGAGATGGAGAGTCGGAGGAAATCCATCATTTTACACTTTGTTATTTCGGCCAATTTCATTTTCTTGTGGACGATGTTAATAGTGTATTCCATATGGAGACGGATGTTTTATATGGGGGCTGATAATCTATGGATGGGTGACTATGTGCGGGAATTGGGCTTCATGCTGCAGCTCCTGAGCTGCTGCACAAACACTGAGATTTACGCCGTGACCCAGATTAAGTTCAGGGATCAGTTGAAGAATGTGCTGAAATATCCCTTTACACCAATTCTACGATGCTTTCGAGTATTTAAAGAAATGAATCACTGAGAGTTTCCAATATTTTACCACTTGATTTCTCTCCTCCAGCGGGGAGAAGAACTGCTTTTGTTGTGACAGAGTCGGGGCCAGTCCTGTCCCCATTGGAAAATGTGGGGGTGAGGGGCAGGGACTGTCCGTGTTGTGACAAAGCGGGTTGTCGCCTATCGCTCTGGAGACAGAGTGAATGGTGGATACTGTGACTATGGTTAGAGAGCGGGGAGGGCTCTGCTGCTATAGGGACAGTGAGGCTGTGGCCTATCACTCTGGTGACAGAGGGGATGGTGGATACTGTGACTATGGTTAGAGAGCGGGGAGGGCTCTGCTGCTATAGGGACAGTGAGGCTGGGGCCTATCACTCTGGTGACAGAGGGGATGGTGGATACTGTGACTATGGTTAGAGAGCGGGGAGGGCTCTGCTGCTATAGGGACAGTGAGGCTGGGGCCTATCGCTCTGGTGTCAGAGGGGATGGTGGATACTGTGACGATGGTTAGGGAGCAGGGACGGCTGTGCTGCTATAGGGACAGTGAGGCTGGTGCCTATTGCTCTGGTGACAGAGGGGATGGTGAATACTGTAACTATGGTTAGAGGGAGGGGAGGGCTCTGATGCTATAGGGACAGTGAGGCTGGTGCCTATCGCTCTGGTGACAGAGGGGATGGTGGATCCTGTGACTATGGTTAGAGAGAGGGGAGGGCTCTGCTGCTATAGGGAACAGTGAGGCTGCGGCCTATCGCTCAGGTGACAGAGTGGATGGTGAATACTGTGACTATGGTTAGAGAGGGGGTAGGGCTCTGCTGCTATAGAGACATTGAGGCTGCGGCCTATCGCTCTGGTGACAGAGGGGATTGTGGATACTGTGACTATGGTTACAGAGCGGGAAGGGCTCTGCTGTTATAGGGACAGTGAGGCTGGGGCCTATCTCTCTGGTGACAGAGTGGATGGTGGATTCTATGACTATGGTTAGAGAGCGGGAAGGGCTTTGCTGCTATAGGGACAGTGAGGCTAGGGCCTATCTCTCTGGTGACAGAGGGGATGGTGAATACTGTGACTATGATTGGAGAGCGTGGAGGGCTCTGCTGCTATAGCGACAGTGAGTTTGGGGCCTATCTGTATGGTAACAGAGGGGATGGTGGATACTGTGATTATGGTTAGAGAGCGGGGAGGGCTCCGCTGCTACAGGGACAGTGAGGCTGGGGCCTATCGCTCTGGTGACAGAGGGGATGGTGGATACTGTGACTATGGTTGCAAAGTGGGGAGGGCTGTGATGCTATAGGGACACTGAGGCAGGGGCCTATCGCTCAGGTAACAGAGGGGATGGTGTATACTGTGACTATGGTTAGGGAGCGGAGAGGGCTCTGCTGTCATAGGGACAGTGAGGCTGGGGCCTTGGCTGTGGTGCCAGTGAGAGGCAGGCCTGTGCTGTGGTGGGCAAAACTGGGCATTTCCTCTGACTCTGTTGCAGACGGGCGAGCGGAGACTCTGTCTCTGGTAACAGAGTGGGGGGGCCCTTTCTCTATGGGGGCTGACCGAAGATAATACACGACATAATGTTCCCTGGATCGGCCACGGCCTAATCCCATTCCAGTAACCAGCTCTCTCCCTCTAGGGACCTCATACATTGGAGACTAGATGTAAAAGGGGGCGGGGTGGGGTTAAATGTCACCGTTTTCCTGCAGTGATATAAGAACAGGAAGGGGGTAACCATGCCTGGGAGACTGGGCGAGTTTTCTGATACTACAGGTTCACAGGGGATGAGTGAGATATACCAGGAATGTGGATGGATGGGGTACTTACAACATTAAATGTAACAATAAATCATGTCCCACACACTTTTCGTGTTTTCAATATATGCTCTACCGATAAAGCATCAGAAAGAAATTGAGAAAATTATCTTGAAGGCGTTAAAAAAAATAGCAAGATCCAACATGTTGGGTTAAACATTCCAATTGTATTGCAGAGGAATTACAGTGTACAGCAAAGTTTATTTACTTCCATTCTGATTGAGATTAGCGTCTGATAACTGTACCGAATGTGCACATAGCAGTCTGAAATAATCCCCAAATACCATCTCCAGCCTATATCTCCAATGGGAAATGAAGAATGAGTTCATGTAGAAGATCAAGTGGTATAAGGTCGAATGGACCTGCCGATGGCACTGTGCACCTTGCTGCAAATTCCAATCCCTGACAGTATTGTTCAATCTGCACTCTTTGTTCCCAGAAACAACCAATAACTGAACTTCTCCGAGACTGGCACAGAGCAGTGTCTGTAGTGACGGTGAGCTGCCAGCAGAGGGTGGCATTGGCTCACTTTAATCTCTTATCAGCAAAACGGGTTTGAGAGCAGGATTCGACCTGGGGAGTTGGGATTGTGAAACCAACTATGCACTCACATTCCTATCCTGCCTGATGCTGACCCTCACCACTCATTGAGCAGACCTTAAAATAAAGGAAGAAAAAAAGGTTTATGATGATAGAGCCATTCCCAGGAATTAGCGAGCGTTTCGAACCATTCAGTTAAGCGTTGAGGAATTTATTGAGCACAAAATTCAATTAATAACAATTACACACAAGGTATCAAAAGAATCAGATTTACCATCAGAGCGGATTATCAGACGCTCCAGCGTGTTCCAGTTGTAAGCTCAGTATTCAGTCAGTGAAATCCTTGCAATTGGAATGCTGCTTGCATTCTGCCCCTTTATTGATGCCTTTCTAACGGAGAGATTTCCTGTCTGATTGTCCATCAATGGAAGTCCTGCTTGCTGACCTGTGCAGTTTGACAGGTTTACCCTGCGGGGTCAGTGGATCATTTCACAGCATTTCTATTGATGCTCGTCAGTGAAAATGGAAAAAAAAAAATCTCGCTTTTCATTTCCTCAGGAATTAAATTCCCTGTAAGGAATATGTCAATCAATCCAACTCGTATCAGTAACTTCAGTTAATTCAGCTGCTACCCTCACATTTTCTTCCTATCACACCAGCATCAATATATGTTTATACAGCAGGTCTATCACAGCTTTTGTCACACACAATTACTCTAATATCTAATACAATCTTGACTTGTGAGTCTATTTTTAATTCTACAAATCCCAGCACCCAATTATTCGCCCAATCTATAGAAACATTGATTAAATACGTGGTATCTTCACAGAGGTTGACCTTCAACCAGGGTCTTTCTGTTGTCCCTGTGCCCGTTCTCAGTGTTGACAGCTCCATGAGGGTTTAGGACCTGTACACAGTGGGTGATCTTTAATCGAACACCTTCATTAAAGAGGAGATCACTTCGTTCCTGGGACAGGCCGGAGCTGGAAGGGTCAGTCTGGCTTCAGCCTGACCAGCCGTCACTAATTTAAAAGAGGGAAATCATTCTCTGTTTAACAAGCCAAAGGCTGAATAACTCCCTCACCCTTGCAGTGTGGAACTGAATCAATACGGGTAACAGAATCACACATGTCTAGCTGTAGATGATCACTTTGCTGACAGGTTCATTGTGTTAAAGATGCGGAAGTTAAAGCAGAGCCGCCATCGAGCGAGTTTGTAAAACACACGGAGATGGGATCACAGCTGCTCGGTGACCCTCTCCATCTCTTTCACGGTTCCGGACGGTCCACACCTGTACACTGAATGTCTTCCCGCTTCAAGCCGATTAGACATTGATCCTTCTGGAACTGCGGCAAACAGAAGAAATGATGGATGAATGTCACAAGCAAGGGAGGAACTGGGCAGGATGACGGGCTGTGAGAGATGGATTGATCAATGGAAATATCACCTTTTACAGTTCATTCGTGGGATGTGGGATTCCAGGTGGTGGTGTTCCCATTATCTGCTGCCCTTGTACTTCTAGATGGTAGCGGTTGTGGGCTCGAAAGGTGCTAACTAAGGATATTTTGTGAGGTCACTTTTTTTCAATGTGAGCTCTGTGCTTCGTGTGGGCTCTGTTCAGTGTGGGCTCTGTATTCAGTGTTGGCTCTGTGTTCAGTGTGGGCTCTGTGTTCAGAGTGAGCTCTGTGTTCAGTGTGGGCTCTGTGTTCAGTGTGGGCTCTGTATTCAGTGTTGGCTCTGTGTTCAGTGTGGGCTCTGTGTTCATTGTGGGCTCGGTGTTCAGTGTGGGCTCTGTGTTAAGTGTGGGCTCTGTGTTCAATGTGGGCTCTGTGCTCAGTGTGGGCTCTGTGTTCAGTGTGGTCTCTGTATTCAGTGTGGGCTCTGTGTTCAGTGTTGGCTCTGTGTTCAGTGTGTGCTCTGTGTTCAGTGTGGGCTCTGTGTTCAGTGTGGGTTATGTGTTCAGTGGGGGCTCTGTGTTCAGTGTGGGCTCTGTGTTCAGTATGGGCTCTGTGTTCAGTGTGGGCTCTGTGTTTAGTGTGGGCTCTGTGTTCAGTGTGGGCTCTGTGCTCAGTGTGGGCTCTGTGTTCAGTGTGGGCTCTGCGTTCAGTGTGTTCTCTGTGTTCAATGTGGGCTCTGTGCTCAGTGTGGGCTCTGTGTTCAATGTGGGCTCTGTGTTCAGTGTGAGCTCTGTGTTCAGTGTGAGCTCTTTGTTCAGTGTGAGCTCTGTGTTCAGTGTGGGCTCTGTGTTCAGTGTGAGCTCTGTGGTCAGTGTGAGCTCTGTGTTCATTGTGCGCTCTGTGTTCAGTGTGTGTTCTGTGTTCAGTGTGGTCTCTGTGTTGAGTGTGGGCTCTGTGTTCAGTGTGGGTTCTGTGTTCAGTGTGGGCTCTGTGTTCAGTGTGAGCTCTGTGTTCAGTGTGAGCTCTGTGTTCAGTGTGGGTTCTGTATTCAGTGTGGGCTCTGTGATCAGTGTGGGATCTGTGTTCAGTCTGGGCTCTGAGTTCAGTGTGAGCTCTGTGTTCAGTGTGGGCTCTGTGTTCAGTGTGGGCTCTGTGTTCAGAGTGAGCTCTGTGTTCAGTTTGGGATCTTTGTTCAGTGTGAGCTCTTTGTTCAGTGTGGGCTCTGTGTTCAGTGTGAGCTCTGTGTTCAGTGTGAGCTCTGTGTTCAGTCTGGGCTCTGAGTTCAGTGTGAGCTCTGTGTTCAGTGTGAGCTCTGTGTTCAGTGTGTGCTCTGTGTTCAGAGTGAGCTCTATGTTCAGTGTGAGCTCTGTGTTCAGTGTGGTCTCTCTGTTCAGTGTGACAGTGTGCATTTGAAATCATTAATATTGGTAATAAATGTTTAATTTAGCTTTATAAAAACCTTGAGTGCTTGGTGGTATTATAATTACTTTTTTACAGGTAAGCATCTCAAATTCTATACAAACCTCTAAACAAAGTGTGGCAGTTGTTTAATGTTCCCTTTCGGATTTTAACAAGTCAGCATTTACCATCAGCTGTGTTGTAGCAGCCCATCTGTGTGCTTTGGGTGATGTTTTGTTTTGGGGTGAATTATTTTTAAAAATGTCAAAGCCTCTGTTCCTCCAACCTGTTTTTCCATCCTGCGATTTATGTAGTACAATTGCACCCACTCCTGACGTTTGGATATTCCTCTGGTCAGAGGGAGGAAATGATTCGGGGTTCAATAAGAGCGAGCTCAGTATTGCACAGCTTCCACCAACAATGACAGGAGTGTGAAAACAGGCACAAGTTCAGTGTGAGATTAGAGCGGTGATCATTGTTTAATGGAACTCTGAGTAAGGAGTTCGATAACATCTGAAGCCACTTCAGTGAAAATCTTTATAGACATATCAACTTATGTCAAACTGCATTGCGCATTTGGTGTGGTCTAGATGAATTTATTCAAGGCTTTTGACATGGTCACAGAAATCAGGCTGGTGAAAACAAAAATCCCTGATGATCCAGGGGGATGGGCAAGCTTGATACAAAATTTAGGCCCAACAGCACGAAACAAAGTAGCATGGTTTATGGTTATTTTTGGGACCAGAGGGTTGTTTACTCTGGGATTACACACGTCTCAATTTGAGCTCCCCTCCAATATTGTGGTATATATTAATGATACGGACATAAATGCAGGTGTGTGTGATCAAGAAATTTGCAGATATCACAACAAATGTACACCGGCAGCGTGGTAGATAGTGGAGAGGATTTTTGTAGAATGGGAGAAGATATCAATGGACTGGGCAGAGAGGCAGAAAAGTGACGAATGCAATCAAAGCCAGTGAAGTTTGAGGTGAAGTCTTTGGGAAGTCAAACAACGGAAAGGTTTACAAGGCAAATAGCAGCATAATGAGTGGTGTTCAGGAAGTGAGGGGCATTGAGGTGAATGTCCGCAGTTCGCTGAAGGTGTGACGCCTGCTAAAAAATCTGGTTAAGAAGGGGCATCGAGTGATTTGCTTGATGAGTCGATGCGCATTTCTGGTCACATCATTACAGAAAGGCTGTAACAACACTAGAGAGGGAACAGAGGAGATTTACAAGGATGTTGTCAAGACTGGAAAACCCATGTTGTTCAGAAATGAACTCCAGAGAAGGAAATCTGCTGTCCTTATCGGACCTACAAGTGACTCCAAGTCCACAGTATTGCTGTTGACTCTTAACTGGTCACTGAAACAGTCTAACAAAGCATTCAGCTCAAGGGCAATTTGGGATGTGCAACAAATGCTGGTTTTGCAAGCGCCATGAAAATCACATCAATAAATATTTTTAAAAAGGTCAAGTAACCATGAAATCACAAGGGATATAGCAATACTGGGGAACAAGAAGAAAGAGTCAGGATGATGGTGCCAGAACTGAAAGCTTTTGACCGTCATGAAATCTTGAAAATGTCTTTCCTAAGGAACATCTGCAGTGTCCAACTCAGGAAAAAAGGTTATATGTTTCAGTGCGTATATCATCACGCTAACCTCTGGGGAATATTATGCCATGCTACTCTATCTCTCCTCAGAGCACAGTCCCCTCATCTTCATTGTTAGATTATGGTGTTAACGTTATAAACGGCTCCCACGGCCCTGGTGTGGAAGCGGACCTGGTATGGAAGATTTTGGGCATGGTTAAACTTCCACCACACCTCTCCATGTGTCAGTATCGCAGTAGGCAGGATGAGCCGAGGAGTAATGTTTTTCAGACTATCTAACGTAACCTCACAACCTCACTCTACCTCAACTTATGACTGACACCAACACCCGAGACACTGTGACTTGTTTCCCCTACAATCTCCCCAGTTATCCCCATCAGGACGCTTCACTCTCTTTATCTCTGCACCTCTCCCCATCGATTTCTCTATCCCTTACTTTCTATCTCTCCCTTTCTCACTCCCTTTTTCTCCCTCGCCTTATTTCTCTCTTTGCCTCTTTCCCTTTCTCTGTCTCTCTCTCCCCCCGGTCTCTCCCTGTGTGTCGCAATCTCTGTGTCATTACATATCTCTCTCTCTCTCTGCCTCTTTCGCCCTGTTTCCCCCACCTCTCTGTCTGTCTCTCTCTCTCTCTTTCTCTCAATACTCCTCGCTCTCTCTCAATATCCCTCTCTCCCTTAATTTACTTCACTCCCTCTCTCTTCCTCTTTCTCTCCTGCTTGCAACTTTCTCTCTCTTAACCTCTGTCTCCATTCTGTGTCTGTCTCTCTCCCTATTCTTCTTTCAGGCCTTCCTTCTTGATCTTTCAATCAGAACCTCTCCATTTCTAAGTTGCTCTCCCTCATTCTGTGGTGCAGTAATGTTCTGCCTTTCTGCCCCTCTTTCCCTGTCTTTCTCTCTCCCCTTCTAACCTTTTCTCTCACACTCTCTGTGTGTAAGAACATCTCTCTCACGAACTATATCTATGCCTCCCTCTCAATCTCTCGTTGCGTCTCACACTTTCCCTCTCCATCTCCCTTCCCCACTCTCACTCACTTTCACTCTCTCTCAATTCTTTTCAATTTCTCTCTGTCGCTTTCTGCCTCTCAACCTCCCTCCATGCCTTCATTTCTCTACGTCTCTCTCTCCCTCACCATGGCTCCCTCTCTCACTTCCCTTCTGTCTCTGTCGCTCTCTCTCTCCCTCAACTGCCTGAACTTTTTTCCCCAACTGTCCGTCTTGCTCTCACTCACTCTCTTGCTCTCACTGCTCCTCGCTCTGTTGCTCTGAAGGTCCCTCTCCCTCTCGAAGTCACTCTATCTCACACTATGTATATCTATCCTTGTAGCCTATTCGTCACTCTCTCTCTCTCTTGGTCTCTCTCTCTTGCTCTCTTTCTCACACACACTCCCCAGATATGTCTGCCTCTAAATCTGTTTATGTTTGTGGCTCCTCCTCCCTCTGTCTTTCTTTCCCTCCTTCCCTTTCTCGGTCTTCCCGTCTGTCTCTCTGTGTCTCTCTAAATGTCTTTCTCTGTCTCTCTCTTCCTCTCCCTCTGCCTGTATCTCTATCTCTTCTGCTGTCACCATCAATGGGGATAGTGTTCTGTATTATGAAGTCCCACTTTTCCCAGAGCCTTGAATATTGTGAAAAGTTTGGCAAAACGACCACATTGCCCCAATTCTGTTTTAATGTTTAATCTTGATTAAATGAATACCAGCACCAGGTTTGTAAACTAAGAAGTAAAGAACTATTTATTGAAAAAAACTGCTTTTAACAAGTTGCAAAAGAAACAAATGTGAATTGCCAACTTCTAACTCAATAACTCAAACTCCACCCCTTCTTAAACCCCTGTACACACACACACACACACACACACACACACACACACACACACACACACACACACACACACACACACACACACACACGCAAACACACGCACACACACACACACAAACACACAGGCACACACACACAAACACACACAAACACACAGGCACACACACACAAACACACACACAAACACATAGGCACACACACACACACACACACAGACAAACACACACACAATCACACAGACACACACACACAAACACACACACAAACACACGCTCACACACACAAAAGGCACAAACACACGCAGACACACACACGAAATTAAAAGAATGGAATTTAAGGGGTGAGGTAAAGCTGTTCAATAACACCAACCGGGAGTACAGCCTTAAATGGGTTGCTTTTGATTGAGATCATCCAAATTTCTTGCGTGTTTTTTGTTAATGACACGAGCTGGTCACTCAGCATCTTCCCTCTGCTGCTCACTGGTTGAAAACCTTGCTTTTCAAGTCTCTACTGGTGATTACCCCCGTCCCCCCCCCCACCTTTGCTTTTTTACAAAGGTTTTCAGAGAAAGCAGGTTTCAAATTGTGAGAAATAGCCAGCTAGCTGCGTACTGCAATCTTACAAAAAAAAAGGAGAGAGAAGTTCTACATCTCCCCTCTTTGCAGGCTAGGATCTGAACTGCCAGCACTGTTACCGCACAAAACCCTGTCACCTGGTCAGAAGATAATTCAAATGTTGGCGTCAGGCAATTCCCATTAGTCCAGGGATAAAAGCAAAGAACTGCGGAGGCTGGAAATGCAGAACACAAACAAAAACAGAAATACCTGGAAAAACTCAGCTGCTCTGACAGCATCGGTGGGGAGGGTCACAGTGGACATTTCGAGTCCTCATGACGCTTCAACAGAACTGTTATCGAGGGATCCTTTCCAGAACAATCGTCTTCTTTTATGACACGTTATTTCCCACGATAGTAAGTTTGTGGATATTCTTCATTCCATTGCACTGAATTAGCCTTTAAACAGTAGCCATGCTGGTTTTTCAAGCCGCAGTCCAGTTTTAAAGCGGCAGTCCAAGAAAAAGAACGTCCTTTACATCTCTAGTTCTCTCACTCTCTTCCTCTCTCTTTCCCTATCTGTCACCATCTCACCCTCGATGCCTTTCTCTCTGTATCTCTCTGACCGTCTCTGCATCTCTGTCTCTCTTTAGCTCTCTCTCTATCTCTGTCTCTGCCACTCCGTGTGTGTGCTGTCTATCTCTCTATGTCTGTTTTCTTGTCTCTTTCTATCTGTCTCCCTCAATCACTGTCGGCCTATCCCTCAGCCTCTGGCTCCCTCTGTCAATATGTCTGCCTCAGTCTTCCTTTTCATTTCTCCCTCTCTATCTCTCCCTCCCTCACATTCTCTCTCTCTCGCTGAATCTCTCGGCCTCCATTTCTGTGGCCGCCCCTCTCATTCTCTGTCTCTACTCTTTCTGTATGACGCCCGATCAAAGTCTCTCGCTTTGTCTCTGTCTGATTTCATCAGTCTCTCTCTGCCCCTGCCTCCCCTTCCTCTCCAACCCCCTCTCTTTATCTCTCTGTCTCTCGTGCTTATTATTTTTCCATCTCTTAATCTCTCTTTCCCTCTCCCTGACTCTCTATCTCCCTTTCTCTCCCTCTCCCGTGAGGTCTGTCCCTGATTTTTTCAGTGACTTTCCTGCTCTCCCTGTCTGTAGTTATCTCTGTCCCTCTCTTTCAATCTATTTCTATCCCTGCCTCTCTTCCTTTCTTTGCATCCCCTTTGTTGTCTCTGCCTTTGCCTAGGCCTGTCTCGCTGTCTCACTCTCTGCTTCACTCTGAGTCGCCCTCTATTTCCCAGCCTCCATCCCGCTCGACCTCTCATTCTCATCCTCTGACTCTCCTTCTACCTCTCCCTTGCTCACTCCTCGCTCTGCCTATCCTGTTCTGTTGCTCTATCTCTCTCACTCTATCTCCCGCGCTCCCGCTATCTCTGCCTCTGGCAGCCTGCAGATGTCTCTCTGCCTCTTAATCTTTCTCTCTGGCTGTCTCCCATTATTTCTCTCTCAACTCCGTTTGTCTCTCTCAGCCTCTGTGACGCTCAGTCACTGTGACTCTCTTTCACTCTCTCTTGCTCTCTTAATCATTTTTCTTTCTCTCTCTCTCTCTCCATTTGATTCTGCCTGTCTCACGCCCTCCCTTTGTCAATACCTTGTGCAATGTGTATTTCTCTATCCGTCTCTCTCTGCCGCTCTCTCACTTTGCCACTGCCCTTGTATCTCTCTGTTGCAATTTCCCCCTTGATGACTCTCTCTAACTAGCTCTCTCTATATCTCTGTTTCACACTCTCTGTTTCTTCTCTCGCCCTTCCCACCACACCCTGTCTGTATGAGTGCTGAGTTGATTCCACATTCCCAGCTCCCAGGGTAAAAGCCTCTTCTCATTCCGTTTACAGTCTTGAGATGAAAGTGATACAATCCCCCCCCCCCTCTGCTGGCCACTCAGCGCCACTACAGGCGCTCCTCTCCGCCAGTCTCAGAGAAGTTCAGTTACTGCATGGGTGCATCTGGAAACAGATTGACTAACTGTGAATATTGAATAATATTGTAAGGGATTGAAGTTTACAGCAGGATGCACAGTTCACTTGGGTGGTGCATTCACTCTTTCACCACCTGACCCTGGATATGAACTCCCTCCTCATTCCTCATTGGAGATATTGGCTGGGGATGTTAGTTGGGGATTATTTCAGACTGCTATGTGCACATTAGGTACACTTATCATTCTCTAATCCCATTCAGAATGGGGGTAGGTAAATTTTGCTCCATTCTGTAATTTCGCTTCAATACAAAATCAATGCATAACCCTACACAATGCATCTTGCTAAAAGCTTCCATACGTTTCAAATAAAATTTTCCAAGTTTCTCACACTGATTCTTTCCAAATGGAAACAAATAATTTGAAAGCACATGCAACATAGAGAATTGTTTGTTAGAGTTCTTTATATCGGAAACCCACAGTGCTCACAACCCCCATCCCCCCATCTTCCTTTTATATCTTTATCTGCCCAGGTGAATGTGTAGCAGGAGCAAGCTCGCCCCAGTCTACCTGGTACGTTTTCCCTCTTCCTGTTCTTATTTCCTCCAGGAAGGAGTTGACATTTAACCACGCCAGTCTACGCCCTCCACATCTAGGCTCCAATTTTAAGGGCACTAAAGAGAAAAAGCTGAAACCAGGATTTGGATTAGTTCGAGGCCCGTCCAGTGACCATGAACGCAGGTGCTAGCTTTGCTCTGTCCCCACGCTGTTACCAGATTCAAAGTCTCCACTACACCCTCTGCCAGCCGAGCCAGGGGGGAAGGTCCCACTCTGCATCCATTGCGACAGGCCCTGCCTCTCACTGATTCCAGAGCGATGCGCCACATTCCCCCTCTCCCAAAAACGCAAAACCACCAGCTTTCACTGTCCCCATGATATAGTCTCTTCCTCTCTTGGATCTGCAGATCCCTGTTAATAAGGGCTGAAGATGCCGCTGACACGATGAGCTAACATTTTGAGGAGTCACCCTCCTTAAGAGTTTCGGGAAGGGTCCATGGAGACTGACATTAATTCCAGCCACAGAACAAACAGGTACTGTTAAACCTGTCAATCCAATTCTTCTTGCATCCAACTGAAGTCGTCCATTTACGTGGTCCAGCTGGGACATGTGAGAGTTTTAGAGGGACGGAGTAGTGTAAAGAAAGAACTGAGATGTAGAACATTGGCAAATAGTGGAATTGTGACAGAGAGAGAGAGTGAATGAATGTGACAGAGATAGATACTGTGAGTGCACGTCGCACAGAGAGGGGGAGAGGCTGTGTGTGTATGACGGAGAGAGTGTAAATATACATGCCAGAGGGAGAGACCATGAGTGTGTGTAGCAGAGAGAGAGGGGAGTCAGAGTATGTGTGACAGAGAGAGGGAGAGAGTGTGAATGTTTGTGACAGAGGGAGAGACTGTGAGTTCTTGTCACAGAGAGGGAGTGGGTGTGAGTGTGTGTAACAGAGAGAGGGAGAGACAGTGACTGTGTGACAGACAGAGGGAGAAAGTGTGATTTTATTGTGACAGAGAGAGGGAGAGGCTGTGATTTTTTTGTGATGGAGGGAGGTAGATATTGTGAATGTATGTGACAGATGGATAAAGTTTGAGTGGTTGTTAAAGAGAGAGGAGGAGAGCCTGAGTGTGTGTTACAGAAAGAGAGAGAGAGTGTGAATGATTGTGTCAGAGAGACCACGTGAATGTGTGTGTATGAGAGAGGGACTAAGTGTCAGTGTTTCTGACGGAGATGCAGAGGATGTGAGTGTCAGTGACTGCAGTAGTCAGGGTGAGTGTATAAGTGGGGGAGTGTGTTTGTGTGTTACAGAGTGTCAGAGAGTGTGAATGCATTTGACAGAGAGAGGGTGAGCGTGTGTTTGACAGAGGGAGAGAATGTGAGTGCTTGTCATAGAGAGAGGAGGAGAGTGTGTGTGTATGTCACACAGAGGGGGAGTATAAGTGTGTGTGGCAGAGAGAAGCGGATAGTGTGAGTGTGAGCAACAGAGAGAGCGGGATAGTGTGAATGTGTGTGACAGAGAGAAGCGGATAGTGCGCGTGTGTTTGACAGATAGAGAGAGAGAGTGTTCACTTGTGCGAGGGAACGTGTGCGAGCCTGTCTGTGTGTGACAGAGAGACGGAGAGTATGTCAGCATGTAAGAGAGAGTTTGTGCGTGTGTGCGACAAACAAAGGGAGAGAGTGTGAGTGCTTTTCACAAAGAGGGGGCGAGAGTGAAGGGGAGAGTGTGAGTGTGTGTGACAGAGACAGAGAGAGAGTGTAAGTGCTTGTCATATAGAGAGGACGAGATTGTGATTGTGTATCACAGGGATGGGATAGAGTGTAGATGTGCATTATAGTGAGGGGGAAAGTGTGTTTGTGCATGGCAGAGGGAGGGGGAGAGTGTCATTTTTTTATCACAGAGAGGGTATAGAGTGTGAGTGTGTGTGACGGAGAGAGGAAGTGATTGTGAGTATGCATGACAGAGAGGGGGAAAGTGTGAGTAGGTGTGACAGAGAGGGTTGGATAGTGTGAGTGTGTGTGACATTGAGAGGGGAGAGTGCATGCGTGCGAGGGCTTGTTATTGAGAGTTGGCGAGAGCGTGAATGTCTATGAAAAAGGGAAGGGGTGAGTGCGAGTGTGAGTGACATAGAGGGTGGGAGAGTGTGAGTGCGTGTGACAGTGAGAGGGAGAGTGCAAGCGTGTGAGTGCTTGTCATTGAGAGTGGGTGAGAGCGTGAATGTCTATGAAAAAGAGAAGGGGAGAGAGCGAGTGTGAGTGACATAGAGGGTGGGAGAGTGTGAGTGTGTGTCGCAGAGAGCGGGGTGAGGGTAAGTGTGTGTGAGACACAGAGAGGAAGAGCGTGTGAGTGTTTGTCATTGAGAGAGGGCAAGAGCGTCAGTGTGTTTCACAGGGAGGGGGAAGATTGTGAGTTTATGAAAAATATAGGAACAGGCCCTGCCTCTGCTTCCAAACTACAGCAAAATGCCCCGCCTGCATGGAGCAATGGCGCATCATGCCCCGCTTGTCCTCTAACACTGAAGCAACAGGTCCTGCTTCAGGCCCAAAAATGGAGCAACAGACCCCGACTCCTCTCTGACAAAAAGGAACAGGCCCCGCCTCCACTCCGACCAGGAAGCAGCAGGCCACACCTCCACTCTGACAATGGAGCAACAGGCCCCTCCTCTACTCCGACCAGGAAGCAGCAGGCCACACCTCCGCTCTGACAATGCAGCAACAGGCCCCTCTTCCACTCCGACCAGGAAGCAGCAGGCCACAACTCCACTCTGACAATGCAGCAACAGGCCCCTCCTCCACTCCGACCAGGAAGCAGCAGGCCACACCTCCGCTTTGGCAATGGAGCAACAGGCCCCTCCTCCACTCTGACCAGGAAGCAGCAGGACACACATCCGCTCTGACAATGGAGCAACAGGCCCCTCCTCCACTCTGACCAGGAAGCAGCAGGACAAACCTCACATCTACCATTAGAGCAACAGGCCCCTCCTCCACTCCGACCAGGAAGCAGCAGGCCACACCTCCACTCTGACAATGGAGCAACAGGCCCCTCCTCCACTCCGACCAGGAAGCAGCAGGCCACACCTCCGCTCTGACAATGCAGCAACAGGCCCCTCCTCCACTCCGACCAGGAAGCAGCAGACCACACCTCCGCTCTGACAATGGACAACAGGCCCCTCCTCCACTCCGACCAGAAAGCAGCAGGCCACACCTCAGATCTACCAATAGAGCAACAGGCCCCTCCTCCACTCCGACCAGCAAGCAGCAGGCCACACCTCCGGTCTGACAATGGAGCAACATGCCCCGCCTCCACTCCGACCAGGAAGCAGCAGGACACACCTCAGATGTACCAATAGAGCAACAGGCCCCATCACGCTCTGGCATAGGTGCAGCAGGCCCCGCCTCCGCTCTGGCAATGCATCAAAGGGACCGGCGCCAGCTGCGAGAATGGAGCAACAGGCTTCGCTCCCGCTCTCACAGTGGATCAACATGTCCCGCCCATGTTCTGGTAAAAGAGCCTCTTGCTCTACCTCTCCCAATGTTTTAGCCAGCCAATGTTCTGTCCATTTTACTGTGTGACCCCCTGATATGCTGAGCTTATGTTTTCAGCAAACACTTTTCATGTGGCAGCTTATCAAATGCCTTCTGAAACCCCAAGCACAGCAGATCTACATGTTCCCCTTCATCCATGGTGCAAGTTGCAGCATCAAATAAATCGGTTCACCATGAGTCCTCTTGCATAAAACCATGCTGACTCTCGCCCGTTAACTTTAGTTTTTCGAAGTGGCCAGCGAGAACCCGGTTGACGATCAATTCTAACACCTTCCCCATGACAGGCATCAAGGTAACTTCCCTATCATTCCCTGATTTCTGCTCTCTCCCTTCTTGAATAGAAGGGTTAAATGTATTGAGTTCAGATCTGATGGGACTTCCCAGAATCTAGCGAATTTGGGAAAATTAATGCCAGCACATACACGACCTCAACACCTAACGTTGCAGGAACAGTACCTGTCCACCTTTCAGGCCTGTGAAGTGAACATGCACCTTGATAAGATTGTTAAAAATATATTTTTGGAGTCATAGCAGCATTCAGGAAAGAGGCGCCTGTGCCATTTGGTGCTGTCAGGCCCCCACATTAAAGGAAGAATATACTTGTGGCACAATCTGGTTGGGGATTGCCTCACCAGGCCTGTCCCAGATGCAGCTAAACAATCTCAGCAAACTGGCAGATCAATTGAAACCAGAGAATCTCCCAAAACTCCAACCATCTCCACGGTGACCTGGCATCTTCTGGTATCTTGTCAAATAGACCTTCAGTTTACACAACCTTAAATTGAATATATTTCACTGATATGAAGAAACATACGGACGTTACAGACCCTCAGTGCTAATTCATCACGCTTGAACTAATTTAGCTCCAAAAGTCCAAAAGACTGGAAGTTTGGTGGGTTCAGGTTCAATATTGGCATTCAAGAGGCCATTACATGATTATTTATATGGACAACATATGAAGAGTGACAGGGAAAAGTCAGGAGGATGGCACTGAACCATGATGCTCATTCGGGCGGCAGGTTTAGACACGATGGGCCAATGGCCTCTTTCTGCTCATTCGCAATTCTGCGATTCTGTGATTCTCTTATTGTTTCAGGTGTCCAGAACTTAAACAGTGAGAACATGTCAGTCCGTTGAATACACGACTACCTTAGTGTGTAAAAACGTGGAGGAGGGGGTGAGTGCTAATTGAGGGGGTCGGGGACTGTCAGAGGGTCAGTAATGAGGGAGTGCTGCACAAACCGAGTGTCAGTACTGAGGGAGTGACTCACTGTCAATGACTCTATACTGAGGGGGCAGTGCACTGTCAAATGGTCATTGCTGAGTGAGTGCTGCAATCACGCATTGCCTTATGTGGATTACAACCTTCATGCTTAAGGGGTTGTTCCAGATCACGACCTCTTGTCTGAAAATTATCTTCACCTGAGTTTAAAATATCCACCTCTCACATACTCCTGCTTGGTGACTGAAGAAATGATCCACCACATCCTCAGTGAAGGATTCCAACAGCGATCGTACTCTTCATCAAGATTATTCTTTAAAAACAATATAATGCTCAGCTATGGTACAAATGCATGGATATTATAATGGTCCGTGGCTCTCGTTATAAAAATTATTTCCCTCGTCAGGAACGTGCAGTGTTGAGCTCTGTGAAGTCGTGTACAGAATACTGCGTGAGGCATTCTGTTTCCTATCTTATTTAAACATTTATTCAAGAGCCAGAACTTGCAAAACACTTTAAATAGTTCAGTACATGGAACGTTAAAGATATACAAAGATGGAAAGCATAATCTTAATTCTAATATAGAATCCAGAACATAAAACTATTCAAGGCTACAATCAGAAATATCTTATAATCGTGCATCAAGCTTTAAAGCAAATTATTACCTTAAGGAACAAGAAGAGTGAGCTGATAATGGTCAGCGCAATGAAGTTTGAAATAACCAGCCACGCAGACAGCTCTAGTGAGAAGCAGAATTTCAACACTGCTGGCTTTTCAGTGGTATGATTTCCTATCTATCTGTCAATTTTGATTGAATTACATTGCCCTTAGCAACCGTAGTGTTGCTTCTTTGAATAAGCTCTTTTATCTTAAGGTTCTATTATTCACTGCTTTTCATAATGGTTTAATAGTTGTGGACGTTCTCACTCTATGGTCACTGTGAGAGCTTTTATGTTCAATAAATGTTTGTAATATGTTCTAAAAACAACTCTTACAACCAGTTTACCTTGTTTCAGTATTCGCATCATCTGTATTATTTTAATCCACTTTATAAACATTTCACAGAATGTTCTTATAATATATATATATATATATATACATAATATATATATATGTATTTCCAATTAGATTATTGAAAGGCTATATCCCCGCGGCAACGGCCCTTCAGAAAGCTTTCTGATCATGTTCACTTCGAAATGAATATAGTCCACTAGAACTTACTGATATACATGACCAGGTTATCAGGATTCTTTCTTAAAACATCAGTAACTCCAAACTGCACACTAACTTATCATTTTTTTATGTCACTATCGTTTTATAAATGCTTTTGCTAAATGTTGAAACTTTATCACATAGACAGAATTTACATATTCTGATGTTTTTTTCTCTCTGGAGATTGCCCATATCTGTTACTGGATTCCGAAAAGGGCTTTTGAAATTTCAGTGAATTGTCACAACATGAGGACATGTTCCAATGGTACTGTGATTTATCTGTATGTGAAAAGTAACCTGTGTGAAGCTTTTATCCGTCTTCTACACCTTAACACAGAGTGACCGCTGATTCAATTCTAAAGTAAAATGTTCGAATCATATTCAACCTCACTATTTCTATCTTCCATCAAAGGCTGTAGGCTGAGTGGTTGGAGAATATGAACTATTGGAAGGTGGAGAATTAGAGAGTGCTGCACAGTCGGTGGGTTAGGAAAGATGGAGAGCTACCCTGTCGGAGGCTCAGAGCTGCGGGAGTGGCACACTATCGGATAGTCAGTACTGAGGCAGTGCTGCACTCTCGAAGCGTGTGTATTGAGCTGTTGCTGCACTGTCAGTGGTTCAGTATTGAGGTATTGCTGCACTGTGGGAGGGTCAGTATTTAGACATTGATGCACTGAAAAGGGGGTCATAGACAGTGAGAGCTGATATAAAGGCGGGGCAGTAAAGAAGGGAATCTGCAGTGTTGGGGCGTCAGCATTTTTTGAGTGCTGCACTGTGAGACGGTCAGTTCTGATGGAGTTCTGATCTATGGGAGAGGCCGTACTGATGAAAAGCTGTGCTGTCAAAGGGTCAGTGTAGAAGGAGTGCTGCACTGTCAGAGGGTCAGCACAGAGGAGTGATGTACTATCGGAGGGTCAGTCTGAGGGTGCACCACACTGTCAGACGTTCATTGCTGAAAGAATGCATTTTGGGTGGTCGGAACTGAGAGCGTGCTGAACTGGCAGAGGATGAGTACTGAGGGAGCGATGCAAAGTCCGCGAGGGGAGCACTGAGGAAGCGCTGCATAATCAGATGGTCAGTACTGAGGGATTGTTGGATTGCTGGGGGGTCAGTATTGCGGGAGTGCTGTACTATCAGATGGAAAATGCTGAGGGATTGTTGCACTTCTGGAAGGTTAGTACAGGGCGAATGCAGTACTGTCAGAAGGGGAGTACTGATGGAGTGCTGCATTGTCGTCGAGTTAGTACTGAGGGAGTGCTGAACTGCCAGAGGGTCAATACTGAGGAGGTGTTATCGGGGTACCTCTGAAGGAGTGCTGCACCATCAGATGGTCAGTAGCGAGGAGTGCTGCACTGTTGGAGGGTCAGTATTAGGAGAGTGCTCTACTGTCAAATGGTCAGTAATGAGGGAGTGCTGCACTGCTGGAGGCTCAGTGTTGAGGGAGTATTCACTATCAGAGGGTCAGTAGTGAGTGATTGCTGCACTGTTGAAGATTCAAAATTCAGGAAGTGCTGCATTTTCGAACGGTCAGTACTGAGGGAGCACTGCACTGTAAAAGAAGCATCTTTGAGTGCATTCCAACACTGTGGGAGGGTTGGGGGGGGGGGGGGGGGGCGAGACATTGTCGCAGAATCAGGGTTCTGATCAATGTCATATGTCGATACTGAGGTACTGCTGCACATTTAGAGGGTAAGTACTGAGATAAAAGCCCGTTATATCACCATTCCTCGCAATCTATACTTGTAATATCACGTCGCTACACCGCCACATCTCATGCACCAAGTGTTACATTCTTCCTCTCTCCTGCCCTGGTGTGCCTGGAATACCGCCAAACCCATGCATCCGTCTTATCCCTCCCCGGCCAATGATAGCCACCACCCTACTTGTTGTTGATGCCCTGGATGCTATGGAAACCAGGAGTGTGCGGGATCACTGACGACACAACACTTCCTCTCTATGCTCCAGTCAGTGTGGGCCCCTGTGCAAGGCTGGAAAACAACATCATGTTGAACAGACTCTGTCCATTTGCTCTTTCACCATAACGACAATAGCACCACCCTTCTCTTTTTGCCTGCTGTCGGCACAGAAACAACCCGTCCACCAATGGAAACATAGAATTAAATGGAAAATTAAACGTCATTCTCAGCCAGTCCGTGTTAAAGTTATTCAATGGATTGAAGAATTGGTGTAAAGGGATATTTCAGCAGATTCTTCAACTGCTGCCTGAACTTAGTCTGGGTCACAGCGTAAATCCCAGTGTTTGTGCAGCAGCTCAGGAGCTGCAACATGAATCCCAATTCCATCACAATATAATCTAGGTCAACATGCATATTCCTCAAGAACGATATCCGGCTCCATATAGAAAACAATATTAACACCGCCCACAACAGGATGAAATTGGCTGAGATAACGACCAGTAAAATGATGGATTTCCTTCGACTCTCCATCTCTGGGTCTCTGGGACCCTCCCCACTACTGTGAGCCCGGAGTCTCCTGCGGGCTCTGCTGCTGACTAAAATGTGTCTGACGGTGAGAACATTGAGCAGCAGAATCAAGAAAAATGGGACACAGGGGGTAAGAATGTGATGGAGAAATTCTATAGTTATCCAGACCATAGAGCGCTGAACATCAAATGATACAACGCAAAACCAGGGCGAGTTCATGAGAAAATACCGACCTGTGAGCATAAAGTACCAGATAATATTCTTTAAGCAACTCAGCACAGTCACTGTTCCCAGAACAATAGCCGCCGTTTTCTCAGTGCAATATTTACTTTTCAGATTCTGGTGACAAATAGCCACAAATCGATCAAAGGTGAAAGTGACAGTGAACCAGACGGAACAGTCCGTGGCAGCATATAGGAAGACAGCATGGATATTACACACAGGGATAGAATACAGGAAACGAAACTCTTCCCCAAAAACGATCGGAATGTGTCTCAATATCAGGTCAAGGATAATGACCAGTAGATCCGCTGCTGACATGGCCACCAGGTAACGAGAGACACATTTGGATAGACCGCAGTTTCCCCGAGACAGGATGACAATTGACAATAAATTAACTGTGTGGAAGAAAGATAAGCATTGAAATTAGCTGGGGAGAAATGTGACCAGTTTGATTTAGCAAGTCCTGAAATGTTGAATTGTGCTCTTCTTTCCTGAGCTGTGTGAATATGATGCAGCCTGAACGGACAAGGGAAAGCCAGAGATGATATGGAAGGCAGGAGAGATTTAAGCGAAAAAAGGTTATTACTGAAATATTTGAATTTAATCTATTGCAAATTCTGTTTTCCTTTCCTTACATGGCTTAAAAACTGTTGACCCCTACACTCAATCAGATCTAAGCGACCTTCTCCTCCTTCGTGCCATCCCAGGTGTAACTGAGTTGTCACAATTCTGGAGGCTAAACATTGAGTTTTGGATTGGACAGGAATTTTTCATCCAGCTGTTTAATCCCCCTTCCACTGTCCTTCTAATTTATTCGCCAAGGTCCAGGTAACACACAATCTGGGTTGCCTGGGTTCCTGACAGGGTTCTCCTGTGTCCAACAGTTTTGGGAGTGGACATCAAATACGGGACTTCAAATTCCGAGGTAGGGCTGTTTCTGATTCGTCCAAAACCCCTCCATTATCAAGGCTCACCGATCTGAAGCATCGCATTTACTTCCTTGCTGCAGTTTCTGCCTGATATGTGGAGAATTTGAAAAGCAATAACAAAACCAACTTACATTAATTCAGCACCTTTAGTATAACCGAACATTTCTATGCATTTGACTGGAACAATATCGGACCAAATACTACACCGAGCTCAAGAAGAAGATATTGAACCCATTAAAACAGAGCTGGAACACAATTACATTTTAATGTTTTAAAAGCAAGGAAGAGAGGTAGGGATGGGAGAATATTGGAGAGGATACAATCCAGTATAATGTAATCAATAGAAACTCAATTGTCCAAATCAGAGGCAGTGCAAGGACAGAGAGACCTGGGCTGTTTGTGCACAAATCTCAGGACAGGATAAGAACGCCCTGAATAGAGCTTATGTGATCCACCACAGTGTTAATAGAGGCAGAGTGAACACAAGGTACGGTGGTATAATAAACCTACATAAAGCCGTATTTTGATCACGCCCTTTATGTTGTTTCAAACATCGGGCGCCACACTTTCAGAAAGATATAAAGGGTTGGGAGGGAATATAGGCGATATTTACCAGAGTGTATCCAGTAATGTAGGATATATGGACAGACTAGAGAAGCTGCTTTTCCCAACTGCACCCTACCCCATACCTCAACTCCAGCTTGCCATGGATGCTGTGCTCAAGCAGGAATGAGACAGTGCCGGGGCAGTGGGTGCCGTGGAGGTAGGGACATGGAAAATGGAAAGGGAGTGAGCCTTGCATTCTGATCTGTTGGGGGCTGTTGGCCAAAATCAGTCTAGGGAAGAAACAGAGGAGACTAAATTGTGGCGCAGATCTGCTCACCTGTGGGTCTGAAATGGGCAAGTGGGCTGGCAGTTTGTCTGTGCCTCAATTCAATTCTCCCCGCCGGAGGAGAAGCCTGACAAACCCCTTGACAATTCAGAGAAGGGAGGGACAGCTGAGACCTCAAGTTCAGCCATGACTCACACCCATAGAAATGAGCAGATAGGAGGTGTATGGTCCGTGGATCAGGAATGGAGTTTGTGAACAAAGCTTCACACAATGACTTTTGTCTCACCAGAATTTAGACGACAAACACTGTCATGAAGTTAAACATGTTTCACAAGTTAATGTCTGAATGTGAAGACTTACCAGGTACACCGAGAATAGCGAGAATGGGATAGTAAACTCCTTGAATAACGTAAAGCACCCATATAATGCACCAATTTAATATTCCCCAATGATCCTCTGCAGAAAGTAAGTTAAGCGCCGTGGTGAAGAGCCTGCTGAATGTTGCAACCTTCCAACGTATTCTTCTAAGGTCCTGATCCATTGTTGTAACATTCCAATTTAAACATCTCAGGTTCTGGTCCATTGTTGTAACATTCCAATTTATACATCTCAGGTTCTGATCCATTGTTGTAACATTCCAATCTATTGTTCTCAGGTTCTGTCCTACCCTCTGTCTCCCTTTTAAGCCGAAGATCCCGGCTGGTTGTGGATGGAATGCTCCCGATATTACTGTGGGATAACGCTTTGAAAGGCGCCGCTTATAAATAGAAGAGGGCCACGTTTCAGAGGCACAGTTAAATTCCATGGAGACTGACATTAATTACAGGCACGGAACAAACAGGTTCAGTTAACCCATTTCGTTCCTGCACTCTTGCGTCAGAACAGAGATGCACGAGTTTTGCTGAGTGAAGTGAGGTGGTCTTAGCGGAGGCACTGATCATAATCTTTCATTCTTCCTTGTATACGGGAGTGACGCCCGATGACTTGAAGCTTGTAAATGTTCCACCCTGCTTTGAAAATAGAACAAACACTCTAACTGCAGCCCGGCAGTCGAATGACGCTGTTGGCTCAATTTCTACAGGCCATGATGTAGGGCAAAAATAGCGGACGTACTGTTAATAATGTATCGGTTCATAGAATACAGGGGACATGAGAATCTTAATAGCAAAGCAAACATGTCTGATGAATTGGATCGTGGCCACTTCCGCAGTAGCTGAAAGTGCTGATGTTCGTCCGTTCCTTGCTATTTAGATCTTATTACCAAAGGCGAGCGATCAGCCGTCATTAGTTAGACATTTAATGGAAACGGAAACCCATGGGGTATAGAGGCAGTGGCAGAGTGGATGCGACATTGACCTGGTGACAGAGAACGGAGAAAGAGTGATAAGTTTTTTAAAAAAATCATTCACGGGCTGGCCCAGCATTTATTGTCCATCCATAACTGCCCCTTGAGAAAGTGGTGTTGAGCTGCCTTCTTGAACCGCTGCTCGACATATGATGTGAGTGCAACAACAATGCTTTAGGGAAGGAGTTGCAGGATTTTTACCCAGCGAAAAGTATGCAATGCTGATCTATGTCCAAGTCAGAATGGTGAATCACTTGGAGGAGAACCTCCGGGTTGTGCTGTTCCCATGTATCTGCTGTCCTTGTCCTTCTAGATGTAAGCTCTCGTCTGTTAGGAAGGTGCTGTTTAAGGAGCCTTGATGAGTTCCTCAAGTGCTTGTTCTAGATGGTACACACTGCTGTTACTGTCTGCCGGTGGTGCAGGGGGTGAATATTTGTGGATTTGCTGCCAATTACATGGGGTTGTTTTGTCCTGGACGGTCTCAAGCATATTGAGTTTTGTGGGAAATGCACTCATGAAAGCAAGTGGAGTGTATCACAAATAGAAGGACGTGAGGAAGGAATCTGGGACAATTACAAAGTCTCTTCTTTAACATATTGGTACACATGCAAGTTATCTGGACAAGGGTGTGCTGTTGAAAGGAAAAGTAAGATATTTCTCCTGAGGAGGAACTTCACACTAACATGTTATAACTCACTGGTTCGGCCTCGGCTGGAGTACTGTGTCTAATTCTGGATTTGTTATCTTACAAAGCAGGGCAGGGCCCTGGTGAGGCTGTTGATGATATTTCCAAGAATGGTTATAAGGATGATGGACTCCAGCCACGTGGGGCATTAACGAAACTGGGACTGTTTTTTTTTAATAGTATCATAATATCAGGTAAAAGGAAGTTACAAAAGAGACATTGGAATCGGGATGTGTTTTGATAGCGTGAGAAGGGACAAACAGGTTTCATTTGAATATGGGTGGGAAACCACTTCCAGAGTGAGTGCAGTTCAAACATTACTCAGGAAGCAGGACACCATCCAAGACAAAGCAGCCCCACTTGACTGGCACCCGATCCAGGAACTTTCACTCCCTCCACCACCGGGGCACAGTGGCTGTGGTTTTCAGGGATAATTGGAAAGATCAGTGGAGGAACTAATTGGATAGCGTTTGTTTGTGTCTATGTGTGCCCATAGGCACTTGTTTACTCTTTGTGTGCATGTGTGGACATAACCGCTTTTTTATTGTTTTTGTTTATGTTTGTACATACCCAAATGATTATCATTTGCGTATGTGTGTTAGCATAAATACTTGTTTACTGTTTGTGTGTATGATCAACCCTCTGCTGGTTGCTTTCTTTTTTCTTGGACTGTCGCTTTAAAATGTGACTGCTGCTTCAGGAACGATCATGGCTACTGTTTAAAGGCAAGTTCGCTGGAATAGAATGTGGAATTTCTACAATCTTGCTATCTTGGAAAATTGTGTGCCATAAAAGAACAGGATGGTTCCGGAAAGGAGCCCTGGACTATCGGGAATTTGAATTAGCTCCTGACGAGGTGAGAGGGTTGTGTGTGGTAACAGTGCAGGCAGTTCAGAAACCAGCCTGCAAAGAGGGTAGAAACAAAACCTCTCTCTCTCCTGTATTTGTCAAGATTCCAGTAAGGAGCTGGCTGGCGATTTCTCATATTTCTGCATCCTGCTTTCATTCAAAAACCCTTTCAATAAGATTTCTCAGGCCCGCTCTCCACCTAAAGCTGCAATCTCTTTACTCCTCAGACCTGATCTCTCTCTACAGCTCCACTCTCTCTAAACCCAGGCCTGTTCTTTCCCTACCCATCGATTCTCTCTACACCCGCCCCCCCCCCCCCCACCTACAGGGCTGCTCTCTCCCTACAGCTCTACTCTCCCTATCCCCCCAGACCAGCTCTCTCCTAAAGCTCCACTGCCTTTACACCTCAGACCTGATCTCTGTCAACAACTCCACTCTCTCTAAACCCAGGCCTGCTCTCTTCATACCACTCTACTCTCACGACACCCCAGATCCGCTCTCTCCCTACGGCTCCACGGTCTCACCACCCCAGACTCGCTCTCTCGACAGATCCACTCTAACTACACCCCAGACCCGCTCTCCCTACAGCTCTACTCTCTCTAAACCCAGACCTGCTCTCTCCCTAACACTCTAATCTCTCTACCCTCCCAGAACCACTGTCTACATACAGCTCCACTTTCTCTGCACCCCACACCCGCTCTCTCCCTACAGCTACAGTCTTTCCACACCCAAGACCCGATCACCCCCGACGGTTCCATTCTCTCTACCCCGCAGACCCGCCTCTCCCTATGGCTCCACTCACTCTACACCCCGGTCCTGCTCTCTCCCTACAGCTCCACTGTCTCTGCAACCCCAGACCCGCTCTCTCCCTGCTGCTCCACTCTCTCTACACCCCCCAGACTTGCTCTCTCCCTACGGCTCCAATCTCTCTACACCCCCCAGACCCGCTCTCTCAATAAGACTCCACTGTCTCTACCGCCAAGACCCACTCTCTATCTACAGCTCCACTCTCTCTACACCGCAGACCCACTCACGCCCTATAGTTACACTCACTCAACCCCCCAGACCCGCTCTCTCCCTACAGCTCCACTCTCTCTACACCCCAAACCAGCTCTCCCCATACAGCTGCATTCTCTCTGCCCCCCCCCAGACCCGCTCTCTCCCTCTGGCTACACACTCTCTACAACCCAGACCCGCTCTCTCCCTACAGCTGCACTCTCTCTACCCCCCCAGACCTGCCATCTCCCTACTGCTCCACTCCCTCTACACCCAGACCCGCTCTCGGCCTACAGCTAAACTCTCTCTACCTTCCCAGACCCAATCTCTCCTTACGGCTAAACTCTCTCTACCCACCAGACCTGCTCTCTTCCTGAGTCTCCAATCTCTCTACCCCCCCTGACCCTCTCTATCCCTAAGTCTCCAATCACTCAACCCCCCATGCCCGCTCTCTCCCTGTGTCTCCACTCTCTCAACACCCTCCAGACCCTCTTTCTACTTAAATCTCCAATCTGTCTACGCACCCCCCGCACCCACACTCTCCTTAAGTCTCCAATCTCTCTACTCCCCAGACCCTCTCTCTTCCTAAATCTCCAATCTCCCTAACCCCAGATTTTCTCTCTCCCTATGTCTCCAATCTCTCTAAGGCCTAGACCAGCTCTCTCCCCAAGTCTCCAATCTCTATATTTCCTTGGCCCTCTCTCCCCCTAGGTCTCCAATCTCTCTACGCCCCAGACCTGCTCTCTCCCTGAAGCTATAATTTCTGTGCGCACCAGAATCTCTCTCTCCCTGCAGCTCCAATCGCTCTAACCCCACCCCAGAACCGTTCCTTCTCTACAATTCCACTCCCTGCTTCCCGAGACCCGCTCTCCCCTAAATGCTGTGTTCTCTCTATCTTCTAGACCTGCTCTTTCACTACAATACCACTCTGTCTAAACCCAAGTCCTGATCTCTCCCTAAAACTCCACTCTCGCTACACCCCAGAGCCGCACTCTCCCTATAGCTCCACTCACTCAAATCCTCGGACCCGCTCTCTCCCTACAGCTCCACACTCTCTACACCCCAGACCCGCTCTCTCCCTGCGGCTCCATTTTCTCTACACCCCAGACCCGCTCTCTCTCTACGGCTCCACTCTCGCTACACTTCCCAGACCTGCTCTCTCCCTACGGCTCTAATCTCTCTACAACCTATTGACCTGCTCTCTCCCTACATCTCCAATCTCCCTACACCCCAGACCACTCTCTCCCTATGTCTCCACTCTCTCTATCCCCCAGACCCGCTCTCTACCTACAGCTCCACTGTCTCTACATCGCAGACCCACTCATTCCCTACAGCTTCCACTCACTCAACCCCCCAGAATCGCTCTATCCCTATGGCTCCACTCTCTCCACACCCCAGACCCGCTGTCTCCGTAAAGCTCTATTCTCTCTACCCGTCAGACCCGCTCTCTCTCTCATGCTACACTCTCTCTACAGCCCAGACCCATTCTCTCCCTACAGCGGCACTCTATCTACACACCCACACCTGCCCTCTCCCTACAGCCACACTCACTCTACACCCCAGACCCGTTCTCTTCCTTCAGCTCCGCTCTCTCTAACCCCCAGACCCGCTCCATCCCTCAGTCTCCAATCTCTCTACCCCCAGATCCGCTCTCTCCCTAAGTCTCCAATCATTGAACTCCCCAGACCTCCTTTCTCCCTGTGTCTCCACTCTCTCTACATCCTCCAGGCCCTCTCTCCCCTTAAGTCTCCAACCTGTCTACCCCCCACACCTGCTCTCTCCCTAAGTCTCTAATCCCTCTAGCCCCAGACCCTTCCTCTCCCTAAGGCTCCAATCTCTCTAACCTCCAGACCCGTTCTCTCCCTAATTCTCGAAACTCTCTACCCCAAAGACTCGCTCTCTCCTGAAGTCTCCAATCTGTCTACCCCCCAGACCAGCTCTCACCCTGAAGTTATACTTTCTGTACACGCCAGAACCTCTCGTTCCCTGCAGCTCCACTCTCTCTAACCCCACCCCAGACCCGCTCTTTCTCCACAGCTCCACTCTTTCCGCTCCCCCAGACCCGCTCTGTCCTAAATGCTCTGTTCTCTCTACCTTCTAGACCCGCTCTTTCCATACAATACTACTCTGTCTAAACCCCAGTCCTGCTCTCCCCCTGAAGCTCCACTCTCTCTACACCCCAGACCAACTCTCTCCCTACAGCTCCATTCACTGAATCCCCCCAGACCTGCTCTCTCCCTCGGGCTACAGTCACTCTACAACCCAGACCCGCTCTCTGCCTACAGCTGCACTCTCTCTAACCACACAGACTTGCCTTCTCCCTGCGGCTCCACACACGCTACACCCCAGCCCCACTCTGTCCCTATGGCTCAACTCTCTCTACACCCCCCTAGACCCGATCTCTCCCTACAGGTCCACTCTCTCTACACCCCCAGAACTGCTCTCTCCCTATGGCTCCAATCTTTCTGTACCCCTCAGACCAACTCTATCCCTACATCTCCTATCTCTCTACACCGCACACCCGCTCCCTCCCTAAGTCTCCAGTCACTCTACCCCCCAGACCGTCTCTCTCCCTAAGTCTCCGATTTGTCTAACCCCCAGAACCGCTCTCTCCCTAAGTCTCCAATCTCTCTAACCCCCAGACCCGCTCTCTCGCGACGTCTCCAATCTCTCTAACCCCAGACCCGCTCTCTCCCTAAAGCTATACTTTCTGTATGCGCCAGAACCTCTCTCTCCCTGCAGCTCCACACTCTGGAACACCACCCCAGGCCCGCTCTTTCTATACAGCTCCACTGTCTCCGCTCCCCCAGACCCACTCTCTCCTAAATGCTCTGTTCTCTCTACCTTCCAGACCCGCTCTTTCCCTACAACACCACTCTGTCTAAACCCCAGTCTTGCTCTCTCCCTAAAGCTGCACTCTCTCTATCCGTCAGACACCAAAACATTCAAATTAAACAATCAGACAAATAATCATTCTACGCCATTGAAATCAAACAACCTGACCAATACTTACCCCACCCCATTCAAATCGAACTACCTGAAAAATAAACACCCCACCCCTATCAAATCAAGCAGTCTCTCTCATATCCACCCCTTCCCATTCAAACCAAGCAAACTGACCAAATAAGCACCCGAACCAATTCAAATGAAACAACCTGCCCCATACCAACCCCTCCACATTCAAACTAAACAACGTGACCCATATCCATCCAGCCCATTCAACTCAAACAACCTGACCCATAACCACCTCACCACATTCAAATCAAGTAACTTGACGCTTAACCACCCCAAAACATTCAATGAAAACAACTTGAAGCCAAACCACCCTACCCCACTGAAAGCTAACAACCTGACTTTTTATCACCCCACCCCATTCAATTCAACTAACCGGATCCATAAGCAAACCACCCCATTCAAATCAATCGTCTAAGCACATAAACTCCCCACCCAAGTCAAATCAAATGTCCTGACCAAAAACCATCCCAAACCATTTTTTTTAAATCAAGGACTGACCCATACCAACTCCATGATATTCAGATCAGACAATCTGACCCGTAACCACTCCAGCAAATTCAAAACAATAAAATCTAACCCATAACCAATCCACGACATTCAACTGGAAAATATGACCCATAACCACCCCAAGGCATTCACATCAAACCATTTGTCCCATAACCGCCCCAACTCATTCAAAACAATCTGATCCATGACCACACACCACGTTGAAGCCAAATAACCTGAACGATAACCACCCCACCCCATTCAAATCAAACAACCTGATCAATAATCACCACACCACATTCAAACCAAGCAACCTGATCAATAATCACCACACCACATTCAAATCAAAAACCTGAACAATATCCACCCCATTCCGCTCAAATCAAACAACCTAACCCTTACCACCTCACCCCATTCAAGCAAAACAACCTGACCCATAACAACCGCAACACATTCAAATCTAACAACGTGACCCATATCCACACCATCACATTCAAAGCAAACAACCTGACCCATAACCACCCCACCCGATTCAAACCAAACAACCAGATCCAGAACCACCACACGACATTCAAGTCAAAAACCTATCCATATCCAACCCATCCCACTCAAATCAAACAATCTAACCCATAACCACCTCACCCCATTCAAGCCAAACAGCCTGACCCATAACCACTCCAACCCATTCAAACAAAACAACCTCACCCATAACAACCCCACCACATTCAAATCTAACAACCCGACCCATATCCACACAATGACGTTCAAATCAAACAACCTGACCATAACCATCCCACCCACTAAAATCCCAAAACCTAAACTAAAACCACCCCACAGCATTGACAGCAAACAATCTGACCATAAATTCCCTACCCCATTCAAAACAAACAACCTGACCCATATGCGCCACAAGCCATTCAAATCGAGCAATCTGACCCCTAACCACCCTACCGATTCAAATAAAACATGCTGAGCCATAATCACCCCACTCCATTCAAGTCAAACAGCCTGATCTTCAACCAAAGCACCCCATTCATATCAGACAACCTGATTAATATCCAAAATACACAGTTCAAATCAAACAACCTGATCCATAGCCACTCCACCACATTCAAATCAAACATCCTGCCCCATTACCACCCCACGACATTCAAAACAAATAATCTAAACTTGAACCAACCCAATCCCTTCAAATGAAGCAAACTGAGCCAGAGCTTCCACACTCCATTCAAATCAAACAACCTGATCCATAACGAAAACACCCCATTCAAACCAAGGAACCTGACCCGTATCCAACACAGCACGTTCAACTCAAACAACCAGACCCTTAATAACCCAACCCTCTTCAAATCATACAACCTGTTCCTTAACCACCCCACCATTGTAAAATCAAAGAAACTGTCCATAACCACCCTACCCCAGTCAAATCAAACATCTTGTCCCATAAAAACCCCACCGCATTCAAATCAGACATTCTGAACCATATCCATCCCACCACTTTCAAAGCAAAAACCTGATCCATAACCACACAACCGAATTCCAATCAAACAACATGACCCACAACGAACCCACCCCATTCAAATATAATAACCTGATGCCTTACAGTACCAGCCCATTCAAATCAAATAAATCTAACTCTTAACCACACCAAAACATTCAAATTAAACAGACTCACTCCATTCAGATCAAGCAACCTGACCAATAATAACCCCACCCCATTTATATCAAAAAACATGGAAAATAACCACAGCAATCCTATCAAATCAAACAATCTCTCCCATATCCACCCCACCCCATTCAAATCAAACAAACTGACCGGTAGTTACCCCAAACCATTCAAATCAATGATCTTAACACAAAACCACCCAACCACAATCAAATGAAACAACATGACCCAGAACCACCCTACTCCAATCAAATCAAACAACTTGATCAAAAACAAATCAACCCGTTCAATTCAAACTACCTGATCCATAGCCCCCTCACCCCATTCAAATCAAACATCCTGCCGCATTAACAACCAACGAAATTCAAATCAAAGAAACCAATCTTTAACCAACCCAAGCCATTCAAATGATTCAATCTGTACCATAAATACCACACCCCATTCAAATGAAACAACCTGACCCGTAAGCAACACTCCCAGTTCAAAGCAAACAGGCTGGCTTTTAACCACTCAACCCCGTTCAAATCAAACAACCTGACACATAACAACCTCACAACTTTAAAATCAAAAATTCTGTCGACTATCACCACACCACACTCAAGTCATACAACCAGATGCCCCAGCGAGTTCAAATCAAACATTCTGAACCATATACACCCCAACATATTCAAATCAAAGCTCCTGCCACATTACCATCCCACGACATTCAAATCAAATGATCTGACGCTTAACAACCCCAAAACATTCAAATCAAAAAGCCTTACCCATAACCACCCGAACCCATTCAAATCAAACAACCTGACCCATAACCACGCCACCCGATTCAATTAAAACAACCTGACACATAACCACCCCACCCCATTAAAATCAAACAACCTGACCCATAACCACCCCACCCCATTCAAATCAAACAACCTGACCCATAAACACCCCACCCCATTCAAACCAAACAATCTGACCCATAACCACCCCACCCGATACAATTCAAACAACATGACACATAACCACCCCAACCCATTCAAATCAAAAAAATCTAACTCATATCCAACTCAAAACATTCAAAGTAAACAATCAGGCACATAACCACCCCACCCCATTCTAATTAATGATCCTAACACATAAACGCCACAACCAATTCATATCAAACAACCTGACCAATATCTACCCCACCCCATTCATATTAAGCAACCTGACCATAACAAGCCCATCCCTTTCAAATCAAACAAACTGACCAAAAACTACCCCAACTTATTCACGTCAAACGATATGGCCCATAAGCTCACCAACCCATTGAAATCAAACAATCTGTCCCAAAACCATTCCAGAACATTCAAATAAAGCAACCTGACCCATAGCTACCCCAGACCTTTCAAACCAAACAAACTGACCCATAGCTTCCCAATCGCATTCAAATCAAACCACCTGACCCATAACCAGCCCATCAGATTCAAATCAATAACCTGACACATAACCACCCAGCAAATACAAATCGAAAAGCTCTAACCCATAACCAGCCCACCACATTCAACTTAAGAAAAATGTGACCCATAACAAACCCACGGCATTGACATCAAACAACCTGACAAATAACCACCCCAAAACATTCCAATCAAACACTCTGTTCCATAACCACAGAACCACCCTCAAACCAAAAGTCTGACCCGTAAGCACCCCACCCCATTCAAATCAAACAACCTGACCCATAACCACTCTCCTAATTCAGTCTGACAGTTTATCCCCTGACTCTCATATAACCTGTCACTTCAAGTTTCCCACTCTGTTCACTTGAACCGATTGGATCTCTGTCCATTGATCCATTGTCACCCTGATTCCCCCTGACCCTCTGCCTAACCCCTGACCATTCACCTAACCATTGGCAATTGGCCGAACCACTGACCTCTGCCTAACCCCTGACCCTCCACCTAACCATTGGCCACCTGCCAAACCCCTGACCCTCTGTCTAAACCCTCACCCTCTGCCGAATCCCTGAAACTCCGCGTAAACAATGACATTAATTCTAAACCCTGGCACTTTGCCTAAACCCGACCCTCTGTCCAACCCTGACCCATCCTGTCCCGTAACCCCCATATAACCTGTGACCTCTAAGCTGGCCTTGGTTGTCCTGAAACAGTGTGACCACTGCTCCCTCGAACCTGCGTCTCAACTTGATTCCCACGACCCTCGGCCTCACCCCTCACCCTCTACTCAGCCTTTCTGCTCCGATCCACACAATAGCCTTAGACCCTCAGCTTATCTCCACCCCGGTCAATCCCATCACCAACACAACCTGAGCCCCACCCTTTACTTCCCCGACCCCTGACAATGTAGAAAGTGTGTGTGGGGAGGGGAATGAGAAGTTAGATTGAGATGAGGAAGATGTGAGGATTCTCGATTGCATCCTAAGCAGCAGAATTCCCTGGATATGGTGAACCACCTCGACCCCTATTCGATATCCTATGGATTCTCTGTGAATCTGATTCACTCCATTCCGGCTGGTTCAGCTCCTATGGGCTGCACCAGTTTAATGAGGACCGATAATGTTACAGACATTGAGCCGCTACCTCACAGCAGAGGGGTCAGTTTATCATTGTTCCACCAGCCTGGCTGCTGAAGGATCAACTTACTGGTGATGGATGAAGTTAGAGATGATCAGTCAGTTTGTTGGGACTGATTCAGGTTCTGGGCGCTGAGTGAGCTTTTTGTCTCTGAGGTGCTCTGCCACCATATTAGTGTTTTATTGTCTCTCTGCATCTGTAAGTGTCTCTGCCAGTGAAGACCACATCTGTCATACACACCATCACTGCCTTTGAATATTGGGAATGGTGTTCTGAGATTTGGGGATATTATTTTCAAACCCAGTTAAACATAAGTTGTGAGTTGTGGAAAATAATAAGGGAGTGTTGACCAGAGTTAAGCTAATCCCTTTGCTCAGTAATTAACATCAGTCCCCCTGGATACACACTCACTCAGCCACGAGAAGGGTTCCCATTGATACTAATGGGGAAAAACATTCCAAAGTGTCATTGCACACAGTCAGTTTGAACATCAGCACCGGCTCTAACACGGAGAGGAGCTCCACGGAGAGGCCCACTATGCACTCGGATTATTCACTGGATCTGAGGATTGAATTGTTCCTCTATGAGCTTCAAGAAATTTACTATCCATTGCTCGCAGCTCTTGCAGTTCCTGGTAAGTCTCTGCACCCAGCATTGTTTCTGTCAGACAGGTATTATTTTATTCGTGTTCCTGTCATTGAGTGTCTCCTCTCTTCACTGTTACTGTTGTTGCTGGTACGACTCTGTATTCAGTAATTATTCAAGCAGCTAACATTCGCTCCATAATCTTACAAGTATTTAAGTCTCTGCCCACAGCATTATTTTATCCTCCTGTGCTGCAAATAGGCATTGCCTGCTACTTGTGTGCTGCCAATATTGTTGCGGCTGATCAGCATCAGCCTGAATGTTGCCTGTGCGGTGCTCTGTGTGGAGACATTCCGCTTCAGTTTTCCAGGAGTGACGAAGAGTGCTGTGCAAGTTATAATGATCGGTGAACTATCCGTCGCCTGTCCTTATGATGAAGGAGAATTCATTGCTGCAGTAGTTGAAGATGGCTGGAAGTAGGTCACCACCCGGAGGGTTTTTTGGAGCTGATCTACTTTGCTTCAAACAACCTAAAACACTATCCTTTCGCCGAACTGTTGGTCAACAAAGGGTCAAACGAGGACTTAAGTCAAGGGCCGGCACCAAGTCATTTATGTTCAACTGAGCATGTTCCCCTATTGGGCCCAAGGCTGTAATGAGGGCTGCCAACCAATGGCATTAGCTGAACACAGAGTGATCCTCGGTGCACAGGTTAGACTGTGTAAGTGGCGCCTGCTTTCACTGCCTGTCACACCTTCCATCACATTGTTGATGACTGAGATCGATCCCGCTTTTCCCTTCTATGTGTGTCTGTGTTATCATCGAATCCGATACTGAGTCAACTTCCAATTCGTTAATCTATCGAGTTTATGTTCCTGTTTGTTATTCCCGGGTGTAATATCCATGCAGTTCTGACTGACGCTGTCACAGACTGTTCTGTCTGGATCACTGTCACTTTTACATTCGATTGATTTGTGGCTATTGGTTGCCGTAAGTTGAGAGCAAAATTTTGCGTCACAAAAACTGCATCTGTGGTTCTGGGAACAGTCAGTTTGTTGAGCTGTTTGAAGAATGTGTTCTGATATTTTATGTATCTGGCTCAGTATTGGGGCATGCATTTCCCCTGGTTTTGTTTTGTGACATTGGATGTTCAGAATTCACAGGCATGGGCAGCAATCGAGTTTCTTTTTTACATTGTAAGGCCGGGTGTCCCATTTTTCCTGACTCTAGTGCTCAATTTGTTAACGGCCAGGATTATTTAAGTGACAAGCAGAGCCTCCGGGAGACTCCGGGCTCAGAGTTTTGGGGAGAGTCCCAGAAACACACAGATGGAGAGTAGAATGAATTCCATCATTTTACTCTTTATTACCTCAAGAAATTTAATCCTGTTATGGGCTGTCTTGACGATGTTTTCCCAATGTTGGCTAATGATAAGTTTGAGCTCTACTTACGTAAGACCACCTCTTTATATACGTGAAATAGGCTTCATGCTGCAGCTCCTGAGCTGCTGTCCAAACACTAGTTTGTATGCAGTGACCCAGACTAAGTTCAGAGAGAAGCTGAAGGCGGTGCTGAAATACACCTTTTCTCCAAATTTAAAACGTATTCATGCTGAGCAGAACAGAATGATTTCACAGTTGGAACATGCTCACTCCTCATGCACTGCCCGACCCAACTTTCCACAGCAGGTCCAGTGATAGTGATTAATTATAAATCTCTGTGACACAGGGTGAGCCATCCTCAGCCACTGTCAGAGATACACTGTGAACTGGGAAAAGACTGGCTACTGCCTAGATTAGATATTGGGCTTTGGGAAAGTCCAGGCTGGATTATTCTACCTGGAGCCCTTGTTTGAAAAATCGATTTATCAGCATCTCACACAAAGCAACATATTGCTGCACCCCACACCTATCAGAAAGTGGCTCCCATTACACCCAGCACATGTCTCCCTCAAAGCAAAACACAAAGTGATTCCTGTGGACAGAACACCCAACAACAAGCTGGATCTCCTCTTCCGAACTCAATAATTCAAATCAAATTAATTCCCTCCTGTTGGACTGATCATGTCCAATAGAAACCTCAGCAGTGATGTTATTCACTGTCAATGTGTCATCAACGTGCATTCAGGCATCAATGTCACTTCACATGAGCTATAAAAGGCTTCCTTCCCAATTCGACAATGACCTCCTCAGCCTGGACTCGCATCTTTTGTCATAGTTTTTGAGTCTTTGGATCGTTTGATCAAGGAATAAATTTAAAAAGGATCAAAACCTCTTTCAAACCCGTTTCACGGGCTTGGGATTAAAGTGATGCAACCCTACGCTCTGCTGGCCGCTCACCGCCACTACAGGCGCTGCACTTCGCCAGTCTCAGAGAAGTTCAGTTACTGCATGGCAGCATCTGGAAACAGATTGAAGAAGTCTGAATATTGAACAATACTGTAAGGGATTGAAGTTTGCAGCAGGGTGCACAGTTCACTCAGGTGGTGCATTCGCTCTTTTACCACCTGACCCTGTAGATCAACGCTCTTCTCATTCCCATTGGAGTATTGGTTGGAGATGGTATTTGGGGATTATTTCAGACAGGTAGGTGCACATTTTATTCAGTTGCTTGGCTCCACTCCAGTTGGGAGTGAGAGTAGAAAGACTTAGCTGTATTCTGTGAGTCCTCTGCAATACATTGTCAATTGTTAAATTGAGAGCATGGATTTTGATAAAGATTTTTTAAAATATTTTTCCAAGATAATTTTCTTGGCTTCTCATGCAGATTCATTTTCCTAGAAAAAAATATTGAAAACACAGAAAATAAAAGGGAGATAATTTATTTTCACAACTTTACAGCCTTCATTCACATGGTGTCTGTGCTAGCTTAGAAATGAAGAGCTCTGCCATCTATTCCCATTTTACAGCTCTTGCTCTGCACTCCTGCCGGACACAGTGTAACAGAGAAAGGCGAGCTGAGTTGGAGTCAAAATTCACTAACTCCACTCATGCCCCTTTTATACCCCGCCAGCCACAAACATCAAAGAAGCTCCAACACAATTGTAAAGGAAAGTTTTCCTTTCATAAATCCGTGTTGACAATTATGAAAGTGGCGACTCTTCTGCAACGCTCAATAGACTCACAGAGGCTGAAAGATACCTTATTTATTTCTGGAAGTTGTTAACAACAACAGGGCACAGGGTGTGTAATGTCACTATGTTCCAAATGTGAAATGTGTTGCTGCTTTAAAATGCCAAACACACAAAAACTCACACACACACACACACACACACACAGACAGATACACGCATTCAGGTGCAAAGACAGACAGACACACACTTACCAAAATTCCTATGCATAAACTCAGTCTCACACACACAAACACACATACAACTGCGTGCACACACACACACAGTCACACACATGCATGGACACACATATACAGTGGCACAGAGAGGCAACACAGATGGTTAATGTGAATATCAGTCTAGTCAGTGGTTTATTAGAGGAATAACAAAAGCAAAGTTGAAACTCTTTGCAGATTTTATTCTGAAATGTGTTGCTGCTTAACAATAACAAACTCTGACACACACATACATACACCTAACATCTCCCACCCACAGATAAAATCTCAAAAAGATATACAATCACACACATTCTGACACAGCCACACACTCACTCACAGAAATGCAGACAGACATGGAGCAGGGAAAGTTAATGTCAACCTCAATTTAGTCAAACAGTTAGTTTATTAGAGAATAACACAAGCAGAGATGAAACTCCCTGCGTTTTTTTAGTCTGAAATGAGACAATACAAATTCAAGAACAACCTCAAGATTGAAAATCACCAACAAATTCAACAAAAACCTCAACATTGAAAAACACCGACAAATTCAACAAGAACCTCTACGTTGAAAAGCAACAAGTTCAACAACATCAACATTGAATGACACCAGAAAATTCAACAAAAACATCAAACATTGAAAATCCTCAACAAATTCATCAACAACCTCAAGATTGAATAACAACAACAAGGTCAACAAAACCTCAACATTGAAAATCACCAACAAATTCAGCAACAACATCAAGATTGATAAACACCAACAATTTAGACATCCTCAAAATCGAATAGATAAACTTTTTCAACAAGAATCTCAACATTGAAAAAAAACAAGAATTTCCACCACAAGGTCAACGTCGAATCACCACAACAAATTCAAGTCCAACTTCAACATTTAAGAAGCAGCAGATTCAACACCAGCCTCAACTTTGAAAAAACAACAAATTCAACACCAACCTCAACATTGAGGAAACAATACATTCAACACCAACCTCAACATTTAAGAAACAACACATTCAACACCAACCTCAACATTGAAGAAACAACAAATTCAACAACAGCCTCAACATTGAAGAAACGACACATTCAACAACAACCTCGACATTGAAGAAACAACAAATTCAACAACACCCTCAACATTGGAAAAAAAACAAATTCAACACCAACTTCAACATTGAAGAAACAAAACATTCAACACCAACCTCAACATTGAAGAAACAACACATTCAACACCAACCTCAACATTGAAGAAACAAGACATTCAACACCAGTCTCAACATTGAAGAAACAAGACATTCAACAACAAGCTCAACATGGAAGAAACAACACATTCAACAACAACCTCAAGGTTTAAAAAAACACAACAAACACAGCAACGAATTCAACTTTGAAAAACAAAAACATATTCAACAACCTCAACAATGAAAACACCAAAAACCTCAAAAAAGAACAACAAATTAAACAAACTCAATATTAAAAACAACAACCTTTTCAACAAGAACACCAACATTATAAAAACAATTTCAACAAGAAACTCAACGTGGAATCACAGCAAATTCGACACGAACCTCAACTTTCAAAAAACACCAACAATTTAAACAATCTAACAATCTCAACGTTGAAAACAAAACCTTTTTCAACAAGAACCTTAGCATTGAAAACAAAACTATGACAACAACAAGCTCAATCTGGAATAAGCCCAAAAAGTTCAACAACATCATCAACATTGGAAACCCCAAAAAAATGAACAAAAAAACTTACATCGAAAATCACCAACAAATTCAGTACATCCTCAAATTTCACCAACAAAGTCAAAAACAACCTCAACTTTCAAATAGAGCAACAATTTAAACAACCTCTAAATTGAAACAACAACTTTTTCAACAAGAACCTCAACATCGAAAAAACAAGAATTTCAACAACAAATTGAAAGCCGAATCAACACAACAAATTCAACAAAAACCTCAACATTCAAAACACCAACAAATTCAACAACAACCTCAACTTTGAAAAACAGCAACAAATTCAACAACAACCGCAACATTGAAAACACCAACAAATTCAACAACAACCTCAACATTGAGAAACACCAACAAATTCAACAACAACCTCAACATTGAAAAACACCAACAAATTCAACAACAACCTCAACACTGAAAACACCAAAAAATTCAACAACAACTTCAACATTGAAAACACCAACAAATTCAACAACAACCTCAACATTGAAAAACACCAACAAATTCAACAACAACCTCAACATTGAAAAACACCAACAAATTCAACAACAACCTCAACTTTGAAAACACCAACAAATTCAACAACAAACTTAGCATTGAAAAACACCAACAAATTCAACAACAACCTCAACATTGAAAACACCAACAAATTCAACAACAACCTCAACATTGAAAACACCAACAAATTCAACAACAACCTCAACACTGAAAAACACCAACAAATTCAACAACATCCTCAACATTTGAAACAGCAGCAAATTCAACAACAACCTCAACATTGAAAAACACCAACAATTTCAACAACAACACCAACATTGAAAACACCAACAAATTCAACAACAACCCGAACATTGAAAAACACCAACAAATTCAACAACAACTTCAACATTGAAAACCACCAACAAATTCAACAACAACCTCAACATTGAAAACCACCTGCAAATTCAACAACAACCGCAACATTGAAAAACACCAACAAATTCAACAACAACCTCAACATTGAAAACACCAACAAATTCAACAACAACCTCAACATTGAAAAATACCAACAAGTTCAACAAAATAATCATTGGAAAACATCATCCAATTATTTAGCAACATCATGATGAGATGGGTGGCTCCTAAATGTCAGAAAGTTCAAGGGTCAGACCTGGTCCCCATGGTGCCGGCATCATTGGAGGGGAGGCTCCAAAATGTCAGAAGGTGCAAGGGTCAGACGAGGTTCCTATCGTGACGGCATCATGGGAGGGGCGGCTCTTAAATGTCACAACGGGCAGGTGGTGGGACCTGCTCTCCATGGTGACGGCATCATGGGAGGGGTGGCTCCTAACCATCACAACAGGCAGGGTACGGGACCTGCTCGCCATGGTGACGGTATTATGGGAGGAGCGGTTCCTAACCGTCACAAAGTGCAAGAAGCGTGACGTGGTCCCCATGGTGACGGCATCATTGGCGGGGCGGATTCTAAACGTCACCACGGGCAAGGAGCGGTACCTGGTCCCCATGTTGACGACATCATGGGGGGTGGGGTCGGCATCTAAACGTCACAAAGGCCAGGGGGCCGGACTGGTTCCGGTGATGACCGCATAATGGGAGGGGCGAGAACTGTGACAGCAAAATGGGCAGGGAGGCGGCTCCTGGTCCCCATGACAACGGCTTAATTGGAGGGGCGTGTCCTTTGACAGCACCATGGAAAGAGGGACGGGCATGGTCCCCATGATGACGGCATAATGCAGAGGCATGGGCCTTGTGACGACACAACGGACAGGGCTTGGGGTCTGGTCCCCATGATGACGGCATAAGAGAGAGGGACGTGTCCGGAAGCGGCCCATTGGACGGGGCAGTGACCTTGCCCCTTTGATGAAGGCACAACGGAAAGGGGCGTGCCCTGACTCCCTTGGCCAGGGTAAGCTGGTCTCGGTTAGAGCAAGACTCCCGCCGGCCCCGCCCATGACACTTAGCCATTGGAAATGGGAGAAAAGGTGAGAGGGCAAATGGTCCCTGCCCCACGATTCCCACTGGCGCTCTCCTGAACAACAAATGGACCAACAGCAACACGTATAAAAAATGTTTTGTGAAACTTCATGCTGGATATTGCTCCTTCGTTACCTTCCATTCTGCTCTTCAGTTACCCTTTGATGTTATAACAATCCTCAGGAGAATCAATACATAGGAATATGGTTGTCACAAAGCCAAATGCTGGCCTGTAAACGCATTACATCATCTCTAGGTTACCTCCGCGAGTTACACTGTGAATATTTCACCAACATCAAAAAACAAACACGCCCCAGTTAAAAAACACAGGATCAGCAATGATAAGCATTGGCAGAGGCCGATATTGAGAGACCCTCGACACACACAGACACATAAAGGAGCACACAATGGACACACACACACACAGAAACACACACACAGACGCGCGCACACACACACACACACACACACACACACACACACAAACATACACACACAGCCCCCCACACACACACAGACACGCTCACACACACACAAAAAGAGGCGCACACACAAACAGAAACAAACCTTTCACACGCAGACACAGACACAGAGACACATGGGCACACACACACACAGAGACGCACGCACACACAGCCACACACAGCCCCATACACACACACACACAGACACACGCACACACACACACACACACACACACACAAACATACACACACAAACATACACACACAGATAGGCGCACACACAAACGGACGGGCGCACACACAAACAGAAACAAATCATTCACACGCAGACACAGACACAGAGACACATGGGCACACACACACACACACACACACACACACACACACACACACAGATGCACGCACACACAGCCACACACTGCCCCACACACACACACACACAGACACACGCACACACACACAGAGGCGCACACACAAACAGACGTAAATCATTCACACGCAGACACAAACACAGACACACAGGAGCACAGACACACACTCACAAGCCTCTGTTAATTGCAGGATTTGTATTAATTTCAGGGTCTGAATTATTTCCAATATTTGTATTAGTATCGGGATCTGTTATATTTTCTGGGCCTGCCTTAATTTCAGCTTCTGTATTAGCTTCAGGATCTGTATCAGTTTGACAAAAACAGAATTACCTGGAATTTCCAGGTAATTCTGTTTTTGTTTTGGATTTCCAGCATCCGCAGTTTTCTTTGTTTTTATCTCTGTATCAGTTGGACATTCGTTTTTAGCTTCAATATCAGTTTAGGTGTCTGCATTAACTTTAAATTCTGCATTACTTTATGCATCTATATTAATTTAAACATTTGTCTTAGTTTCAGGATCTGTATTAATTTAAAAATATGTATTAATTTTAAGATCTGTATTAAATTAAAGATCTATATTGATTTAAGGATCTGTATTAATTTCAGGATTTGTATTACTTTCAGGATTTGTATTAGTTTCAGGATCTGTATTAGTTTCAGGATCTGAGTTAGTTTCATACAGGATATTGCAGATTTTTTTGAACCAACATTTCGTCATCCCTTTTCTGCTTCTTTGTCGATCTCTCTAAAACTCTGTCACTGGCCCATTTTCCAGGATGATCAGTACCTTGTTATTTACCCTATCAAAACCAAGCTTGATTTTAAATAACTCTTTTAAACCTTCCCTTTTCCTGATCTGCTCGAAGGAAAACAACCCCAGCTTCTACATCCTGCCCACGCAGTTCGAGTCCCTCACCCCATTTCCAATTCCATTTAAATTCCTCTGCACGCCATCCAAGACTCTAACATCCTTCCTGAATTGGCATCCACAGAATTAGGCATTATGCTCACCAAGCTTCTCCAAGGTTTAATGATTTCTACATCCTTTGTCTGAACTTATTTTTGAAAACTCTGACTCTCTTTATCAATCAACACGAATTGTTTTTTTAATGCACTAGAAAAGTTGTTCTACCCTGTTCAATCATTTGCTTATATCTGCCGAAGTATTGTTGAACAGCTCCAAAATTTATCTACTTTACACTCCTCTATTTACAATATTCCGTCCTTCTAAAACTATTGTACATCTCAGCTGGATCGGGGTAAACTTTCCCACTTTAGTTTGGTGCAAGAATAATTGGATTGAAAGGGGTATCTGAAGCTGTTTGCTCTTTGGCTGGAATTAATGTAAGTCTCCATGGACCCTCATTATCTAATTGGAGGGATTCCCACTCATGTTTATAAGGAAGTCCCTTCAAGGTGTTACCTCATATTGTCAGCAGGAGCATCAGCCCTGCGTCAAACAAGAACCTGCAGTTTAAAGAGAGTGACAGAGGTGATCTCAGAATCTGAGAGCAATAGATTGGAAAGTTACAACAATGGATCAGAAGTTGAGAACAACATATTGGAATATTACACCAATAAACAGGCGTTTATCGGAAGCACTTTATGGGTTTTCCACATGTTATTATTTGATGCCATTAAATTCCCGGATTTACTGGGCAATCCAGCTTGTTCTTCCATGTTACTATCCGATCCTCGGTATTATTGGTGTCCCTTGTCAGTCTCATTGTGTCTGACGATCACGTTTATAAGCCATGATTACCTGTATTAATATTCTTCACCAAAGTTCGATTTGTTTCGTGATTGCGGATTTGTCTCAAGTATTTCAAGAGAGCAGGGGATACAGTTTTATGTTGTTCAGAAATGTCAGTATCATATTTATTCCTTTTTACCATCTGCTTTCTTCCACCATATCACAGACATTTCAGTTTATTGTCACATGTACAGTAATTTCAATACTTCAATGGATTCAACAATATCATGGATCAATTCAGCACCTTCTGCCAAGCTGTTACTTTTTTTCCTTTAAGCTTGATGCATAACTCCACTGTTTTATCTGTTCCTTACAGTGAACATAGTGACAATTGTGATCTTAACTCGGGGAAATTGTGGTCTCTCCAAATGTGTCACTCGCTACCTGGTGTCCATGGCAGCAGCAGATCTACTGGTCATTATTGTCGACCTGATATTGAGACACATTCCAATTGTTTATTGGGAATATTTTAATTTTCTGTTGGCCATGCGTGTGTGTAATATCCATGCTGTACTGCTTTATGCAGCCACTGACTGTTCTGTCTGGTTCACCGTCACTTTCACATTTGATCGATTTGTGGCTATTTGTTGCCAGAATTTGAAAAGTAAATATTGCACTGAGAAAACGGCGGCTGTGGTTCTAGGATCAGTGACTGCGCTGAGCTTCTTAAAGAATATTTTCTGGTATTTTATGCTATCAGGTTTGTATATGCTGAGCAACAGACCATGGTTTTGTTTGGTAACATTTGAAGTTCAGAATAATTCGGTCTGGATAATCATCAAGTTTCTCCATCACATCTTTACTCCCTGTGTCCCATTTGTCCTGATTCTGCTGCTCAATGTTCTCACCATCAGGCACATTTTAAAGAGCAGCGGAGTCCGCAGGAGACTCCGGACTCACAGCAGTTTGGAGAGGCCCAGAGACCCAGAGATGGAGAGTCGGAGGAAATCCATCATTTTACTCTTTGTTATCTCGGCCAATTTCATTCTGTTGTGGGCGATGTTAATGGTGTATTCTATATGGAGGCGCATGTTTTATATGGGGGCTTATTCTGTATGGATGGGTAATTATGTGCGGGAATTGGGCTTCATGCTGCAGCTACTGAGCTGCTGCACAAACATTGGGATTTACGCCGTGACACAGACTAAGTTCAGAGAACAGTTTAAGAATGTGCTGGAATATCCCTTTTCTCCAATTCTTCGATGTATTCGATGATTTGAAGAAATTAATCAGTGAAAGATTCCACTTTTTTTCCATGTGATATCTCTCTTCCAGCGGGGTGGTGAGCTGCCTCTGTGGTGACAGTTTGGGGACCAGCCCTGTCACCATTGTAAAATGTGGAGGCCAGGGTGTTTCCCTGTCACGGCAGAACGGGCTGTTGCCTATCGCCCTGGTGACAGTGGGGATGGTGGATCCTGTGACCATGGTTAGGGAGCAGGGAAGGCCCTGCGGCCATGGGGACAATGTGGCTTGTGTCTTTGCAGTGGAAATGAAGAGGGAATGGAGCCTGGCCTCTGGTGTCAGTGAGGGGCAGCGCCTGTCGCTGTGGTGGGCAGAGTGGGACATTCCCTCTTGCTCTGTTAGGCAGAGAGGGTGGGGGGAGCGGACTCTCCGACTCTGCTAACAGAGTGGAGAGGGCGCTCTCTCTATGGGGACAGAGCCAAGCTAGCATGGTCATCATGGTCATGGCCTAATCCCAATCCTGGCGTCCGCTGCCTCCCTCTTCGACATTCACAAATTGGAGCCTGGTTGGAATGGGAGTGGGGGAGTGGGGGCAGTGCCACCACCGGCCTGCAGAGAAATAAGAAAAGGAAGGGGAAATTCATACCAGGTAGACTGCGCAAAATTGCTTCTACTGAATTTTACTGGGACAGAGTGAGACATAGCAGGAAGATGGTGGAATGAGGTGTGTGAACAGCTGCATCACTGGGTGTTTATTATAAAAATAAATGTAACAGGAAATTCTCTCCAATGTATCGTTTGTGTTTTCAATATATTTTCTACGGCCAAATAATCAGTGTGAGGAATTGAGAAAACGATCTTGGAAACAAATAGAAACTTTTATCAAGATGCAATGTTTCGGTTTAAGCATTGACAAGATATTGCAGAGGAATTAGAGAGTACAGCAAAGTTTATCTACTCCCATTCTGAATGGGATTAGAGTCTAATACCTGTAGCGAATGTACAAATTGCAGTCTGGAATATTAATAAACTACCATCTCCAGCCAATATCTCCAATGAGGATTGAGGAGAGAGCTCATGTACAGGGTAAGTTGGCAGAAGAGTGAAAGCCTCACCCGAGTGAACTGCGCTCTCTGCTGCAAAATCAATCCTTTACTGTATTGTTCAATATTCACACTTCATCAACCTGTTTCCTGATGCAGACATGCAGTTAGTGAACATCTCTGAGTCTGACAAAGAGCACTAGTGGCGCTGAGCTGCCAGCAGAGGGTGGGCATGTATCCCTGAAATCGCAGGCGAGGCCAGTTTCTATCTTGTTAAAGGGGGCGGGGCCTGTAACCTCATTGTTAGCGCAGGGACAGAGCCTGCTGCTGGATTGTCAGAGCGGGGGCGGGGCCTGTTACCTCATTGTTAGAGCAGGGACAGAGGCTGCTGCTGGATTGTCAGAGCGGGGGCGGGGCCTGTTACCTCATGGTCAGAGAGGGGGCGGGGCCTGTTACCTCATTGTTAGAGCGGGGACAGAGCCTGCTGCTGGATTGTCAGAGCTGGGGCAGAGCCTGCTGCTGGATTGTGAGAGCGGGGCGGGACCTGTTACCTCATGGTCAGAGCGGACACAGAGCATGCTGCTGGATTGTGAGAGCGGGGGCGGGGCCTGTTACTTCATGGTCAGAGCGGGGGTGGGGCCTGTTACCTCATTGTTAGAGCTGGGACAGAGCCTGCTGCTGGATTGTCAGAGCGGGGGCGGGGCCTGTTACCTCATGGTCAGAGCGGGGGCGGGGCCTGTTACCTCACTGTTAGAACAGGGACAGAGCCTGCTGCTGGATTGTCAGTGCGGGGGCGGGGCCTGTTACCTCATGGTCAGTGCGGGGGCGGGGCCTGTTACCTCTTTGTTAGAGCAGGGACAGAGCCTGCTGCTGGTTAGTCAGAGCCGGGGCGGGTTCTGTTGTCCTATGGTCAGAGCGGGGGCGAGGTCTGTTGCTCAATAGTCAGAGCGGGGGCGGGGCCTGTTTCTCCATTCTCAGGGCAGGGTTGGGGATTGTTGCAACATTCTCAGAATGCTGGCGTGGTCCGTAGCCTCATTTTGAGAGCGGGAGCGGAGCCTGTTCTACATTTGTCAAGGCGGGATCGGACACAGCCATTGTGATGTCAGTGTTGGGCGGGGCCTGTTGTTGTATTGAGAGAGTGGTAGTGGATATGGGTTGAGTGCTCACCTTTCGAAGCAGAGTGGAAGAGCCCCTCGAGGCGACGTGGTTATAAGTTGTCCCTGCCACTATGGTACCCAAAGTTACCAGGAAAGGAGTCCAACCGCAACACGAGCAGGCAGGGGGTGATGTCACAGGGATATGGGCGGAGTGTTGATATCAGAGGGATTCGTGGGTAGGGGAAAGTTTCCCAACTTCACTGGGTGGGAGTGTGTCCATGTTCCCAGTGACAATACATGCTTCATTATGGGTGGGGGTGTATACCCAGTTGACCGGGGCTGGAAGATAGATTGAAGAGGTAGACACATCGTTAGATGTAGACCAGATAGGCGGGGGCAGGAGCTGATATACCAGGAAGACTGGAAGAGATAAAAGGTGGGTGGGTCGCGTCGATATGCAGCTGAATCTTGGGAAGGGAGAGATATACCAGCTGTAGGAATGGAGCAGTGTGATATACAAAGTACACGAGGGGAGAGATATACTCCATACTCCGTTGCGGTGGGGAATAGACCAGGTACACCAGAGCAGCATGGAGGTGAGATTCATTTCGTAGGCAGTGCAAGGGAGGGTGATAAACTAGATATAAAGGAACATGGGTAAATGTAACAGCTACACCAGGAGAGGGGTTGTTATACGCTATGCACTGGGGAGGCTGTTGATCTACCTCAGGGACAGAGGGAGGTTTACGTTTACAGGCCAGATTTCGGGGCAATGTGCAATTTGCCCGGGGACAGGGATTGTATGAGTTCAACGGGGGAACGAGGTGATATATGGACTTTTCTGAAGCTCTGTGTTTGTTTCAGAGACAGCAATAATTTCGGGATCTGTTTCAGGCTCAGGGTTCGTGTTTTAGCTTTCAGAACATATATTGGGATCAGAGTGTGTTTTACATTCAGGTTCTGATTTCGGTACATACTTGGTATTCATATCAGGGTGTTTTATGGTCCCTTGCCAATGTTTCCTCTGGTTAAGCACGATCGCCGTGTGATGCCCAGCTTGATAGATCGTAATTTATTGTTTGTTTAGATATGTGGAAATTACCTTCTGAACAGAGTCACGGTAGCCAGCTGAACATCATTTACCAAATTAATGAAACACGTTTTCAGCAAGAAAATATCTACCACATTGCACTACTCATTTCCCAACACACATATACCTTTAAAATAACGATAGATTTATAAGGATAACATAAGTTACAAAAGCCATCTTATGCTTTATTTTCCACGGTGAGTACTCAGTCCATATAAACGTAAGGTCAGACAAACCACACTCTGTCCTCATTTGACAGATGCTATCTCTACCAGATGCTATGGTTCTCCCTTCATTTCTCTCCATACAACTGTTACATTGTGAGCCAACTAGTCTCACTGAATTCTGTCCTTTTGACGAGGGTTTCCCATTCTCATTCTCCAATACCTCGCCTTGGAATCTTCTCCCAAATTGACATTTTCTCGCATACACCTTCCACAACGGGTCAGCTCCAAGGTATAGAACCACACTTCTGATGTTTCTCTTCCCTTTTTCACCACATGCATCCAAGCTGTCTTCCAAGCACTCTCTCTCAGACGCTCAACTTTAACAGTACACCACTGTTTCACATGCTCATAGCAAATATTTACAGACCGTCATTTGTCTCTTTGAAACTTGTTGCTTTTTGCAAACTTCTCTCACTTTTAATCTAAAGCTTGGAGCCTTTCACCCTGCCCCTCACTCATACCTCCGATTAACAGGACCTTTTCTCTGCTTCTACAAGTTCCTTTGGCTATAACTTCTCCTTTGGACTTTTAGACATTCACTCTTCCGGCTGTCGGGGTTTTACTTTTGCTTGATACATTTTTGTCCTCCTGGGGAATCTGCAGCTCCCTCTCCCGGTGCCCAGACTCTCTGGGGTACTGGCTCCAAGTGAACTTAAAACTGCTGTTTCCTTATTACTGTGTGTATGTCTGTGGGAGGAACCTGCCAAGCTGGCTCCTTCTTGCTCTGCAACACCAGTTTTTGTCTAATCTTCTGTCTTTACCTTTACGTAAGAGCAGACATATACTCTTGGTTTGAAATGCAAGCAACCTTTTAAAATGTAACTAAACGTTCCGTTTGTCCTCTCTTAAAACACACAGATTGAGAAATACATATCAAAATTAAACTTTAATGCTAAAACGCATCCTAACTTCCACAAATTCAAATATAATATACTTAAACTTTCTCTATTTCTTAACATGGAATATATTAGTTTAACTCTGTTTACGTTTAAGTGCCTGTGCTAGTTTGAGTAGCTGTATTAGATTCAGGGCTTGTAAGTGATTCAGTGGCTCTATAAGTTTCTGGACCTGTATTAATTGCATGTTCCAGATCAGTTTCCATGTCTGTATTATTTCAATAACAGACATGTGTCATCGGCTCTCTAGGTTTCAGCCTCGACATTAATCGTAGAATCTGTAATAGTTTCAAGTCCAGTATTAGCATCTTGGACCTTGTTAGTTCCTTGGGTTGGAGGAAGTAAAGGGCCTATTTGATTAAATGTTCCTTAATAATTTCAGTGCCTGAAATTTGCAGACTATAAACGACTACAGCGCAGGAGATGCTGGAAATTCTTACGGAAAATGAAGGAAACTCAACCTTGTTCTGAACCAGAAGGTGGAGCTTAAGTTCAAGAACCAGAAGACAATAATGTAGCAAAAGATAACCTGGCAAAGCCTGAGAGCTCTGAACACTATCCATGGAATGTTGGTGACAGAGAGCTGGAGAAGTCCCCTTCTCCTTCATAGTCACCTCAGTCACCATTCAGCATATCCAATGGAAGAATTGAGAAAGTAAAAGCACAGAGATATGGAGATGAGTAAAATACAACCGAGAAATCGAAACAGTGAGAAGGAACAGATAAGACCTTCTGCACTTGAATGTATAGAATATTTTTTTATTTAAAATAAACCGTACCATCATAATAATAGCTGATTGTGGTTGCGGACTCAAGCATTAGATACCATATGGAGCTCTAGCAGATACGACGTCACCTGAGCTGAGGGGTACTGATGGTCAGAAAACACATGTTGAAAACTGTCTTGATAGAAATCGAACACAGTAGATAGGTAATACTCATATTAGGCAGAAGTCAAGGTTTCTGGCTGGGTGAAAAAAATAGGGACATCTGATGCATGTACCATTTACCAGAGATGTATGCTTAATGTGAGCCTATATGTAGATGAGATCGGAATCTGGAAACTGTTCTTGAACGTGATTAATAATGTATAAATATGTTGGACACTTGTAATTTATCAGAGAGCGAACTCAAGCTACTTTGAGATGGTTCACTCCTTGCAATTTCTCGAATAAACGATGGTGACCTTTACCTGAGTCCCTTGTGGTCCTTTTGTCAAAGTAAACACAGTTTGGCATAGTCGGCAGGATACTCAGATCCGATTGTCGGGGCGGCTCTGCAAAGTGGGCGATTCTGTTTCATGTACCACCTATAGTTAGTGCAGTAAGCCTATCCAAGAACGGTCCAGTCAAGTTTCAAAATAATCGGAAGGACGACTCAGGACAAGAGATAGAAGGGGCCGATAGTAGGCAGAGCCGTGCATGCGGTTTAGAGTTTGAGAAACAACCTTAGCCGAAGCCACGCAGGCCAGATGCCTGTTAAACAATTAGACAACTAATACCTGAAATAACTAAATTATTAGGGCCGCGGGAACCTAACGTGCCAAGACAGACGGGGATATATGAACAGAAGGCTGTCAGCTAAACAGAATGGTGCAATGGAACCCGACAGGGGAACCGCGGACTCTATTACGTGGTACATAGCGGAACAACATTCAATATTAATCACATAAATGCAGAAAGTGGGGAACCCGACAGGGGAACCGCGGAGTCTGTAACGAGGTACATAGCGGAACAACATTCAATATTAATCACATAAATGCAGAAAGTGGGGTGGAATCCTCAGGGAACCATTGGCGAACAAAATCAGTGGTGCGTAGAATTAAATGATAAGGCAAAGAAAGGGGCGATGGTTATTCTGACCTTGTAGCATTGATCTAAGTACAAGAGCCGCTTGTGCTGAAGAGAGAAAGAGAGAGAAAGGGGTAAAAGGGTGTAGCCCTAGGGAGTTAATAAGCGCTGACAGGCAGGAGCAGGGGAAATGTGAGCTTTCCTCAGTTTGGTCTTCCCTAAAGATGGAGCCTTCAAGATTCCTTTATTTCCCCCACTGCTATTTGAAATTTCGTTTAGAATGTAGAGTTAAAAGTCAAGTTAAGGATACAGGAAAATAAATACTTACCACTGAACATATGTTTGTTTGTGGGCACGAAGCATTTGTATGTGAGCTTGAATGTGATTTCTTCCGTAAATTGTTATCTGTGTGTGTAGTTCAGCACTTTAGCGTTGAAATCCCCATGTTAGATTAACGGAATATTTTACTGAAACAATGAAAAGTTTGCCACTGAGGTTTGAATTGAGATTTCTGGCAAATAAATATTTCAATTTGAAGGTCACATAAAGGTAAACAGGGTTAGAGAAAGCAACAATTGTACCACCCCCTTGCAGACTAGTATCACCAGCTTCCAAGTTGATTGGGATTGGCACATACGAGCTGGTATTCTGAAATTATAAGGGAAAAAGAAAGATTACCTGAAATTCAAAACGATTCTAGGGAAACCGAAAACTATAAACACAAAGCCTAAGTGCTTCTAATGAACACAAATGGGTTTCTGTTGAAGGGATGAATTAAATATTAAAGGAAATCTGCATTTCATCAACACTGTAATTTGTATTTTGGACAATATTGAGATCTAAAATGCAGTGTAATTTAACAGGTTACTTTGAATACCGAGGATGCTATCCATAGATAAAGAACGTGTCGATAAACAGATGGGAATTCCAATCAGGGTATAAATCATTACACATCCAAAGGGGTTGTTTTAATTTTGATAGTATAAATTAACTTTCTTATAAAGTTTGAAATTTGAGGTTTGGTTCCTGATACTTTCTCAAAAGAGTAATTTAATTTTAAAAGGTTTGACAACAATTGTTACTGATGGAAATGCTGCAGACTTTTGTATTTTTAAGGCAATCCCCAAAATATGAAGACAAGCTCAAGACCTTGACCAAGTTTGGCATAAATCCAGTTTCTGGTTGAGGTAATGAATCTGTGATACTTCTAAAAGAAACAGGCTAGGCACAATTTATGCGTTACTTTGCGGACAACAAAATGTTGCTTGCGAAGAAGATAAGCAAGCAAAACATGTCAATGCCTCATTTCTGTTTTAAAACTGTTATCATAATACTTTACTGGATTTGAAATTCTCTTCACATATCTGAATACGATAAGATTGTAGTCTGTTGTATGCGTAAAATGTTATGACGCAAGTCGGAGAAAGAGTTAGGAAAAGAGGACACAATATACACAATGTTTTAAGGGAACTCGATTTGATAATCCGGACAGCAACTGAGACATTGGAACTGCACAGGGAGATAAGCAAAGATCAGAAGGCAGCGAACTTCATTGATACGAAATAGTTAATAAAGCCTAAATTGTAAGGAAACATTATAAACAATCAAGACAATAGAGAAACTGACCTCAAAATAATCTTATGATGATCCTGGTGAGGGGAAAAAAAGAACTTAGAGATAAAACTATGTGGAATCTGTAATTCAGGAATTGAAATGCCAGGAGCAATAATACTTAACTACAATTTACCACAATGTGGATATAATTAAAGGGAAACCTGTAAAGACGCTAAATAGATGAATTAGTGATTGTATTGACGTGCCTGCGAGCTACAAAAAGTAAGACCACACGGTTAACAGTATGATGACAGACAGAGCTAAGCAGCTCCCACTTTGAACCGTAACTGGAACTGAAGATACTGAGCCATTGAAACATAGGATACGAAGGTGCATTGTACAGTTATATCGGTAGTTTAGGGAATTGAGGTCCAACGTAGGATGGCGGCAGGAGACATTAGACTGGAAGGAGTGGAGGGTTCCTATCCAGATGGATTCAGGTTAGGGAAATCATTTCACACGGAGAATCATTAAATAAATATAAAACTTTAAATAGAAATATAAATCCCCTACCTACCACAGTGCTCAGGGTTGTTGGAAAAGATGAACTGAACTTTAAAAATCATTAATCACAAAAGTAATTCAAGAGATAGACAGAAAATTAATATAATAATGCGCCTGAGGGCTAACCAAGCAGGACCGCCATGTTCACCCCACTCGAAATAATGATAAGGAGAGCAATGCAGTTACCCGAGGATTGGGAGCTGTAGGACACTAAAAGGAATGATGCATGATTCTGTGAGGAAAATAAGTCAGCAACTGCATGAGTTAAGGAAGGATGTTAGAGACCGACACGTGATTAAGCAATATTGAAATAGACAAATCTAGTGAGCAACAATGGACCGTTTGGGTAATAATGTGATGGTCAAGGTGAGCCCGGAGCGAATCGGCCTAGACCTTATGAAGTAATTTTGACAGGTAATGCATGGGCACTTGTAGATATGAGAAGGGGCAGTAAATGGACGCATTACACGGAGTTAAATATACTTCAGAATTGATCAAGCTGTATCGCGGATAACGAGAGCCCCTGTAAATCTGTCCACAGATCTGGTTGTGGGCGTTTCAATGGTTGATTCAAAACTTGACATCCTTCGGCCAGAAGGAGCGGACCTTGAGCTCCAAGGTTAAGCAAATCTTAACGGGGACAGTGGGTTCATAACACCCAATTAAATAGAGACCAGGACATGACACAGTTAATGCAAAACCTGTCTACAGTGCTCGAAGTTAATGCGGGGATGATCAACAAACTGATTAACATCGGGGAAAATAATTCAGACGAAGCAAGCAGAAATGATCTTTGCAACGCACATGGATTCTCGGCTCTGGAACAAGCCCGAGAGAATATAAGACCAATTAACGAAGGGGTATTTCCTTTATGGGTAACTAGTGAACAATTATTTAATCTTCCACGACACAAGGATCATGACTTGACCGGTTGCCAGCTCAAAGCTTTAACAAGCGTATGTAGAACGCATGTTGAACGAATGGAGGAAAGCAATATTCTAATAGGCATTGTCTTATTAATACTCGTCATACCTGTGTCAACACCAAGCAGGGCATTTAATAGAGAATAAAATATTGCGTTATTACAAGGGGACTGCTATATAAGGCATCATGACATTCCACCATATGCAGTAGATATAGATGGAATATGGCGAGCACCACATTAGAAGAGTGAAGGATATAGGTCACCGCAGTAGTATCTAGGAGTATTACTATAGTTAAATGTGGGGCAGATGAAGCTAAGCGCTGATTTAGAGCAGCAACAAACTGTACAATGAAAACTATATGGTCTGCAAAAGAACCGAGCCATGTTGCATAGACGGGCGATGGGAGATAATGTATTACCATGTGGCAACAGAAGATCCAATATGGGAACAATCGGATCTGCCCCATCCATAATCATTCAGTTTGCCTCTACCCACAGACGCCGGCAAGGGTAGGGAAAGTGGAACTGCTCAAAATATACAAGAGAGGAACGGCTCCTATTCAGGTCCTGGAAAGCATTAAGGATAACCTGACACAGTATTTGATCCAGCTGTCCCATGAATTAACCTATTACCCGAGTACATAACCACAATTCGGAGACAGGCGCAGCAGATATACAGTGATTGCTATCGACTACAGCAACAGGTTAGAGACTTAAAGGAGGAAAACGAGCAAATAGATTCTTTCACATGGTGGGAGGACCTATGGAACTAGGAGTCAAATGGACAAATACTCTCCTGGATTCGGATTATCTCCCATGCCCAAGTTATATTTCAGCCGCTATTGATTATGTATCTCACATACGTGATTCATCGCAAATGGAAGTCACAAAAAAGGTGTTATTGCGGGGCCTCTAACAGATGGAGAAGGAGTGTGGCAAGGCAGAGACTTAAAGTAAAGGTCCAGGTAATGCAGATGGTCCGACCGTTACTTTTTACATGCCAAAGCTTGACACCTGGCCAGAATCAATGGGTGGCGGTACTTAAAGAGGGAGGACAGCAGGACTATCTTTGGCTCCCTTGGTATAAACTAAGGGCCAAAAGGCGGACTGTTCCAGGAGAATGTAGGAGTGGAGAAAGAGATTATTGAAAGGGAATTTGGTGCTTAAAATCTCCAAACACATCGGCAGTTAAAGGTTATTAGATGAAATTCGCACAGCCTTAAGGGCCTGCAAACAAAATAAAGGCATTGGGAGACGGACTGGTGTCAGGGTATTGGCAAAACAACCTCTTGCTTCCAGAACTCATCGCCCCCCTTTGTCCTCACTTCTGCAACTCCAAGTTTTGAGATATTCGTGAATTTAAGCCTCTGATCGAGTGCTTTGATTTATTTTAGGGTGAAGGCTGACCATGAGCATTTAAGAGTATTTTGTTTTGCATTTTGCCCGGTGCCGCTTCCCTGCATGGATCCTGCTCCTGCCCTGAGCCTGTATCTAAAGAGGGACCAAGAAGCATTTACATTCCAGGGTGCGCCAGCCGGTGATTTGGAAATGTTACTTCTGACAAGATTGCTTATGTTCCTGAGTGGAAATGAATAAATAATCTTCACTTTCACTTTCAGGTTACATGTGATGTTTTGAATCCGGCTCCCTGACTGGTGCTGCGCAGGTTATGGAAATAGAGCGCAGGGGATCGAGGTCTACACCAGATGGACGACTTGAAATCCTTGCATTTTCTTTGCTACATTTTGCAAGTAACAAATGAGGCAAATAGCTGACGAGGAAGAATCTTCGCTTCTCGATAACGGCGAAAGTGATGCAGTCGAATGATTTTCAAGAAGGATGATGCATCAGGTTTAATAGGATGGAAGATACATTTCTACATTCTGAAGGCAAGCTGGGTAACTGCTGCTTCAAACTGGAAATCCCAGGACAAATTGGAATCTCACTGTCTCCCATGGACAATAAAAGCAGGCCTCTCCTCGGTAGTATAGTGGTGAGTATCCCCACCTACCACCCCGGAGACCGGGGATCAATTCCTCGACAGGGAGACAAGTCTTTGCTCGAACTGTGCGCGATGCAGACCGTGATCACACTTTTGACTCGCAAATGGGTTATCTTTTCCGGATGGTGATCGACCGACATGACATCGACTCAGCAATTCGGAGAGATGGCACCTCCCCAAATATATACCCGGAGCAAAGTTTCTGTACAGGTCAGCTTATCGACATCACCTGTGGGTAACGGCTCTTTCCCCCTTCCATCCTCTGGACATTGCTTCGTTTACCCAATATAAATCATCCCCATTTGTATCCAGGGAACTTTAATGAAACAACGTGCTTTAGAAACGGCACCGGTACAAGTCATAGCAGACATTGTAATAACCGATCAGGCCGAATTACTTCACAACCCGGCCACAATTCAGGATCCAGGGCTGACTGACGGCAAGTTCCAGGCAGGATCGCAGCTCCTGGTCGCCTGCACCCGATGCTGTTCAAGACTTCAGTAAGGCTATGCCGGACAGGCGCCAAATGAAATGAATGCAATGTGTTATGATGAGCTCCAAACTGGCAAATGGATAAAAATAAAGAACATTTGAAGGAACGCAAAATTCTATTCAGCGCAACAAATAGGAAAAGTAAAAACTGATATCAGACGCTACTCATTCAATCGCACTTCCCCTTCTTCCACCCCATCCTTCAGCTTGTACATTCCTTAGGGTATGTGACCACTTCCCTTGAGGACTTAACAATTCTGATCGAAGGGAAAACCAAACTCACATGCAGCTAGGTCAAGATAGTTTAGCGTGAAAACAAAGTTTCACCAAGAATCCCCTATTTCTCTCAGCAACGCCTCAAATCATTACTGCCTGATAACTCAGCTTTCTGCAACTAAAGTTCTGACTCCAAAATTGTGTCGGGATTTTGAAGGCCGCTCCATAACCTCTTCAGAATATACTGTGCTGAAAGGTGAGATCAAATATTCGAATACAGCTTCACATGTAGCACGAATGTCTTGTTCCACACAACCAAGATGTTCTGTCCCAAATAAGAAGCCCAGGTGTCAAAGATGTCCACTGGCTGAGACAATCGGACATTTTTCACAAAAGCAAATATTGCTGGAAGAGCACAGCGGGACTCACAGCCTCTGTGGTGAAATAGACATGGTCAAGGTTTCAAATCCATTGGATTGTTGTTCAGAAAGGTCATTTCCCAACATTGCTCGGGCCTGTTAGCTTCTGATGTTGTGAGCAGGCTATCCTTACCGCATTTACACACCTCTTTAGGCAGTTATCATTCAGTCTGAAATGAGAACAGCATTGTGGTTAGCCTATGCAATGGTCACAGAAACGTCTGTATCAAAACACGCTTTCCTCATGCAGCCTCTGCTTCCCTGAACACATCGCCCACTGCTTGTTCTCGCTTCTGCAACTACAGGCCTCAAGAAATATGTGATTTCTAGCCCTGCGATCGAGCGCCTTGTTTTGTTTATGTGCTGAAAGCTGAACATGAACATTCAAACCTTTATTTTCATTTGCATGGCGCCGCTCTTCCTCCATGGATCCAACAGCTGCTGTAAGCGTTTATCTCTGAATAGGGGCCAAATTGGATTAAAAATCAAAATTCACACCAGACTTTGTGATAAGCGACCAGGCCGCCTGACTGGACAACCGGGCCACAATTGAGGACCTCGGGCTAAATGACGGTAACAAGTTCCAGTCAGGGTCACCGCTCCAGCTCGCCTGAGCCCGATGCTGTTAAAGCCTTAAGTAAGGCTGTGATGGACAGAGCACAAACTGAAATAAACGGATTACGGAAAACTAGCGATCGAGCGCCTTGTTTTACTTCTGTGCTGAAAGCTGACTATGAGAGTTCTAGCATTTTATTTTCATCTTGCATGCCCCCCCCCCCACCCCTCCTCCCCCCCACTCCCCGCCTTTCCTACATGGACCCTGAAGAGGGAACAAGAAGGATTTACATTCCAGAGTGTTGCAGCCCGTGATTCGGAAATGTTGCTTCTGACAACTTTGCTAACATTGCTGAACGGAAATTAAGACAAAATCTTATTTTTCCCAGTTACATGTGATGTTTTGAAACCGACTCCCTGACTGGTATTGTGTGGATCATGGAAATGGAGCGCGGAGCTTGGCTGCAGGAGATTGGTGTCTGAAGCGAATTCTTTGCGAGACATTGCGAGTGACAAAATGAGGCAAAAAGCTGACGAAGTAACATCTTTTCTTCTGGATAACGGTCAAAACTGACGCGGTTGAACGATTTTCAAGAAGGATGATGCATCGGGTTTAATCCGATACAAGGTAAATGTCTGAATTGTGCAGGGAGACTGGGTAACTGCTGCTTCAAGCTGGAAATCCCAGTGTAAATTGGGATCTCACTATCTCCTGTGGAATAGAGTAGCCAGCCTCTCCCCGTTAGTGTAGTGGTGAATATCCCCCCTGTCACGCGGGAGACCGGGGTTTAATTCCCCGACGAGGAGACAAGTCCTTGCTCGAACTGCATGCAGTGGATACCGTGATCACTCCTTTGAGTCGCAAATGTGTTTTCATTTCCCCGTGGCGATCGACCGAAAGAACACCGATTCAGCAATTCGGACAGAGGGCACCTCCGCAAGTATATACCAGGAGCAAATTTTCTGGCCAGTTCAGTTTCTCGAAATCACCTGTGGGTACAGGCCATTACCCCTTCCATCCTCTAGACGGCGCAGTGTTTACCCAATATAACACATCCCTATGTTTATCCAGGACACTTTAATAAAACAACATGCTTGGGCACAAGTCAAACCAGACTTTGTGATATTCGATCAGGCCGACTGACTTCACAACCCTCCCACAATTGAGGATCCAGGGCCAACTGACGGCAACAAGTTCCAGGCAGGATCACAGCTCCTGCTCGCCTTAGCCCGGGGCTGTTGAAGACTAAGTAAGTCCTGATGGACAGAGAACAAACTGACATGAGCGCAATGCATTTAGGTGAGCGCTTAACCGGCAAACTCAGAGAACAAAGGACATTTGAAGGCCCGCCAATTTCCATTACCTTCAAAAAATTGGAAAAATAAAAACTTAGATCAAAAGTGACTCATCCATCACCCTTCCCCTTCTTCCGTGCCTTTCCTGAACTTGTACATCCCTTATGGTATGTGAACACTTCCCTTGAGGAGATAAAATTTGAGGTCGAAGAGAGAAGCAAAGTCGCATGCAGTCTCTTTGCTAAACCTAGAGAGTTATGCGTAAAAGCCCAGTTTCAACAAGAATCCCCTGTTCCTCTCAGCAACGTCTCAAATCATTACCGCCTGATAACTTACACTCTTGCAACTGAAGTCCTGACTGTAAAATTCTTTCAGGTTTTTGAAAGCCGCACTATAACCTCATCAGAATATTCTGTAATTAAAGGTGAGATAATCTAGTCGATTTCACAGATGCATGTAGATCGCGTCATGCATGGCTTGTTCCACACATTTCAGAGGCTCTCTCGCAGGTGTGAATCCCGGTTCTCAAAGATGTCCACTGGGTGGGACAATCGGACATTTCTCACACAAGCAAAAGCTGCTGGAAAGATTTAGCGGGCCTGTCAGCCCCTGTGGAAGGAATGACATGGTCAACGTTTCATGTCCATCTGTCTCTTCTTAGGACGGTCATTTCCCAAGATATTTCGGGCCCGGTTGCTTCTGATGCTACTAGCAGGTTATCCTCACGACATTTACACACCTCTTTAGGCAGCTGACATTCAGGCTGAAATGAGAACAGCCTTGCGGTTAGCCTGTGCAATGGTCCCATAAACGTCCGTATCAGAACACGGAAATTTTCATAATCTGCAAATCCAAGTGTCTGCTATACAGGTAATTGGTGGATAAATTAAACATATCTTTGTAACTGCCTAATAGTAACACAATGGCCGTGGAATTAAATAGTGTAACTGATACTATCAGTACCAGATCATATTTCATGACTAAGCAATTGGGACTTTCGAATGAATGATTTTTTTCCTCAAACGACACATAATGGAACCAGCCAGATTCCACGATTAAAATTTTGAGACAAGAATGTAGAAGTCAAATTTTTGAAACACACAACACTGTTCAACAAGCCGCTGACAATACAGAGGCAACCACTCTTGGGAAAATGATTGTGACTGCTTGAATGCCTCTCATCAAAAAGTGGCCTGTGCAGGTTTCCCCCAGCATCCCAGTTGGTTCAAAGCAACAGGACTTCCTCTGACCCCTCTGACTTGCTGGAACGTCAAAGTGAGTGTGGATTTCGGACAGGAATTATGGTGCATTCCCAGTACAATGAAGCACACATTTTTTGAATTCATGGCCACTCACATGAGGAAGAGAATTTTCCAGCTACCAATGTCATCGAAGGTAAAATTTCCATTCAAATTGATGAATCTACCAGCCTAAAAAACAAAGCTGCTCTAGTGGTCCTCCGGAAATGTGAAAGTTATAGGAAGGATAATCCATGTTTCATGAGATTTGATCTGATTGAACTTCCAGGTAAAAGAGCTGATGCCCATACTGATATAAAGCATTCTCTTGAACACAGTCTAGCAAGCTAGTGAGGGAGCTGGTTCCTCAGAGGACTGCAGTCAGAGCCAGGTTTGTGGCATCACGAGGGGCTCGGCTGTACGGGGGATGGGATGCAAGAGGTAAGGAAGAGGTTTAGTGTTCAGGAATTCATTATTTATGGGAACGCATGCCTTTCCCTGGCCGAGATATGGCTCTAGGGCGGTGTGCTGCCCCTTTGGTGAAAGGGTCAAGGATGTCACCAAGGAGATATGGAAGGGTGATCAGCAAGGGGCTGTAGCCCATATTGGAATATGGCTATTTTGTATATATTATAATATATGATAAAAAAACCATACCGATCAATCCAGTCCATACGTTTTTTTTTTAAAGTTATGAAAGGAATTTAGACCACAGAGCTTTGAAAATTCAATGTAGACAATTCAGCAGCGTTATCTTCATCAAAACTTCCCTTTGCTTCAACAAATGATCCGATCAGCTTTATTAGACACGATTTCTCATTAACCTATCTGTGCTGCAGTCTGTATTGATAAAGCCATCTTTTCACAAGTAGAATCTAACATGCCTGAACAGTTTCATAGGTCCAGTGTATATCCCTCTCTCCTCTGATAAACGGTATAGAACAGACAAACCCTCCAATCCTCTGGTGCTACTCCCATGACCAAGCAGGATGATGTATTATGGTCAGTGCCTCTGCTATTCCCATCATTCCTTCCCGCAGTGACCCTCATACATCCCATTCTGGCTGGGGGAAAAAAATAAACTTTATTGTGCTATAAAATGTTTTGGTTTGAAAGGGGTTAAGTGAACCTTTGTGCTCAGTGCCTGTAATTAATGTCAGCCTCCAAGGATAGTAATTGTTGCATTAGAAGGTTACCAGCTTCTATTTATAAGAGGCTCACTTCAACATGTTATCCCACAGTGTCAGCGGGAACATCACCTCCGTCACTAACTGTGATCAGCACCTCCAGCGAGACGGAGAGGAGAGATCACAATCCGAGAACAATAGGTTGCAAAGCTCCAACAATGTATTTCAATCTGAGAAAAATAGATGGCGTTGTAACAAAAATAGATCCGAATCTGAGGACAATAAACTGGAATTTTACAACAATTGCGAGGGATTTATCCTTTTGGATTGTCCAGCTTTCCACAGATGATTGGTGGTTAACGTTAGATCATCGGATTCGGTTCGTGCTTTACATTATACAACATATTTACTATCCTATCCTGGCTATTGTTGGAGTGCCTGGTATGTCCCGCTGTGCAATTATTAATTCAATAAATCATGTTTAACTAGGTCACTATTATTGTCATTTACTCTGCAGTTGAGCCTCTGTATTAATTTATTAACTCTAAAAAACAGCACTACTTCCAATAGCATTTTTATCACTAATTGTTTCTTATTTGATCCTAGTAGGATTCACGGAAGTTATCTTTATTCAGCTATCATGTTTAATTTTATCAGTCACCTTGCTATATAACTTTATTTGTTAAATCATTAATGACATCTAGGCTTCGCTAACACGGCCAGCATTTTTTGCCCGCCCCAAATTGCACTGGTGAAGGTGGGGGTGAGCTGCCTTCTTGAACTAGTGCATTCCATGCGGTGTAGATACACCCAAAGTGCTGGTAGCAATGGGTTTTCATGATTGTGACCCAACGACATTGAAGGAACGGGAATATATTCACAGGTGAGGGTGGTCTGTGACATGGAGGTCTGGGGAGCTGCAGTTGGATGGAACGCAAACATGAAGGTCTACTGATGTGTCTGCTGCTGCTGCCCCTCTAGATGGTAGCAGTCGTGGAGTCTTGAAAATGCAGCCTATAGAATCTCGGTGAATTCCTGCAGTGCATCTTATAGTTGGTACACACTGCTGCCACTGAGCGTCAGTGTGGGAGAGAGTGACTATTTGTGGATGCAAATGGCAAGCGCTTTGAGTGTTTTTGGAACTGGACTCATCCAGGAAACTGGGGAGTTTTCCACCACACTCCTGACTTGTGCATTTGAGACGGTGAGCATGAACTGCTTCAGTATCTGAGGAGTCATGAATAGTGCTGAGCAGTGTGCAATTATCAGCGAACACCATTACTTCTGATATTACTATGGAGGGTAGATCATTGGAACGCCGAATCCAGTGGGTGTTCCAGCTTATTCAGTCGCGTTACGATCCTATCCTTGCTATTATTGGCGTCCCTGGTAAGTCTTACTCTATATGGCTATTATTTCTATAAATCATGTTTGACTGCATTACTCTCCTCCATCAAAATTTGAAGTGTCTTGTGATTGCTAAATGTTTCAACCACTTAAGGAATGATGAGACAAAAGATTATGATAATCAACGATTTCCACAATTTCATTCCAAATATATGCTCTTCTAACTTCCTCCATATAACAGACATTTCCGTTTATTAGAGTATCTACAGCAGTTTAAATGCATCACTTGATGCAGCAACATAATGGAACAGTTCAGCACCTTCAGCCAAACATATATATTTTATTAAATTTGAGCATGTTGTATAATTCCACTGTTTTCACTGTTCCATACAGTAAACCTATTGACGGCTGCGGTCTTAATTCGGAGAAATTGTGGTCTCTCCGATTGTGTCACTCGCTACCTGGTGTCCATGGCAGCAGCGGATCTACTGGTTATTATTTTCGACCTGATATTGAGACACATTCCAATTGTTTATTGGGAATATTTTAATTTCCTGTGGGCCATGCATGTGTGTAATATCCATGCTGTCCTGCTGTATGCAGCCACTGATTGTTCTGTCTGGTTCACCGTCTCTTTCACCATTGATCGGTTTGTGGCCATTTGTTGCCAGAAGTTAAGACGTAAGTATTGCACTGAGAAAACAGCGACTGTGGTTCTCGGATCAGTGACTGTGCTGAGCTTCTTAAAGAATATTTTCTGGTATTTTATGTTATCAGATTGGTATTTGCTGAGGAACAACCCATGGTTTTGCGGCATAATATTTGAAGTTGAGATATCTCCGGTCTGGGTAGTCATCGAAATTCTCCATCACATTCTTACTCCTTGTGTCCCATTTGTCCTGATTCTGCTGCTCAATGTTCTCACCGTCAGACACATTTTAATGAGCAGCAGAGCCCGCAGGAGACTCCGGGCTCACAGCAGTGGGGAGAGGCCCAGAGACCCAGAGATGGAGAGTCGGAGCAAATCCATCATTTTACTGTTTGATATCTCGGCCAATTTCATTCTGTTGTGGGCGGTGTTAATGGTGTATTCTATATGGAGGCGGATTTATTATATGGTGTCTTATTCTGTATGGATGGGTGACTATGTGCAGGAATTGGGCTCCATGCTGCAGCTGCTGAGTTGCTGCACAAACACTGGGATTTACGCCGTGACCCAGACTAAGTTCAGGGAGCAGTTGAAAAATGTGCTGAAATATCCCTTTACTCTTATTCTCCGATGCTTTCACGGATTTGAAGAATTGAATCACTGAGATTTTCCAATATTTTACCACATTGATTTCTCTCTTCCAGCGGGGAGATGAGCTGCCTCTGTTGTGACAAAGTGGGGGCCAGTCCTGTCCTCATTGTAAAATGTGGGGGGGCAGGGACTGTCCGTCTTGTGACAAAGTGGGTTGTCGCCTATCGCTCAGGTGACAGAGCGGATGGTGGATACTGTGACTATGATTAGAGAGCGGGCAGGGCTCTGCTGCTCTAGGGACAGTGAGGCTGGGGCCTTCGCTATGGTGCCAGTGAGAGGCAGGACCTGTTGCTGTGGTCAGCAAAACTGGGCATTTCCTCTCACTCTGTTGGCAGACGGGCGAGCGGAGACTCGATCTCTGGTAACAGTTTGGGGAGGGCCCTATCTCTTTGGGGGCAGAGCCAAGATAATACCCGACTTCATGGTTCCTGGATCGGCCACTGCCTAATCCCATTCCTGGTGTCAGCTCTCTCCCTCTTGGGACCTCATACATTGGAGACTAGATGTAAAAGGGGGAGGGGTCGGGTTAAATGTCACCCTTTTCCTCTAGGAAAATAAGAACAGGAGGGGGGTAACCATGCCTGGGAGTCTGGGCGAGTTTTCTGATACTGCAGGTTCACAGGGGAAGAGTGAGATATACGAGGAATGTGGATGGATGGGGTACTTATATAATTAAATGTAACAATAAATCATGTCCCACACACTTTTCGTGTTTTCAATATATTTTCTATCGATAAAGGAGCTAAGAGAAATTGAGAAAATTATCTTGGAAATGTTAAAAAAATGGCAAGATCCAACACGTTGGGTTAAATATTGCAGATGTATTGCAGAGGAATTACAATGTACAGCAAAGTTTTTCTCCTTCCATTCTGATTGGGATTAGAGTTTGATAACAGTACCGAATGTGCACATAGCAATCTGAAATAATCCCCAAATACCATTCTCCAGCCAATATCTCCAATAGGAATGAAGAAGGAGTTCATGTAGAAGATCAGGTGTTATAAGTTTGAATGCAGTAGCCGAGGGCACTCAGCACCTTGCCGCAAACTCCAATCCCTGACAGTATTGTTCATTATGCACTCTTGATCAATCTGTTCCCAAAGGCAGAGACGCAGTAACTGAACTTCTCTGAGACTGGCAAAGAGCAGTGCCTGTAGTGGCGGTGAACAGCCAGCAGAGGGTGGCATTGGCTCACTTTAATCTCAAAACAGCGAAACGGGTTTGAGAAGAGGATGCGATCTTGCGAGGTGGGATTTTGGAACCAACGAAACACTCACACTCCCAGCCTGTCTGATGCTGACCCTCACCACTCAGTGAGCGGCCCTTAAATGAAAGGGACGTAAAAATGTTTTGATGATACAGCCATTCCTGGAAACTGGAGCGTTTCGAACCGTTCAGGTTAAGCGTTGAAGAGTTTATTCAGCACAAAATTGAAATAGTAACAATTTACACCAAGTATTAAAAGAATCAGATTTACCTTCAGAGATTATCAGAGAGCCAACAGCGGGCGGCATTGGGTCACTTTAACGTCAAACCAGCGAAACGCGTTGAGGAATTTATTGGGCACAAAATTCAAATAATAACAATTACACACAAAGTATAAAAAGAATCAGATTTACCATCAGAGCGGATTATCAGAGACTCCAGCGTGTTTCAGTTGTAAGCTCAGTATTCACCCACTGAAACCCTTGCAACTGGAATGCTCCTTGCATTCTGCCCCTTTATTGATGCCTTTCTAACGGAGACATTTCCTTGTCTGATTGTCCATCAATGGAAGCCCTGCTTGCTGACCTGTGCAGTTTGACAGGTTTACCCTGCAGGGTCAATGGATCATTTCACAGCATTTCTATTGATGCTCATCAGTGAAAATGTAAAAAAAAAACATTCTCGCTTATCACTTCCTCAGGAGTTAAATTCCCTGTCAGGAATGTGTCAATCAATCCACCTGTTATCAGTTAATTCAGTTAATTCAGCTGCTACCCTCACATTTTCCTCTTATCACACCAGCATCAATATAGGTTTATACAGCAGGTCTAACACAGCTATTGTGACAAACAATTACTCTAATATCTAATACAATCGTGAATTCTGAATCTATTTTTGATTCTGTGAATCTCAGCACCCAATTATTCCCCCATTCTATAGAAACATTGAGTAAAAACATGATATCCTCCCAGAGGCTGACCTTCAGCAAGGGTCTTTCTGTTGTCCCTGTGCCCGTTCTCAGTGTTGACTACTCCATGAGGTTTTAGGACCTGTACACAGTGGGTGATCTTTAATCGAACACCTTCATTAAACAGGAGATCACTTCATTCCTGGAACAGGCCGGAGCTGGAAGTGTCAGTCTGGCTTCAGCCTGACCAGCGGTCACCAATTTAAAAGAGGGACATCATTCTCTATTTAACAAGCCAAAGGCTGAATAACTCCCTCACCCTTGCAGTGTGGAGCTGAATCAATAGGGGTAACAGAATCACACATGTCTAGCTGTAGATGATCACTTTGCTGACAGGTTCATTGTGTTAAAGATGCGGAAATTAAAGCGGAGCCGCCATGGAGCGAGTTTGTAAAACACACGGAGATGGGATCACAGCTGCTCGGTGACCCTCTCCATCTCTTTCACGGTTCCGGATGGTCCACACCTGTACACTGAATGTCTTCCTGCTTCAAGCCGATGAGACATTGATCCTTCTGGAGCTGCCGCAAACAGAAGCAATGATGAATGAATGTCACAAGCAAGGGAGGAACTGGGCAGGATGAGTGTGTGTGTGAGAGATGGATTGATCATGAGAAATATTTCCTTTTACAGTTCATTCGTGGGATGTGGGGTTCCAGGTAGTGGTTTTCACATTACCTGCTGCCCTTGTCCTTCTAGATGGTAGCGGTTGTGGGTTTGAAATGTGCTAACTAAGGATATTTTGTGAGGTCACTTTTTTCAATGTGGGGTCTATGTTCAGTGTGAGCTCTGTGTTCCGTGTGGGCTCTGAGTTCAGTGTGGGCTCTGTGTTCAGTGTGAGCTCTGTGTTCAGTGTGTGCTCTGTGTTCAGTGTGGGCTCTGTGTTCCGTGTGGGCTCTGTGTTCAGTGTGGGGTCTGTGTTCCGTGTGGGCTCTGTGTTCAGTGTGAGCTCTGTGTTCAGTGTGTGCTCTGTGTTCAGTGTGGGCTCTGTGTTCAGTGTGGTCTCTGTGTTCAGTGTGGGCTCTGTGTTCAGTGTGGGCTCTGTGTTCAATGTGGTCTCTGTGTTCAGTGTGGGCTCTGTGCTCAGTGTGGGCTCTGTGTTCAGTGTGGGCTCTGTGTTCAGTGTGGGCTCTGTGTTCAGTGTGGGCTCTGTGTTCAGTGTGAGCTCTGTGTTCAGTGTGTGCTCTGTGTTCAGTGTGAGCTCTGTGTTCAGTGTGGGTTCTGTGTTCAGTGTGGGCTCTGTGTTCAGTGTGAGGTCTGTGTTCAGTGTGAGCTCTGTGTTCAGTGTGGGCTCTGAGTTCAGTGTGGTCTCTGTGTTCAGTGTGGGCTCTGTGTTCAGTGTGAGGTCTGTGTGCAGTGTGAGCTCTGTGTTCAGTGTGAGCTCTGTGTTCAGTGTGGGCTCTGTGTTCAGTGTGTGCTCTGTGTTCAGTGTGAGCTCTGTGTTCAGTGTGAGCTCTGTGTTCAGTGTGTGCTCTGTGTTCAGTGTGAGCTCTGTGTTCAGTGTGGGCTCTGTGTTCCGTGTGAGCTCTGTGTTCAGTGTGTGCTCTGTGTTCAGTTTGGGCTCTGTGTTCAGTCTGAGCTCTGTGTTCAGTGTGGTCTCTGTGTTCAGTGTCCGCTGTGTGTTCAGTGTGGGCTGTGTGTTCAGTGTCCGCTGTGTGTTCAGTGTGCGATCTGTGTTCAGTGTGGTCTCTGTGTTCAGTGTGGGTTCTGTGTTCAGTGTGGGCTCTGTGTTCAGTGTTGGCACTGTGTTCAGTGTGGGCTCTGTGTTCAGTGTGGGCTCTGTGTTCAGTGTGGGCGTTGTGTTCAGTGTGGGCTCTGTGTTCAGTCTGAGCTCTGTGTTCAGTCTGGGCTCTTTGTTCAGTGTGGGCTCTGTGTTCAGTGTGGGTTCTGTGTTCAGTGTGGGCTCTGAGTTCAGAGTGAGCTCTGTGTTCAGTGTGGTCTCTGTGTTCAGTCTGGGCTCTGTGTTCAGTGTGGGTTCTGTGTTCAGTGTGGGCTCTGAGTTCACAGTGAGCTCTGTGTTCAGTGTGGGCTCTGTGTTCAGTCTGGGCTCTTTGTTCAGTGTGGGCTCTGTGTTCAGTGTGAGTTCTGTGTTCAGTGTGGGCTCTGTGTTCAGTGCGGTCCCAGTGTTCAGTGTGGGCTCTGTGTTCAGTGTGAGCTCTGTGTTCAGTGTGAGCTCTGTGTTCAGTGTGGTTTCTGTGTTCAGTGTCCGCTGTGTGTTCAGTGTGGGCTGTGTGTTCAGTGTCCGCTGTGTGTTCGATGTGCGATCTGTGTTCAGTGTTGTCTCTGTGTTCAGTGTGGGTTCTGTGTTCAGTGTGGTCTCTGTGTTCAGTGTGAGCTCAGTGTTCAGTGTGGGCTCTGTGTTCAGTGTGAGCTCTGTGTTCAGTGTGGTCTCTGTTTTCAGTGTGAGTTCTGTGTTCAGTGTGAGCTCTGTGTTCAGTGTGAGCTCTGTGTTCAGTGTGAGCTCTGTGTTCAGTGTGGTCTCTGTTTTCAGTGTGAGTTCTGTGTTCAGTGTGAGCTCTGTGTTCAGTCTGAGCTCTGTTCAGTGTGGGCTCTGTGTTCAGTGTGAGCTCTGTGTTCAGTGTGGGCTCTGTGCTCAGTGTGAGCTCTGTGTTCAGTGTGGGCTCTGTATTCAGTGTGGGCTCTGTGTTCAGTGTAGGCTCTGTGTTCAGTGTGAGCTCTGTGTTCAGTGTGGGCTCTGTGTTCAGTGTGGGCTCTGTGTTCAATGTGGGCTCTGTGTTCAGTGTGGGCTCTGTGTTCAGTGTAGGCTCTGTGTTCAGTGTGGGCTCTGTGTTCAGTCTGGCCTCTGTGTTCAGTGTGATCTCTGTGTTCAGTGTGGGCTCTGTGTTCAGTGTGGTCTCTGTGTTCAATGTGTGCACTGTGTTCAGTGTGGGCTCTGTGTTCAGTGTGGGCTCTGTGTTCAGTGTGAGCTCTGTGTTCAGTGTGGGCTCTGTGTTCAGTGTGGGCTCTGTGTTCAGTGTGAGCTCTGTGTTCAGTGTGCTCTCTGTGTTCAGTGTGTCTCTGTGTTCAGTGTGAGCTCTGTGTTCAGTGTGAGCTCTGTGTTCAGTGTGTGCTCTGTGTTCAGTTTGGGCTCTGTGTTCAGTCTGAGCTCTGTGTTCAGTGTGGTCTCTGTGTTCAGTGTCCGCTGTGTGTTCAGTGTGGGCTGTGTGTTCAGTGTCCGCTGTGTGTTCAGTGTGCGATCTGTGTTCAGTGTGGTCTCTGTGTTCAGTGTGGGTTCTGTGTTCAGTGTGGGCTCTGTGTTCAGTGTTGGCGCTGTGTTCAGTGTGGGCTCTGTGTTCAGTGTGGGCTCTGTGTTCAGTGTGGGCGTTGTGTTCAGTGTGGGCTCTGTGTTCAGTCTGAGCTCTGTGTTCAGTCTGGGCTCTTTGTTCAGTGTGGGCTCTGTGTTCAGTGTGGGTTCTGTGTTCAGTGTGGGCTCTGAGTTCAGAGTGAGCTCTGTGTTCAGTGTGGTCTCTGTGTTCAGTCTGGGCTCTGTGTTCAGTGTGGGTTCTGTGTTCAGTGTGGGCTCTGAGTTCACAGTGAGCTCTGTGTTCAGTGTGGGCTCTGTGTTCAGTCTGGGCTCTTTGTTCAGTGTGGGCTCTGTGTTCAGTGTGAGTTCTGTGTTCAGTGTGGGCTCTGTGTTCAGTGCGGTCCCAGTGTTCAGTGTGGGCTCTGTGTTCAGTGTGAGCTCTGTGTTCAGTGTGAGCTCTGTGTTCAGTGTGGTTTCTGTGTTCAGTGTCCGCTGTGTGTTCAGTGTGGGCTGTGTGTTCAGTGTCCGCTGTGTGTTCGATGTGCGATCTGTGTTCAGTGTTGTCTCTGTGTTCAGTGTGGGTTCTGTGTTCAGTGTGGTCTCTGTGTTCAGTGTGAGCTCAGTGTTCAGTGTGGGCTCTGTGTTCAGTGTGAGCTCTGTGTTCAGTGTGGTCTCTGTTTTCAGTGTGAGTTCTGTGTTCAGTGTGAGCTCTGTGTTCAGTGTGGGCTGTGTGTTCAGTGTGAGCTCTGTGTTCAGTGTGAGCTCTGTGTTCAGTGTGGTCTCTGTTTTCAGTGTGAGTTCTGTGTTCTGTGTGAGCTCTGTGTTCAGTCTGAGCTCTGTTCAGTGTGGGCTCTGTGTTCAGTGTGGGCTCTGTGTTCAGTGTGGGCTCTGTGTTCAGTGTGAGCTCTGTGTTCAGTGTGGGCTCTGTGCTCAGTGTGAGCTCTGTGTTCAGTGTGGGCTCTGTATTCAGTGTGGGCTCTGTGTTCAGTGTAGGCTCTGTGTTCAGTGTGAGCTCTGTGTTCAGTGTGGGCTCTGTGTTCAGTGTGGGCTCTGTGTTCAATGTGGGCTCTGTGTTCAGTGTGATCTCTGTGTTCAGTGTGGGCTCTGTGTTCAGTGTGGTCTCTGTGTTCAATGTGTGCACTGTGTTCAGTGTGGGCTCTGTGTTCAGTGTGGGCTCTGTGTTCAGTGTTAGCTCTGTGTTCAGTGTGAGCTCTGTGTTCAGTGTGCTCTCTGTGTTCAGTGTGTCTCTGTGTTCAGTGTGAGCTCTGTGTTCAGTGTGGGCTCTGTGTTCAGTGTGGTCTCTGTGTTCAATGTGTGCACTGTGTTCAGTGTGGGCTCTGTGTTCAGTGTGGGCTCTGTGTTCAGTGTTAGCTCTGTGTTCAGTGTGAGCTCTGTGTTCAGTGTGCTCTCTGTGTTCAGTGTGTCTCTGTGTTCAGTGTGAGCTCTGTGTTCAGTGTGGGCTCTGTGTTCAGTGTGAGCTCTGTGTTCAGTGTGCGCTCTGTGTTCAGTGCGAGCTCTGTGTTCAGTGTGAGCTCTGTGTTCAGTGTGGTCTCTGTGTTCAGTGTGAGCTCTGTGTTCAGTGTGAGCTCTGTGTTCAGTGTGAGCTCTGTGTGCAGTGTGGTCTCTGTGTTCAGTGTGACGGTGTGCATTTGAAATCATTAATATTGGTAATAAATGTTTAATTTAGCTTTATAAAAGCCTTGAATGCTTGGTGGTATTATTATTACTTTTTTACAGGTAAGCATCTCAAATTCTATACAAACCTCAAAACAAAGTGTGGCAGTTGTTTAAAGTTCCCTTTGGGATTTTAACAAGTCAGCATTCACCATCAGCTGTGTTGTAGCAGCCCCTCTGTGTGCAATGGGTGATGTTTTGTTTTGGGGCGAATTATTTTTAAAAATGTCAAAGCCTCTGTTCCTCAAACCTGTTTTTCTATCCTGCGATTTATGTGCTACAATTGCACCCACTCTGACGTCTGGTCAGAGGGAGGAAATGATCCGGCGTTCAATAAGAGCGAGCTCGGTATTGCACAGCTTCCACCAACAATGAGAGGAGTGTGAAAACAGGCACAAGTTCAGTGTGAGATTAGAGAGGTGATCATTGTTTGATGGAACTCTGAGTAAGGAGTTCGATAACATCTGAAGCCACTTCAGTGAAAATCTTTATAGACATATCAACTTACGTCAAACTGTCATTGCGCATTTAGTGTGGTCTAGATGGATTTATTCAAGGCTTTTGACATGGTCATAGAAGTCAGGCTGGTGAAAACAAAAATCCCTGAAGATCCAGGGGGATGGGCAAGCTTGATACAAAATTTAGGCCCAACAGCACGAAAAAAAGCATCATGGGTTATGATAATTTTTGGGACCAGAAGGTTGTTTACTCTGGAATTACACACATCTCAATTTGAGCTCCCCTCCAATATTGTGGTATATATTAATGATACGGGCATAAATGCAGGTGTGTGTGATCAAAAAATTTGCAGATATCACAAAAAATGTACACCGGCAGCGTGGTAGATAGTGGAGAGGATTTTTGTAGACTGGGAGAAGATATCAATGGACTGGGCAGAGACGCACAAAAGTGACGAATACAATCAAAGCCAGTGAAGTTTGAGGTGAAGTCTTCGGGAAGTCAAACAACGGAAAGGTTTACAAGGCAAATAGCAGCATAATGAGAGGTGTTCAGGAAGTGAGGAGCATTGAGGTGAATGTCCGCAATTAGCTGAAGGTATCACGCCTGCTAAAAAATCTGGTTAAGAAGGGGCATCGAGTGATTTGCTTGATGAGTCGATGCGCATTTCTGGTCACATCGTTACAGAAAGGCTGGAACGGCACTAGAGAGGGAACAGAGGAGATTTACCAGGATGTTGTCAAGACTGGAAAACCCATGTTGTTCAGAAATGACCTCCAGAGAAGGAAATCTGCTGTCCTTATCGGACCTACAAGTGACTCCAAGTCCACAGTATTGCTGTTGACTCTTAACTGGTCACGGAAACAGTCTAACAAAGCAGTCAGCTCAGGGGGAATTTGGGATGTGCAACAAATGTTGGTTTTGCAAGCGCCATGAAAATCACATCGATAAATATTTTTAAAAAGGTCAAGTAAACATAACATACAAGGGACATAGCAATACTGGGGAACAAGAAGAAAGAATCAGGATGGTGGTGCCAGAACTGAAAGCTTTTGACCGTCATGAAATCTTGAAAATGTCTTTCCTAAGGAACATCTGCAGTGTCCAACTCAGGAAAAAAGGTTATATGTTTCAGTGCGTATATCATCACGCTAACCTCTGGGGAATATTATGCCATGCTACTCTATCTCTCCTCAGAGCACAGTCCCCTCATCTTCATTGTTAGATTATGGTGTTAACGTTATAAACGGCTCCCACGGCCCTGGTGTGGAAGCGGACCTGGTATGGAAGATTTTGGGCATGGTTAAACTTCCACCACCCCGCTCCATGTGTCAGTATCGCAGTAGGCAGGATGAGCAGAGGAGTAATGTTTTTCAGACTATCTAACGTAACCTCACAACCTCACTCTACCTCAACTTATGACTGACACCAACCCCCGAGACTCTGTGTCTTGTTTCCCCTACAATCTCCCCAGTTATCCCCATCAGGACGCTTCACTCTCTTTATCTCTGCACCTCTCCCCATCTATTTCTCTGTCTGTTACTATCTATCTCTCCCTTTCTCACTCCCTTTTTCTCCCTCGCCTTATGTCTCTCTTTGCCTCTTTCCCTTTCTCTGTCTCTCTCTCCCCCCGGTCTCTCCCTGTGTGTAGCAATCTCTGTGTCATTACATATCTCTCTCTCTCTGCCTCTTTCGCCCTGTTTCCCCCACCTCTCTGTCTGTCTCTCTCTCTCTCTTTCTCTCAATACTCCTCGCTCTCTCTCAATATCCCTCTCTCCCTTAATTTACTTCACTCCCTCTCTCTTCCTCTTTCTCTCCTGCTTGCAACTTTCTCTCTCTTAACCTCTGTCTCCCTTCTGTGTCTGTCTCTCTCCCTATTCTTCTTTCAGGCCTTCTCTCTTGATCTTTCAATCAGAACCTCTCCATTTCTAAGTTGCTCTCCCTCATTCTGTGGTGCAGTAATGTTCTGCCTCTCTGCCCCTCTTTCCCTGTCTTTCTCTCTCCCCTTCTAACCTTTTCCCTCACACTCTCTGTGTGTAAGAACATCTCTCTCACGAACTATATCTATGCCTGCCTCTCAATCTCTCGTTGCGTCTCACACTTTCCCTCTCCATCTCCCTTCCCCACTCTCACTCACTTTCACTCTCTCTCAATTCTTTTCAATTTCTCTCTGTCCCTTTCTGCCTCTCAACCTCCCTCCGTTCCTGCATTTCTCTACGTCTCTCTCCCCCTCACCATGGCTACCTCTCTCACTTTCCTTCTGTCTCTGTCGCTCTCTCTCTCCCTCAGCTGCCTGAACTTCTTTCCCTAACTGTCCGTCTTGCTTTCACTCTCTCTCTCTTGCTCTCACTGCTCCTCGCTCTGTTGCTCTGAAGGTCCCTCTCCCTCTCGAAGTCACTCTATCTCACACTATGTATATCTATCCTTGTAGCCAATTCGTCACTCTCTCTCTCTCTCTCTCTCTCTTGGTCTCTCTCTCTCTCGCTCTCTTTCTCACACACACTCCCCAGATATGTCTGCCTCTAAATCTGTTTATGTTTATGGCTCCTCCTCCCTCTGTCCTTCTTTCCTTTGTTCCCTTTCTCGGCCTTCCCCTCTGTCTCTCTGTGTCTCTCTAAATGTCTTTCTCTGTCTCTCCCTTCCTCTCCCTCTGCCTGTATCTCTATCTCTGTCTGCTGTCACGATCAATGGGGATAGTGTTCTGTATTATGAAGTCCCACTTTTCCCAGAGCCTTGAATATTGTGAAAAGTTTGGCAAAACGACCACATTGCCCCAATTCTGTTTTAATGTTTAATCTAGATTAAATGAATACCAGCACCAGGTTTGTAAACCAAGAAGTAAAGAACTATTTATTGAAAAAAACTGCTTTTAACAAGTTGCAAAAGAAACAAATGTGAATTGCCAACTTCTAACTCAATAACTCAAACTCCACCCCTTCTTAAACCCCTGTACACACACGCACACACACGCACATGCACACACACACACACACACACAAACACACAGGCACACGCACACAAACACACACACACACACACACACACACACACACACACACACAATCACACAGACACACACACGAACACACACACAAACACATACACAAACACACACACACACAAACACAGACACACACACTCACACACACACACACACACACAAACACACAGGCACACACACACGAACACACACACAAACAGACACACAAACACACGCTCACACAAACAAAAGGCACAAACACACGCAGACACACACACGAAATTAAAAGAATGGAATTTAAGGGGTGAGGTAAAGCTGTTTTTTGTTAATGACACGAGCTGGTCACTCAGCATCTTCCCTCTGCTGCTCACTGGTTGAAAACCTTGCTTTTCAAGTCTCTACTGGTGATTACCCCCGCTCCCCCTTTGCTTTTTTAAAAAGGTTTTCAGAGAAAGCAGGTTACAAATTGTGAGAAATAGCCAGCCAGCTGCATACTGCAATCTTAAAAAAAACACAGGAGAGAGAAGTTCTACATCTCCCCTCTTTGCAGGCTAGGATCTGAACTGCCAGCACTATTACCACACAAAACCCTGTCACCTGGTCAGAAGATAATTCAAATGTTGGCGTCAGGCAATTCCCATTAGTCCAGGGATAAAAGCAAAGAACTGCGGAGGCTGGAAATCCAGAACAAAAACAGAAACAGAAATACCTGGAAAAACTCAGCCGCTCTGGCAGCATCGGTGGGGAGGAATTCAGTGGACATTTCGAGTCCTCATGTCCCTTCAACAGAACTGTTATCGAGGGATCCTTTCCAGAACCATCGTCTTCTTTCATGACACGCTATTTCCCACGATAGTAAGTTTGTGGAAATTCTTCATTCCATTCCACTGAATTAGCCTTTAAACAGTAGCCATGCTGGTTTTTAAAGCCGCAGTCCAGTTTTAAAGCGGCAGTCCAAGAAAAAGAACGTCCTTTACATCTCTAGTTCTCTCACTCTCTTCCTCTCTCTTTCCCTATCTGTCACCATCTCACCATCGATGCCTTTCTCTCTGTATCTCTCTGACCGTCTCTGCATCTCTGTCTCTCTTTAGCTCTCTCTCTATCTCTGTCTCTGCCACTCCGTGTGTGTGCTGTCTATCTCTCTATGTCTGTTTTCTTGTCTCTTTCTATCTGTCTCCCTCAATCACTGTCGGCCTATCCCTCAGCCTCTGGCTCCCTCTGTCAATATGTCTGCCTCAGTCTTCCTTTTCATTTCTCCCTCTCTATCTCTCCCTCCCTCACATTCTCTCTCTCTCGCTGAATCTCTCGGCCTCCATTTCTTTGGCCGCCCCTCTCATTCTCTGTCTCACTCTTTCTGTATGACGCCCGATCAAAGTCTCTCGCTTTGTCTCTGTCTCATTTCATCAGTCTCTCTCTGCCCCTGCCTCCCCTTCCTCTCCAACCCCCTCTCTTTATCTCTCTGTCTCTCGTGCTTATTATTTTTCCATCTCTTATTCTCTCTTTCCCTCTCCCTGACTCTCTATCTCCCTTTCTCTCCCTCTCCCGTGAGGTCTGTCCCTGATTTTTTCAGTGGCTTTCCTGCTCTCCCTGTCTGTAGTTATCTCTGTCCCTCTCTTTCAATCTATTTCTATCCCTGCCTCTCTTCCTTTCTTTGCATCCCCTTTGCTGTCTCTGCCTTTGCCTGGGCCTGTCTCGCTGTCTCACTCTCTGCTTCACTCTGAGTCGCCCTCTATTTCCCAGCCTCCATCCCGCTCTGCCTCTCATTCTCATCCTCTCACTCTCCTTCTACCTCTCCGTTGCTCACTCTTCGCTCTGCCTATCCTGTTCTGTTGCTCTATCTCTCTCACTCTATCTCCCGCGCTCCCGCTATCTCTGCCTCTGGCAGCCTGTAGATGTCTCTCTGCCTCTTAATCTTTCTCTCTGGCTGTCTCCCATTATTTCTCTCTCAACTCCGTTTGTCTCTCTCAGCCTCTGTGACTCTCAGTCACTGTGACTCTCTTTCACTCTCTCTTGCTCTCTTAATCATTTTTCTTTCTCTCTCTCTCTCTCCATTTGATTCTGCCTGTCTCACGCCCTCCCTTTGTCAATACCTTGTGCAATGTGTATTTCTCTATCCGTCTCTCTCTGCCGCTCTCTCACTTTGCCACTGCCCTTGTATCTCTCTGTTGCAATTTCCCCCTTGATGACTCTCTCTAACTAACTCTCTCTATACCTCTGTTTCACACTCTCTGTTTCTTCTCTCTCCCTTCCCATCACACCCTGCCTGTGTGAGTGCTGAGTTGATTCCACATTCCCAGCTCCCAGGTTAAAAGCCTCTTCTCAAACCCGTTTACTGTCTTGAGATTAAAGTGATACAACCCCCCCCCCCGCCTCTGCTGGCCACTCAGCGCCACTACAGGCGCTGCTCTCTGCCAGTCTCAGAGAAGTTCACTTACTGCATGGGTGCATCTGGAAACAGATTGAGTAACTGTGAATATTGAATAATATTGTAAGGGATTGAGGTTTACAGCAGGGTGCACAGTTCACTTGGTGGTGCATTCACTCTTTCACCACGTGTCCCTGGATATGAACTCCCTCCTCATTCCTCATTGGAGATACTGGCTGGGGATGTTTGTTGGGGATTATTTCAGACTGCTATGTGCACATTAGGTACACTTATCATTTTCTAATCCCATTCAGAATGGGGGTAGGTAAATTTTGCTCCATTCTGTAATTTCGCTTCAATACAATATCAATGCATAACCCCACACAATGCATCTTGCTAAACGTTTCCATACGTTTCAAATACAATTTTCCAAGTTTCTCACACTGATTCTTTCCAAATGGAAACAAATAATTTGAAAGCACATGCAACATAGAGAATTGTTTGTTAGAGTTCTTTATATCGGAAACCCACAGTGCTCACAACCCCCATCCCTCCATCTGCCTTTTTTATCTTTATCTGCCCAGGTGAATGTGTAGCAGGAGCTAGCTCACCCCAGTCTACCTGGTACGTTTTCCCTCTTCCTGTTCTTATTTCCCTGCAGGAAGGAGTTGGCATTTAACCACGCCAGTCTACCGCCTTCCACATCTAGGCTCCAATTTTAAGGGCACTAGAGGGAAAAAGCTGAAACCAGGATTTGGATTAGGTCGAGGCCCGTCCAGTGACCATGAACGCAGGTGCTAGATTTGCTCTGTCCCCACGCTGTTACCAGATTCAAAGTCTCCACTACACCCTCTGCCAGCCGAGACAGGGGGAATGTCCCACTCTGCATCCATTGCAACAGTCCCAGCCTCTCACTGATTCCAGAGCGATGCGCCACATTCCCCCTCTCCCAAAAACGCAAAACCACCAGCTTTCACTGTCCCCATGATATAATCTCTTCCTCTCTTGGATCTGCAGATCTCTGTTAATAAGGGCTGAAGATGCCGCTGACACGATGAGCTAACATTTTGAGGAGTCACCCTCCTTAAGAGTTTCGGGAAGGGTCCATGGAGACTGACATTAATTCCAGCCACAGAACAAACAGGTTCTGTTAAACCTGTCAATCCAATTCTTCTTGCACCAAACTGATGTCGTCCATTTACGTGGTCCAGCTGGGACATGTGAGAGTTTTAGAGGGACGGAGTAGTGTCAAGAAAGAACTGAGATGTAGAACATTGGCAAATAGTGGAGTTGTGACAGAGAGAGAGAGTGAATGAATGTGACAGAGATAGATACTGTGAGTGCACGTCGCACAGAGAGGGGGAGTGGCTGAGTGTATATGACGGACAGAGTGTAAATATACATGCCAGCGGGAGAGACCATGAGTGTATGTAGCAGAGAGAGAGGGGAGTCAGAGTATGTGTGACAGAGAGAGGGAGAGAGTGTGAATGTTTGTGACAGAGGGAGAGACTGTGAGTTCTTGTCACAAAGAGGGAGTGGGTGTGAGTGTGTGTAACAGAGAGAGGGAGAGACAGTGACTGTGTGACAGACAGAGGGAGAAAGTGTGATTTTATTGTGACAGAGAGAGGGAGAGGCTGTGATTTTTTGTGATGGAGGGAGGTAGATATTGTGAATGTTTGTGACAGATGGATAAAGTGTGAGTGGTTGTCAAAGAGAGAGGAGGAGAGCCTGAGTGTGTGTTACAGAAAGAGAGAGAGAGTGTGAATGTTTGTGTCAGAGAGACCACGTGAATGTGTGTGTATGAGAGAGGGACTAAGTGTGAGTGTTTCTGACGGAGATGCAGAGGATGTGAGTGTCCGTGACTGCAGGAGTCAGGGTGAGTGTATAAGTGGGAGAGTGTGTTTGTGTGTTACAGAGTGTCAGAGAGTGTGAATGCATTTGACAGAGAGAGGGTGAGCGTGTGTTTGACAGAGGGAGAGAATGTGAGTGCTTGTCATAGAGAGAGAGGAGAGTGTGTGTGTATGTCACACAGAGGGGGAGTATAAGTGTGTGTGGCAGAGAGAAGCGGATAGTGTGAGTGTGAGCAACAGAGAGAGCAGGATAGTGTGAATGTGTGTGACAGAGAGAAGCGGATAGTGCACGTGTGTTTGACAGATAGAGAGAGAGAGTGTTCACTTGTGCGAGGGAGCGTGTGCGGGCCTATCTGTGTGTGACAGAGAGACGGAGAGTATGTCAGCATGTAAGAGAGAGTTTGTGCGTGTGTGCAACAAACAAAGGGAGAGAGTGTGAGTGCTTTTCACAAAGAAGGGGCGAGAGCGAAGGGGAGAGTGTGAGTGTGTGTGACAGAGACAGGGAGAGAGTGTAAGTGCTTGTCATATAGAGAGGACGAGATTGTGATTGTGTATCATAGGGAGGGGATAGAGCGGAGGTGTGCATTATAGTGAGGGGGCGAGTGTGTTTGTGTATGGCAGAGGGAGGGGGAGAGTGTCAATTTTTTATCACAGGGAGGGTATAGAGTGTGAGTGTGTGTGACGGAGAGAGGAAGTGATTGTGAATATTCATGACAGAGAGGGGGAAAGTGTGAGTAGGTGTGACAGAGAGGGTTGGATAGTGTGAGTGTGTGTGACAGTGAGAGGGGAGAGTGCATGCGTGCGAGGGCTTGTCATTGAGAGTGGGCGACAGCGTGAATGTCTATGAAAAAGGGAAGGGGTGAGTGCGAGTGTGAGTGACATAGAGGGTGGGAGAGTGTGAGTGTGTGTCGCAGAGAGTGAGGTGAGGGTAAGTGTGTGCGAGACAGAGAGAGGAAGAGCGTGTGAGTGCTTGTCATTGAGAGGGGGCGAGAGCGTCAGTGTGTTTCACAGGGAGGGGGAAGATTGTGAGTTTATGTAAAATATAGGAACAGGCCCTGCCTCTGCTTCCAAACTACAGCAAAACGCCCCGCCTGCATGGAGCAATGGCGTATCATGCCCCGCTTCTCCTCTGACACTGAAGCAATAGGTCCTGCTACAGGCGCAAAAATGGAGCAACAGGCTCATCCTCCACTCCGACCAGGAAGCAGCATGCCACACCTCCACTCTGACAATGCAGCAACAGGCCCCTCCTCCACTCCGACCAGGAAGCAGCAGACCACACCTCCGCTCTGACAATGGAGCAACAGGCCCCTCCTCCACTCCGACCAGGAAGGAGCACGCCAAACCTCCGCTCTGACAATGGAGCAACAGGCTCCTCCTCCGCTCCGACCAGGGAGCAGCAGGCCACACCTCCGATCTGACAATGGAGCAAAAGGCTCCTCCTCCACTCCGACCAAGAAGCAGCAGGCCACACCTCCGCTCTGACAATGGAGGAACAGGCCCATCCTCCACTCCGACCAGGAAGCAGCAGGCCACACCTCCGCTCCGACAATGCAGCAACAGGCCGCTCCTCCACTCCGACCAGGAAGCAGCAGGCCACACCTCCACACTGACAATGGAGCAACAGGCCCCGCACCCGCTCCGACCAAAAAGCAGCAGGCCACACCTCCGCTCAGACAAGGGAGCAACAGGCCCCACCTCCACTCCGACCAGGGAGCAGCAGGCCACTCCTCCGCTCGGACAATGGAGCAACAGGACCCTCCTCCACTCTGACCAGGAAGCAGCAGGCCACACCTCCGATCTGACAATGGAGCAAAAGGCCCCGCCTCCGCTCCGACCAGGATGCAGATGGCCACACCTCCGCTCTGACAATGGAGCAACAGGCCCCTCCTACACTCCGACCAGGAAGCAGCAGGACACACCTCCGATCTGACAATGGAGCAACAGGCCCCGCCTCCACTCCGACCAGGGAGCAGCAGGCCACACCTCCGCTCTGACAATGCAGCACAGGCCCCTCCTCCACTCCGACCAGGAAGCAGCAGGCCACACCTCCTCTCTGACAATGGAGCAACAGGCCCCTCCTCCACTCCGACCAGGAAGCAGCAGGCCACGCCTCCGTTCTGACAATGGAGCAACAGGCCACTCCTCCACTCCGACCATGAAGCAGCAGAACACAACTCCGATCTGACAATGGAGCAACAGGCCCCTCCTCCACTCCGACCAGGAAGCAGCAGGCCACGCCTCCATTCTGACAATGGAGCAACAGGCCACTCCTCCACTCCGACCATGAAGCAGCAGAACACAACTCCGATCTGACAATGGAGCAACAGGCCCCACCTCCACTCCGACCAGGAAGCAGCAGGCCACACCTCCCCTCTGAAAAATGGAGCAACAGGCCCCTCCTGCACTCCGACCAGAAAGCAGCAGGCCACACGTCAGATCTACCAATAGAGCAACAGGCCCCTCCTCCACTCCGAGCAGGAAGCAGCAGGCCACACCACCGCTCTGACAATGGAGCAACAGGCCCCTCCTCCACTCCGATCAGGAAGCAGCAGGACACACCTCCGCTCTGACAATGGAGCTACAGGCCCCTCCTCCACTCCGACCAGGAAGCAGCAGGGCACACCTCCGCTCTGACAATGGAGCAACAGGCCCCTCCTCCACTCTGACCAGGAAGCAGCAGTCCACACCTCCGCTCTGACAATGGAGCAACAGGCCCCTGCTCCACTCCGACCAGGAAGTAGCAGGCCTCACCTCCGCTCTGACAATGGACAACAGGCCCCTCCTCCACTCCGAGCAGGAAGCAGCAGGACACACATCCGATCTGACAATGGAGCAACAGGCCCCTCCTCCACTCCGACCAAGAAGCAGCAGGCCCAACCTCCGATCTGACAATAGAGCAACAGGCCCCTCCTCCAATCCGACCAGCAAGCAGCAGGCCACACCTCCGCTCTGACAATGGAGCAACAGGCCCCTCCTCCACTCCGACCAGGAAGCAGCAGGCCACACCACCGCTCGGACAATGGAGCAACAGGCCCCTCCTCCACTCCGACCAAGAAGCAGCAGGCCACACCTCTGATCTGACAATGGAGCAACAGTCCCCTCCTCCACTCCGACCAGGAAGCAGCAGGCGACACGTCCGATCTGACAATGGAGCAACAGGCCCCTCCTCCACTCCGACCAAGAAGCAGCAGGCCACATCTCCGCTCTGACAATGGAGCAACAGGCCCCTCCTCCACTTCGACCAGGAAGCAGCAGGCCACACCTCCGCTCTGACAATGGAGCAACAGGCCCCTCCTCCACTCCGACCAGGAAGCAGCAGGCCACACCTCAGATCTACCAATAGAGCAACAGGCCTCATCTCCCTCAGGCAAAAGTGCAACAGGCCCCACCTCCGCTCTGGCAATGCAACAAAGGGACCCGCGCCAGCTGTGACAATGGAGCAACAGGCCTCGCTCCCGCTTTCACATTGGATCAACATGTCCCGCCCATGTTCTGGTAAAAGAGCCTCATGCCCTACACCTCCCACTGTTCTAGTCAGCCAATGTTCTGTCCATGTTACTGTGTGACCCCGCGATATGCTGAGCTTATGTTTTCAGCAAACACCTTTCATGTGGCAGCTTATCAAATGCCTTCTGAATACCCAAGCAGAGCAGATCTACAAGTTCCCCTTTTTCCTGGTGCAAGTTGCAGCATCAAATAAATCGGTTCACCATGAGTCCTCTTGCATAGAACCATGCTGACTCTCGCCCGTTAACTTTAGTTTTTCGAAGTGGCCAGCGAGAACACGGTTGACGATCAATTCTAACACCTTCCCCATGTCAGGCATCAAGGTAACTTCCCTATCATTCCCTGATTTCTGCTCTCTCCCTTCTTGAACAGAAGGGTTAAATTTATTGATTTCAGGTCTGATGGGACCTTTCCAAAATCTAGCGAATTTGTGAAAATTCATGCCAGCACATACACGACCTCTACACCTAACGTTCCAGAAACAGAACATGTCCACCTTTCAGGCCTGTGAAGTGAACATGCAACTTGATAAAATTGTTTAAAAGTATATTTTTGGAGTCATAGCAGCATTCAGGAAAGAGGCACCTGTGCCATTTGGTGCTGTCAGGCCCCCACATTAAAGGAAGAATATACGTGTGTCACAATCTGGTTGGGGATTGCGTCACCGTGCCTGTCCCAGATGCAGCTAAACAATCTCAGCAAACTGGCAGATCAATTGAAACCAGAGAATCTCCAGAAACTCCAACCATCTCCACGGTGACCTGGCATCTTCTGGTATCTTGTCAAATAGACCTTCAGTTTACACATCCTTAAATTGAAAATATTTCACTGAAATGAAGAAACATATGGACGTTACAGACCCTCAGTGCTAATTCATGACGCTAGAACTAATTTAGCTCCAAAAGTTCAAAAAAGTACTTTTGGACCGCCAGCCCTGAGTGAAATGATTGCAACCCCCATCTCTACACAGGGAGGCTCACAGAGTGCCATGGGATCTTTGATGTCCACCTGTGAGAGCTTGCAGGGCCTCGGTTTAAAGTCTCATTTGAAAGCCTGCACGTCTGACACTGTCACACTCCCTCAGTAATTCACTGAAGTGTCAGCCTAAATTATATAAAATGAGATTTAAACCAAAGCCCTTTTGACTTGGGGGCCATGAGGCTGCTGCTGAACCAATTGAAATGTTAAAAGCTCAAGAGGGACTTTTTTATTCCTTCAATAAACCTTTGTACATTTTCTTGTCTTTACAGAACATAAGATCCCATATTTCACACAGGACCCCAACTCCTACATTGCTCTGCCCACCATAAAGCATGCCTACCATGAATTTTAAATCAGGATAACATTCCGCCCAGATGCAGCTGATGGCAAGAATTCCTACCCTCTGCGTTTCTCATAAAAGCTCTGAATTACGCTCAAGTAAAGAAGCCATTCAGTGACTCACCCAAGCGACCTTCATGTGTGAAGTGTGGGTTAGGTGGTGGAATTTGGAGAAATGACATTGAATCTAACCCTCTCCTCACTTGACACCAAAATAGTCCAACGGCAGCTTCTATGTGAGTGTAGCTCAGTTACAGTCCATATCCTCCAGTAAGAATATTACTGTGGGGACCTGATCAACAGGAGATCCTACTAGAAAATAAATAGTTAAACATGTTTGATATATGTGCTTGTTTTGATTTGCTCCATCAGTTGCTGATTTTGTTTTAGATGATGAGTGCCAATTAAATCCCTACAGTCTCAGAGCTAAGATTCTTCCCAACCAGCTCGCTCAATGGTGTCATAGGCACTTACCCTTTAGATATCAAACAAAATGGATTGGCAGTCGGGGCCGATCCTGATTTCACTATGAGAGAGATCATCCATTGTTTCAGTACCCGTGACCTTTCTAATCCGGCCGGTTATATCTGGGTTGAAAGGAAAGAATGTCTTATTCAAATAGTAAGTGGTTCTGGAGTGCAGTGGACAGACTGGAAGTTTGGTGGGTTCAGGTTCAATCGAGGCATTCAAGAGGCCATTACATGATTATTTACATGGACAACATATGAAGAGTTACAGGGACAAGTCAGGAGGATGGCACTGAGCCATGATGCTCATTCGGGCGGCAGGTTTAGACACGATGGGCCAATGGCCTCTTTCTGCTCAGTCGCAATTTTGCGATTCTGTGATTCTCTTATTGTTTCAGGTGTCCAGAACTTTAACAGTGAGAACATGTCAGTCCGTTGCATACACGACTACCTTATTGTGTAAAAATGTGGAGGAGGGAGTGAGTGCTAATTGAGGGGGGCGGGGGACTGTCAGAGGGTGAGTAATGAGGGAGTGCTGCACAAACCGAGTGTCAGTACTGAGGGAGTGACTCACTGTCAATGACTCTGTACTGAGGGGGGCAGTGCACTGTCAAATGGTCATTGCTGAGTGAGTGCTGCAATCACGCATTGCCTTATGTGGATTACAACTTTCATCCTTAAGGGGATGTTCCAGATAACGACCTCTTGTCTGAAAATTATCTTCACCTGAGTTTAAAATATCCACCTCTCACATACTCGTGCTTGGTGACTGAAGAAATGATCCACCACACCCTCAGTGAAGGATTCCAACAGCGATCGTACTCTTCATCAAGATTATTCTTTGAAAACAATATAATGCTCAGCTATGGTACAAATACATCGATATTATAATGGTCCGTGGCTCTCGTTATAAAAATTATTTCCCTCGTCAGGAACGTTCAGTTTTGAGCTCTGTGAAGTCGTGTACAGAATACTGTGTGAGGCATTCTGTTTCCTATCTTATTAAAACATTTATTCAAGAGCCAGAACTTGCAAAACACTTTAAATAGTTCAGTACATTGAACGTTAAACATATACAAAGATGGAAAGCATAATCTTAATTCTAATATAGAATCCAGAACATAAAACTATTCAATGCTACAGTCAGAAATATCTTATAATTGTGCATCAAGCTTTAAAGCAAATTGTTGCCTTAAGGAACAAGAAGAGTGAGCTGATAATGGTCAGCGCAATGAAGTTTGAAATGAGCAGCCACGCAGACAGCTCTAGTGAGAAGCAGAATTTCAACACTTCTGGCTTTTCAGTGGTATGATTTCCTATCTATCTGTTAACTTTGATTGAATTACATTGCTTTTACCAACCGTGGTGTTGCTTCTTTGAATAAGCTCGTTTATCTTAAGGTTCTATTATTCACTGCTTTTCATAATGTTTTAATTGTTGTGGACGTTCTCACTCTATGGTCACTGTGAGAGATTTTATGTTCAATAATTGTTTGTAATATGTTCTAATAACAACTCTTACAACCAATTTACCTTGTCTCAGTATTCGCATCATCTGTATTATTCTAAACCACTTTATAAACTTTCCACAGAATGTTCTTATAATATATATTTATATATAATATATATATGTATTTCCAATTAGATTATTGAAAGTCTATATCCCCGCGGCAACGGCCCTTCAGACAGCTTTCTGATCATGTTCCCTTCGAAATGAATACATTCCACTAGAACTTAGTGATATACATGAGCAGGTTATCAGGATTCTTTCTTAAAACATCAGTAACTCCAAAGTGCACACTAACTTATCATTTTTTTAATGTTACTATCGTTTTATTATGCTTTTGCTAAATGTTGAAACTTTATCACATAGAAAGAATTTACATATTCTGAAGATTTTTTTTCTCTCTGGAGATTGCCCATATCTGGTACTGGATTCCGAAAAGGGCTTTTGAAATTTCAGTGAATTGTCACAACATGAGGACATGTTCCAATGGTACTGTGATGTATCTGTATGTGAAAAGTAACCTGTTTGAAGCTTTTATCCGTCTTCTACACCTTAACAAAGAGTGACCACTGATTCAATTCTAAAGTAAAATGTTCGAATCATATTCAACCTCACTATTTCTATCTTCCATCAAAGGCTGTAGGCTGAGTGGTTGGAGAATATGAACTATTGGAAGGTGGAGAATTAGAGAGTGCTGCACAGTCGGTGGGTTAGGAAAGATGGAGAGCTACCCTGTCGGAGGCTCAGTGCTGCGGGAGTGGCACACTATCGGATAGTCAGTACTGAGGCAGTGCTGCAATCTCGAAGTGTGTGTATTGAGCTGGTGCTGCACTGTCAGTGGTTCAGTATTGAGGTATTGCTGCACTGTGGGAGGGTCAGTATTTAGACATTGATGCACTGATAAGGGGGTCATAGACAGTGAGAGCTGATATAAAGGCGGGGCAGTAAAGAAGGGAATCTGCAGTGTTGGGGCATCAGCATTTTTTGAGTGCTGCACTGTGAGACGGTCAGTTCTGATGGAGTTCTGATCTATGCGAGAGGCCGTACTGATGAAAAGCTGTGCTGTAAAAGGGTCAATGTAGAAGGAGTGCTGCACTGTCAGAGAGTCAGCACAGAGGAGTGATGTACTATCGGAGTGTCAGTCTGAGGGTGCACCACACTGTCAGATGTTCATTGCTGAAAGAATGCATTTTGGGTGGTCGGTACTGAGAGCGGGCTGAACTGGCAGAGGATGAGTACTGAGGGAGCGATGCAAAGTCCGCGAGGGGAGCACTGAGGAAGCGCTGCATAATCAGATGGTCAGTACTGAGGGATTGTTGGATTGCCGCGGGGTCAGTATTGCGGGAGTGCTGTACGATCAGATGGAAATTGCTGCGGGATTATTGCACTTCTGGAAGGTTAGTACAGGGCGAATGCAGTACTGTCAGAAGGGGAGTACTGATGGAGTGCTGCATTGTCTTCGAGTTAGTACTGAGGGAGTGCTGAACTGCCTGAGGGTCAATACTGAGGAAGTGTTATCGGGGTACCTCTGAGGGAGTGCTGCACCATCAGATGGTCAGTAGCGAGGTAGTGCTGCACTGTTGGAGGGTCAGTATTAGCAGAGTACTCTACTGTCAAATGGTCAGTAATGAGGGAGTGCTGCACTGCTGGAGGCTCAGTGTTGAGGGAGTGCTTCACTATCAGAGGGTCAGTAGTGAGTGATTGCTGCACTGTTGAAGGTTCAATATTCAGGAAGTGCTGCATTTTCGGACGGTCAGTACTGAAGGAGCACTGCACTGTAACAGAAGCATCTTTGAATGCATGAAAGCACTGTGGGAGGGTGAGGGGGGCGAGACATTGTCGCAGAATCAGGGTTCTGATCAATGTCATATGTCGATACTGAGGTACTGCTGCACATTTAGAGGGTCAGTACTAGATAAAAGCCCGTTATATCACCATTCCTCGCAATCTATACTTGTGAGATCACGTCGCTACACCACCACATCTCATGCACCAAGGGTTACATTCATCCTCTATCCTGGCCTGGTGTGGCTGGAATACCGCCAAACCCATGCATCCGTCTTATCCCTCCCCGGCCAGTGATAGCCACCACCCTACTTGTTGTTGATGCCCTGGCTGCTATGGAAACCAGGAGTGGGCGGGATCACTGACGACACAACACTTCCTCTCTATGCTCCAGTCAGTATGCGCTGCTGTGCAGGGCTGGAAAACAACATCATGTTGAACAGACTCTGTCCATTTGCTCTTTCACCATAACCACAATAGCACCACCCTTCTCTTTTTGCCTGCTGTCAGCACAGAAACAACCCCTCCACCAATGGAAACATAGAATTAAAGGGAAAACTAAACGTCATTCTCAGCCAGTCCATGTTAAAGTCATTCAATGGATTGAAGAATTGGTGTAAAGGGATATTTCAGCAGATTCTTCAACTGCTGCCTGAACTTAGTCTGGGTCACAGCGTAAATCCCAGTGTTTGTGCAGCAGCTCAGGAGCTGCAACATGAATCCCAATTCCATCACAATATAATCTAGGTCAACATGCATATTCCTCAAGAACGATATCCGGCTCCATATAGAAAACAATATTAACAATGTCCACAACAAGATGAAATTGGCCGAGATAACAAACAGTAAAATGATGGATTTCCTCCGACTCTCCATCTCTGGGTCTCTGGCACTCTCCCCACTACTGTGAGCCCGGAGTCTCCTGCGGGCTCTGCTGCTGACTAAAATGTGTCTGACGGTGAGAACATTGAGCAGCAGAATCAAGAAAAATGGGACACAGGGGGTAAGAATGTGATGGAGAAATTCTATAGTTATCCAGACCATAGAGAGCTGAACAGCAAATGATACATGGCAAAACCAGGGCACGTTCATGAGAAAATACCGACCTGTGAGCATAAAGTACCAGATAATATTCTTTAAGCAACTCAGCACAGTCACTGTTCCCAGAACAATAGCCGCCGTTTTCTCAGTGCAATATTTACTTTTCAGATTCTGGTGACAAATAGCCACAAATCGATCAAAGGTGAAAGTGACAGTGAACCAGACGGAACAGTCAGTGGCAGCATATAGGAAGACAGCATGGATATTACACACAGGGATAGAATACAGGAAACGAAACTCTTCCCCAAAAGCAATCGGAATGTGTCTCAATATCAGGTCAAGGATAATGACCAGTAGATCTGCCGCTGACATGGCCACCAGGTAACGAGAGACACATTTGGATAGACCGCAGTTTCCCCGAGACAGGATGACAATTGACAATAAATTAACTGTGTGGAAGAAAGATAAGCATTGAAATTAGCTGGGGAGAAATGTGACCAGTTTGATTTAGCAAGTCCTGAAATGTTGAATAGTGCTCTTCTTTCCTGAGCTGTGTGAATATGATGCAGCCTGAACGGACAAGGGAAAGCCAGAGATGATACGGAAGGCTGGAGAGATTTAAGCGAAAAAAGGTTGTTACTGAAATATTTGAATTTAATCTATTGCAAATTCTGTTTTCCTTTCCCTACATGGCTTAAAAACTGTTGACCCCTACACTCAATCAGATCTAAGCGACCTTCTCCTCCTTCGTACCATCCCAGGTGTAACTGAGTTGTCACAATTCTGGAGGCTAAACATTGAGTTTTGGATTGGACAGGAATTTTTCATCCAGCTGTGTAATCCCCCTTTCACTGTCCTTCTAATTTATTCGCCCTGGTCCTGGTAACAAACAATCTGGGTTGCCTGGGTTCCTGACAGGGTTCTCCTGTGTCCAACAGTTTTGGGAGTGGACATCAAAGTGGGACTTCAAATTCCGAGGTAGGGCTGTTTCTGATTCGTCCAAAACCCCTCCATTATCAAGGCTCTCCAATCTGAAGCATCGCATTTGCTTCCTTGCTGCAGTTTCTGCCTGATATGTGGAGAATTTGAAAAGCAATAACAAAAACAACTTACATTAATTCAGCACCTTTAGTATAACCGAACATTTCTAGGCATTTGACTGGAACAATATCGGACCAAATACTACACCGAGCTCAAGACGAAGATATTGAACCCATTAGAACAGAGCTGGAACACAGTTACATTTTAATGTTTTAAAAACAAGGAAGAGAGGTAGGGATGGGAGAATATTGGAGAGGATACAATCCAGTATAATGTAATCAATAGAAACTCAATTGTCCAAATCAGAGGCAGTGCAAGGACAGAGAGACCTGGGCTGTTTGTGCACAAAACTCAGGACAGGAAAAGAATGCTCTGAATAGAGCTTATGTGATCCACCACAGTATTAATAGAGGCAGAGTGAACACAAGGTACGGTGGTATAATAAACCTACATAAAGCCGTATTTTGATCCCGCCCTGTATGTTGTTTCAAACATCGGGCGCCACACTTTCAGAAAGATATAAAGGATTGGGAGGGAATATAGGCGATATTTACCAGAGTGTATCCAGTAATGTAGGATACATGGACAGACTAGAGAAGCTGCTTTTCCCAACTGCACCCTACCCCATACCCCAACTCCAGCTTGCCATGGATGCTGTGCTCAAGCAGGGATGAGACAGTGCCGGGGCAGTGGGTGCCGTGGAGGTTGGGACATGGAAAATGGAAAGGGAGTGAGCCTTGCATTCTGGTCTGTTAGGGGCTGTTGGCCAAAATCAGTCTAGGGAAGAAACTGAGGAGACTAAATTGTGGCGCAGATCTGCTCACCTGTGGGTCTGAAATGGGAAAGTGGGCTGGCAGTTTGTCTGTGCCTCAATTCAATTCTCCCCGCCGGAGGAGAAGCCTGACAAACCCCTTGACAATTCAGAGAAGGGAGGGACAGCTGAGCCCTCAAGTTCAGCCATGACTCACATCCATAGAAATGAGCAGATAGGAGGTGTATGGTCTGTGGATCAGGAATGGAGTTTGTGATCAGAACTTCACACAATGACTTTTGTCTCACCAGAATTTAGACGACAAGCACTGTCATGAAGTTAAACATGTTTCACAAGTTAATGTCTGAATGTGAAGACTTACCAGGTACACCGAGAATAGCGAGAATGGGATAGTAAACTCCTTTAATAACGTAAAGCGCCCATAAAATGCGCCAATTTAATATTACCCAATGATCTTCTGCAGAAAGTAAGTTAAGCGCCGTGGTGAAGAGCCTGCTGAATGTTGCAACCTTCCAATTTATTCTTCTAAGCTCCTGATCCATTGTTGTAACATTCCAATTTAAACATCTCAGGTTCTGATCCATTGTTGTAACATTCCAATTTAAACATCTCAGGTTCTGATCCATTGTTGTAACATTCCAATCTATTGTTCTCAGGTTCTGTCCTACCCTCTGCCTCTCTTTTAAGCCTAAGATCCCGGCTTGTTCCGGATGGAATGCTCCCGATATTACTGTGGGATAACGCTTTGAAAGGCGCCGCTTATAAATAGAAGAGGGCCACGTTTCAGAGGCACAGTTAAATTCCATGGAGACTGACATTAATTACAGGCACGGAACAAACAGGTTCAGTTAACCCATTTCGTTCCTGCACTCTTGTGTCAGAAGAGAGATGCACGAGTTTTGCTGAGTGAAGTGAGGTGGTCTTAGCGGAGACACTGATCATAATCTTTCATTCTTCCTTGTATACGGGAGTGACGCCCGATGACTTGAAGCTTGTAAATGTTTCACCCTGCTTTCAAAATAGAACAAACACTCTAACTGCAGCCAGGCAGTCGAATTACGTTGTTGGCTCAATTTCTGCAGGCCATGATGTAGGGCAAAAATAGCGGACGTTCTGTTAATAATGTATCGGTTCATAGAATACAGGGGACATGGGAATCTTAATAGCAAAGCAAACATGTCTGCTGAATTGGATCGTGGCCACTTCCGCAGTAGCTGAAAGTGCTGATGATCGTCCGTTCCTTGTTATTTAGATCTTATTACCAAAGGCGAGCGATCAGACGTCATTAGTTAGACATTTAATGGAAACGGAAACCCATGGCGTAAAGAGGCAGTGGCAGAGTGGATGCGACATTGAAAGAGTGATAAGTTTTTTAAAAAAATCATTCACGGGCTGGCCCAGCATTTATTGTCCATCCATAACTGCCCATTGAGAAAGTTGTGTTGAGCTGCCTTCTTGAACCGCTGCTCGACATATGATGTGAGTGCAACAAAGTGCTTCAGGGAAGGAGTTGCAGGATTTTTACCCAGCGAAAAGTACGGAATGCTGATCTATGTCCAAGTCAGAATGGTGAATCACTTGGAGGAGAACTTCGGGGTTGTGCTGTTCCCAGTTATCTGCTGTCCTTGTCCTTCTAGATGTAAGCTCTCGTCTGTTAGGAAGGTGCTGTTTAAGGAGCCTTGATGAGTTCCTCAAGTGCTTGTTCTAGATGGTACACACTGCTGTTACTGTCTGCCGGTGGTGCAGGGGGTGAATATTTGTGGTTTTGATGCCAATTACATGGGGATGTTTTGTCCTGGACGGTCTCAAGCATATTGAGTTTTGTGGGAAATGCAATCATGAAAACAAGTGGAGTGTATCACAAATAGAAGGACGTGAGGAAGGAATCTGGGACAATTACAAAGTCTCTTCTTTAACAGATTGGTACACATGCAAGTTATCTGGACAAGGGTGTGCTGTTGAAAGGAAAAGTAAGACATTTCTCCTGAGGAGGAACTTCACACTAACATGTTATAATTCACTGGTTCGGCCTTGGCTGGAGTACTGTGTCTAATTCTGGATTTGTTATCTTACAAAGCAGGGCAGGGCCCTGGTGAGGCTGTTGATGATATTTCCAAGAATGGTTATAAGGATGAGGGACTCCAGCCACGTGGGGCATTGACGAAACTGGGACTGTTTTTTTTTTATATTATCATAATATCAGGTAAAAGGAAGTTACAAAAGAGACATTGGAATCGGGATGTGTTTCGATAGAGTGAAAAGGGATAAACAGGTTTCATTTGAATATGGGTGGGAAACCACTTCCAGAGTGAGTGCGGTTCAAACATTATCAGGAAGCAGGACACCATCCAAGACAAAGCAGCCCCACTTGACTGGCACCCGATCCAGGAACGTTCACTCCATCCACCACCGGGGCACAGTGGCTGTGGTTTTCAGGGATAATTGGAAAGATCAGTGGAGGAACTAATTGGATAGCGTTTGTTTGTGTCTATGTGTGCCCATAGGCACTTGTTTATTCTTTGTGGGCATGTGTGGACATAACCGCTTTTTTATTGTTTTTGCTTATGTTTGTACATACCCAAATGATTATCATTTGCGTATCTGTGTTTGCATAAATACTTGTTTACTGTTTGCGTGTATGGTCAACCCTCTGCTGGTTGCTTTCTTTTTTCTTGGACTGTCGCTTTATAATGTGACTGCTGCTTCAGAAACGATCATGGCTACTGTTTAAAGGCAGGTTCGCTGGAATAGAATGTGGAATTTCTACAATCTTGCTATCTTGGAAAATTGTGTGCAATAAAAGAACAGGATGGTTCTGGAAAGGAGACCTGGACTGTCGGGAATTTGAATTAACTCCTGACGAGGTGAGGGGGTTGTGTGTGGTAACAGTGCAGGCAGTTTAGAAACCAGCCTGCAAAGAGGGTAGAAACAAAACCTCTCTCTCTCCTGTATTTTTCAGGATTCCAGTAAGGAGCTAGCTGGCGATTTCTCATATTTCTGCATCCTGCGTTCATTCAACACCCCTTTCAATAAGATTTCTCAGGCCCGCTCTCCACCTAAAGCTGCAATCTCTTTAGCCCTCAGACCTGATCTCTCTCCACAGCTGCACTGTCTCTAAACCCAGGCCTGCTCTTTCCCTACCCCCGAATCTCTCTACACACCCCCACCAACAGACCTGCTCTCTCCCTAAAGCTCTACTCTCCCTATCCCCCCAGACCAGCTCTCTCCTACAGCTCCACTGTCTTTACACCTCAGACCTGATCTCTCTCAACAACTCCACTCTCTCTAAACCCAGGCCTGCTCTCTTCCTACCACTCTACTCTCACAACACCCCAGACCCACTCTCTCCCTACAGCTCCACGGTCTCACCACCCCAGACTCGGTCTCTCTACAGATCCACTCTAAGTACACCCCAGACCCACTCTCCCTAAAGCTCTACTCTCTCTAAACCCACTCCTGCTCTCTCCCTAACACTGTAATCTCTCTACCCTCCCCCCCCCCCAGAACGACTGTCTACATACAGCTCCACTCTCTCTGCACCCCAGACCCGCTCTCTCCCTAAAGCTACAGTCTTTCCACATCCAAGACCCGATCACCCCCTACGGTTCCACTCTCGCTGCACCCCAGACCCACTCTCTCCATACAGCTCCATTCTCTCTACCCCCCCAGACCCGCTCTCTCCCTATGGCTACACTCACTCCACACCCCGGACCCGCTCTCTCTTTACAGTTCCACTGTCTCTACAACCCCAGACGCGCTCTCTCCCTGTGGCTCCGCTCTCTCAACACCCCCCAGACTTGCTCTCTCCCTACAGCTCCAATCTCTCTACACCTCCCAGACCCGCTTTCCCCCTAAGACTCCACTGTCTCTACCACCAAGCCCCACTCTCTACCTACAGCTCCACTCTCTCTACACCGCAGACCCACTCACGCCCTACAGCTACACTCACTCAAACCCCCAGACCCGCTCTCTCCCTACGGCTCCACTCTCTCTACACCCCAAACCAGCTCTCCCCGTACAGCTGCATTCTCTCTGCCCCCCCCAGACCCGCTCTCTCCCTCTGGCTACACACTCTCTACAACCCAGACCCGGTCTCTCCCTACAGCTGCACTCTCTCTACGACCCCAGACCTGCCATCTCCCTACTGCTCCACTCCCTCTACGACCAGACCCGCTCTCTCCCTACAGCTAAACTCTCTCTACCTCCCCAGACCCAATCTCTCCTTACGCCTCCACTCTCTCTACCCCCCAGACCAGCTCTCTCCCTAAGTCTCCCATCTCTCTACCCCCCTGACCCTCTCTATCCCTAAGTCTCCAATCGCTCAACCCCCCATGCCCGCTCTCTCCCTGTGTCTCCACTCTCTCAACACCCTCCAGACCCTCTTTCGACTTAAATCTCCAATCTGTCTACGCCCCCCGCCCACACCCACACTCTCCCTAAGTCTCCAATCTCTCTACTCCCCAAACCCTCTCTCTTCCTAAATCTCCAATCTCTCTAACCCCAGATCCGCTCTCTCCCTAAGTCCCCACTCTCTCTAAGGCCCAGACCAGCTCTCTCCCTCAGTCTCCAATCTCCATATTTCCTAGGCCCTCTCTCCTCCTAGGTCTCCAATCTCTCTACGCCCCAGACCTGCTCTCTCCCTGAAGCTATAATTTCTGTGCGCGCCAGAATCTCTCTCTCCCTGCAGCTCCAATCGTCCTAACCCCATCCCAGAACCGTTCTTTTTCTACAACTCCACTCCCTGCTCCCCCAGACCCGCTCTCTCCTAAGTTCTCTGTTCTCTCTATCTTGTAGACCTGCACTTTCCCTACAATACCACTCTGTCTAAACCCAAGTCCTGATCTCTCCCTAAAACTCCACTCTCGCTACACCCCAGACCCGCTCTCTCCCTGCAGCTCCATTTTCTCTACACCCCAGACCCGCTCTCTCCCTACAGCTGCACATTCTCTACTCCCCCACCACAACCCCCCCCCCCCCCCACACCAGACCTGCACGCTCCCTATGGCTCCACTCTCTCTACACAAAAGATCCGCTCTCTCCCTACAGTTGCACTCTCTCATGACTACACCCCCACCCCCAGACCGCTCTCTCCCTACGGCTGCACTCTCGATACACCCCTGGACCTACTCTCTCCCAATGGCTCCAATCTCTCTACACCCCCCAGCCCCGCTCTGTCCCTACATCTCCAATCTCTCTACCCTCCAGACCGTCTCTGTCCCTAAGTCTCCAATCTCTCTACACCCCAGACCCACTCTCTCCCTAAGACTCCAATCACTCAACCCCCAGACCTGCTCTCTCCCTGTGTTTCCACTCTCTCTACACCCTCCAGACTCTCTCTCTCCCTAGGTCTCCGATCTGTCTACCCCCACACCCACTCTCTCCCTAAGTCTCCTCTCTCTCTAACCCACAGAATCGCTCTCTGCCGAAGTCTCCAATCTCTCTACCCCCAAGACCTGCTCTCTCCCTAAAATAGTACATTCCGTCTGCACCAGAACCTCTCGCTCCCAGCAGCTCCACTCTTTCTAACCAGACCCCAGACCCACTCTTTCTCTACAGCTCCACTCTCTCTGCTCCCCCAGACCTGCTCACTCCTAAATGCTCTGTTCTCTACCTTATATATCCTCTCTTTCCCTACAACACCACTCTGTCTAAACCCCAGACCCACTCGCTCCCTACAGCTCCACTGACTCAACCCCCCAGACCCGCTCTCTCCCAACAGCTCCAATCTCTCTACACCCCAGACCCACTCTCTCATTACAGCTCCATTCTCTCTAACCCCCATACCCGCTCTCTCCATATTGCTACACTCTCTCTACAAACCAGACCCACTCTCTCCCTACAACTGCACTCTCTCTACCCCACCAGACCTGGTCTCTCCCTACGGCTCCACTCTCTCCAACTTCCCAGACCCGCTCTCTCTCTACGGCTCCACTCTTGCTACACCTCCCAGACCTGCTCTCTCTCCCTACGGCTCTAATCTCTCTACACCCTATTGACATGCTCTCTCCCTACATCTCCAATCTCCCTACACCCCAGACCCACTCTCTCCCTGTATCTCCACTCTCTCTATCACCCAGACCCGCTCTCTACCTGCAACTCCACTCTCTCTGCATCGCAGACCCACTCACTCCCTACAGTTTCCACTCACTCAACCACCCAGAACCGTTCTATCCCTACTGCTCCACTCTCTCCACTCCCCAGACCCGCTCTCTCCGTACAGCTCCATTCTCTCTATCCATCAGACCCGCTCTCTCTCTCTCCCATGCTACACTCTCTCTACAGCCCAGACACATTCTCTCCCTACAACGGCACTCTATCTACACTTCCAGACCTGCCCTCTCCCTACGGCCACACTCACTCTATACCCCAGACCCGTTCTCTTCCTTCAGCTCCACTCTCTCTACCCCCCAGACCCGCTCCATCCGTAAGTCTCCAATCATTGAACCCCACAGACCTGCTTTCTCCCTGTGTCTCCACTCTCTCTACACCCTCCCGGCCCTCTCTCCCCTTAAGTCTCCAACCTGTCTACCCCCCACACCTGCTCTCTCCCCAAGTCTCTAATTTCTCTAGCCCCAGACCCTCCCTCTCCCTATGGCTTCAATCTCTCTAACCTCCAGACCTGCTCTCTCCCTAATTCTCCAAACTCTCTACCCCAAACACTCGCTCTCTCCTGAACTCTCCAATCTCTCTACCCCCCAGACCATCTCTCACCCTGAAGCTATACTTTCTGTACACACCAGAACCTCTTGCTCCCTGCAGCTCTACTCTTTCTAACCCACCCCAGACCCGCTCTTTCTCTACAGCTCCACTTTCTCCGCTCCCCCAGACCCGCTCTCTCCTAAATGCTCTGTTCACTCTACCTTCTAGCCCGCTCTTTCCATACAATACTACTCTGTCTAAACCCCAGTCCTGCTCTCCCCCTGAAGCTCCACTCTCTCTACACCCCAGACCAACTCTCTCCCTCCAGCTCCATTCACTGTACCCCCCAGTCCCGCTCTCTCCCTCGGGCTAGAGTCACTCTACAAACCAGACCCGCTCTCTGCCTACAGCTGCACTCTCTCTAACCCCCCAGACTTGCCCTCTCCCTACGGCTCCACTCACGCTACACGCCAGCCCCGCTCTCTCCCTACGGCTCAACTCTCTCTACACACCCCCAGACCCGATCTCTCCCTACAGTTCCACACTCTCTACACCCCCAGACCTGCTCTCTCCCTATGGCTCCAATCTCTCTGCACCCCCCAGACCAACTCTATCCCTTCATCTCCTATCTCTCTACACCCCACACCCGCTCTCTCCCTAAGTCTCCAATCACTCTACCCACCAGACCGTTTCTCTCCCTAAGTCTCCAATCTGTCTAACCCCCTGACCCACTCTCTCCCTAATTCTGCAATCACTCAACCCCCCCAGACCCGCTCTCTCCCTAAGTCTCCAATCACTCTACCACCAGACCCTCTCTCTCCCTAATTCTCCAATCTCTCTAACCCCAGACCCGCTCTCTCCCTAAAGTTATACTTTCTGTATGCGCCAGAACCTCTCTCTCCCTGCAGCTCCACACTCTGGAACCCCACCCCAGGTACGCTCTTTCTCTACAGCTCCACTCTCTCCGCTCCCCCAGACCCACTCTCTCCTAAATGCTCTGTTCTCTCTACCTTCTAGACCCGCTCTTTCCCTAGAACACCACTCTGTCTAAACCCCAGTCTTGCTCTCTCCCTAAAGCTGCACTCTCTCTATCCGTCAGACACCAAAACATTCAAATTAAACAGTCAGACAAATAATCACTCTACGCCATTGAAATCAAACAACCTGACCAATACTTACCCCACCCCATTCAAATCGAACTAACTGAAAAATAAACACCCCACCCCTATCAAATCAAGCAGTCTCTCTCATATCCACCCCTTCCCATTCAAACCAAACAAACTGACCAAATAAGCACCCGAACCAATTCAAATGAAACAACCTGACCCATAACAACCCCTCCACATTCAAACTAAACAACGTGACCCATATCCATCCAGCCCATTCAACTCAAACAACCTGACCCATAACCACCTCACCACATTCAAATGAAATAACTTGACGCTTAACCACCCCAAAACATTCAATGAAAACAACTTGAAGCCAAACCACCCTACCCCACTGAAAGCTAACAACCTGACTTTTTATCACCCCACCCCATTCAATTCAACTAACCGGATCCATAAGCAAACCACCCCATTCAAATCAATCGTCTAAGCACATAAACGCCCCACCCAAGTCAAATCAAACGTCCTGACGAAATACCAGCCCATCCCATTTTTTTCAAATCACCAAACTGACCCATAACAACTCCATGATATTCAGATCAAACAATCTGACCCGTAACCACTCCAGCAAATTCAAAACAATAAAATCTAACCCATAACCAGTCCACGAAATTCAACTGAAAAATATGACCCATAACCACCCCAAGGCATTCACATCAAACAATGTGTCCCATAACCGCCCCACCTCATTCAAAACAATCTGATCCATGACCACACACCACGTTGAAGCCAAATAACCTGAACGATAACCACCCCACCCCATTCAAATCAAACAACCTGACCAATGACCACCCCAACCCATTCAAACCAAGCAACCTGATCAATAATCACCACACCACATTCAAATCAAAAACCTGACCCATTTCAACCCCAGTCCACTCAAATCAAACAACCTAACCCTTACCACCTCACCCCATTCAAGCAAAACAACCTGACCCATAACAACCGCATCACATTCAAATCTAACAACGTGACCCATATCCACACCATCACATTCAAAGCAAACCAACTGACCCATAACCACCCCACCCGATTCAAATCAAACAACCTGATCCAGAACCACCACACGACATTCAAATCAAAAACCTATCCATATCCACCCTATCCCGCTCAAATCAAACAATCTTACCCATTACCAGCTCACCCCATTCAAGCCAAACAGACTGACCTATAACCACTCCAACCCATTCAAACAAAACAACCTGACCCATAACAACCCCACCACATTCAAATCTAACAACCCGACCCATATCCACACAATGATTTTCAAATCAAACAACCTGACCATAACCACCCCACCCACTAAAATCCCAAAACCTAAACCATAACCACCCCACAGCATTCACATCAAACAATCTGACCATAAACTCCCTAGCCCATTCAATTCAAACAACCTGACCTGTATGCGCCACAAGCCATTCATATCGAGCAATCTGACCCCTAACCACCCCAGCGATTCAAATAAAACATGCTGAGCCATAACCACCCCACTCCATTCAAGTCAAACAGCCTGATCTTCAACCAAAGCACCCCATTCATATCGGACAACCTGATTAGTATCCAAAATACACAGTTCAAATCAAACAACCTGATCCATAGTCACTCCACCACATTCAAATCAAACATCCTGCCCCATTACCACCCCACGACATTCAAAACAAAGAATCTAAACTTTAACCAACCCAATCCCTTCAAATGAAACAAACCGAGCCAGAGCTACCACACTCCATTCAAATCAAACAACCTGATCCATAAAGAAAACACTCCATTCAAACGAAGGAACCTGACCCATATCCAACACAGCACGTTCAGCTCAAACAACCAGACCCTTAATAACCCAACCCTGTTCAAATCATACAACCTTTTCCTTAACCACCCCACCATTTTAAAATCAAAGAATCTGTCCATATGCACCCTATCCCAGTCAAATGAAACATCTTGACCCATAAAAACCCCACCGCATTCAAATCAAACATTCTGAACCATATCCATCCCACCACTTTCAAATCAAAAATCCTGACCCATAACCACACCACCCAATTCCAATCAAACAACCTGACCCACAACGACCCCACCCCATTCAAATATAATAACCTGTTGCCTCACAGTACCAGCCCATTCAAATCAAATGAATCTAACTCTTAACCACACCAATACATTCAAATTAAACAGACACCTAATCAACTCACTCCATTCAGATCAAGCAACCAGACCAATAATAACCTCACCCCATTTAAATCAAACAACATGGAAAATAACCAGATCAAGCTTAAAAAATTAAACAATCCCTCCCATAACCACCCCACCCCATTCAAATCAAACAAACTGACCAATAATTACCCCAACCCTTTCAAATCAATGATCCTAACACAAAAGCACACAACCACAAACAAATGAAACAACATGACCCAGAACCACCCCACTCCAATCAAAGCAAACAACTTGATCAAAAACAAACCCACCCGTTCAATTCAAACAACCTGATCCATAGCCCCTGCCCCCACCCCATTCAAATCAAACAATCTGCCGCATTAACACCCAACGAAATTCAAATCAAAGAAACCAATCTTTAACCAACCCAAGCCATTCAAATGATTCAATCTGTACCATAAATACCCCATCCAAGTCAAATGAAACAGCCTGATCCGTAAGCAACACTTCCAGTTCAAATCAAACAGACTGGCTTTTAACCACTCAACCCCGTTCAAATCAAACTACCTGACACATAACAACCTCACAACTTCAACATCAAAAATTCTGTCGACAATCACCACACCACACTCAAGTCAAACAACCAGATGCCCCACCGCGTTCAAATCAACCATTCTGAACCATATCCACCCCAACACATTCAAATCAAAGCTCCTGCCCCATTACCACGCAACGACATTCAAATCAAATGATCTGACGCTTAACAACCCCAAAACATTCAAAGCAAAAAGCCTTACCCATAACCACCCAAACCCATTTAAATCAAACAACCTGACCCATAACCACCCCACCCGATTCAATTAAAACAACCTGACACATAACCACCCCACCCATTCAAATCAAACAACCTGACCCATAAACACCCCACCCCATTCAAAACAAACAATCTGACCCATAACCACCCCACCCGATTCAATTCAAACAACATGACACATAATCACCCCAACCCATTCAAATCAAAAAAATCTAACTCATAACCAAGTCAAAACATTCAAATTAAACAATCAGGCACATAACCACCCCACCCCATTCTAATTAATGATCCTAACACATTACCACCTCAACCTATTCATATCAAACAACCTGACCAATATCTACCCCACCCCATTCATATTAAGCAACCTGACCATAACAAGCCCATCCCTTTCAAATCAAACAAACTGACCAAAAACTACCCCAACTTATTCACGTCAAACGATATGGCCCATAAACTCACCAACCCATTGAAATCAAACAATCTGTCCCAAAACCATTCCAATACATTCAAATAAAGCAACCTGACCCATAGCTACCCCAGACCTTTCAAACCAAACAAACCGACCCATAGCTACCCAATCGCATTCAAATCAAACCACCTGACCCATAACCAGCCCATCAGATACAAATCAATAACCTGACACATAACCACCCAGCAAATACAAATCGAAAAACTCTAACCCATAACCAGCCCACCACATTCAACTTAAGAAAAATGTGACCCCTAACAAACCCACGGCATTCACATCAAACAACCTGACATATAACCACCCCAAAACATTCACATCAAACACTCTGTTCCATAACCACAGAACCACGCTCAAACCAAAAGTCTGACCCGTAAGCACCCCACCCCATTCAAATCAAACAACCTGCCCCATAACCACTCTCCTAATTCAGTCTGACAGTTTATCCCCTGACTCTCATATAACCTGTCACTTCAAGTTTCCCACTCTGTTCACTTGACCCGATTGGACCTCGGTCCATTGATCCATTGTCACCCTGATTCCCCCTGACCCTCTGCCTATCTCCTGACCCTTCACCTCACCATTGGCAATCGGCCGAACCACTGACCTCTGCCTAAGCCCTGACCCTCCACCTAACCATTGGCCATCTGCCAAACCCCTGACCCTCTGTCTAAACCCTCACCCTCTGCCGAATCCCTGAAACTCCGCGTAAACAATGACATTAATTCTAAACCCTGACACTTTCCCTAAACCCGACCCTCTGTCCAACCCTGACCCATCCTGTCCCGTAACCCTCATATAACCTGTGACCTCTAAGCTGGCCTTGGTTGTCCTGAAACAGTGTGACCACTGCTCCCTCGAACCTGCGTCTCAACTTGATTCCCACGACCCTCGGGCTCACCCCTCACCCTCTACTCAGCCTTTCTGCTCCGATTCACACAATAGCTTTAGACCCTCAGCTTATCTCCACCCCGGTCAATCCCATCACCAACACAACCTGAGCCCCACCCTTTACTACCCCGACCCCTGACAATGTAGAAAGTGTGTGTGGGGAGGGGAATGAGAAGTTAGATTGAGATGAGGAAGATGTGAGGATTCTCGATTGCATCCTAAGCAGCAGAATTCCCTGGATATGGTGAACCGCCTCTTCCCCTGTTCGATATCCTATGGATTCTCTGTGAATCTGATTCACTCCATTCCGGCTGGTTCAGCTCCTATAGGCTGCACCAGTTTAATGAGGACCGTTAATGTTACAGACAATGAGCCGCTATCTCAAAGCAGAGGGGTCAGTTTATCATTGTTCCCCCAGCCTGGCTGCTGAAAGATCAACTTACTGGTGATGGATGAACTTAGAGATGATCGGTCAGTTTATTGGGACTGATTCAGGTTCTGGGCGCTGAGTGAGCTCTTTGTGTCTGAGGTGCTCTGTCACCTTATTAGTGTTTTATTGTCTCTCTGCATCTGTAAGTGTCTTGCCAGTGAAGACCACATCTGTCATACACCCCATCACTGCCTTTGAATATTGGGAATTGTGTTCTGAGATTTGGTGATATTATTTTCACACCCAGTTAGACATAAGTTGTGAGTTGTGGAAAATCACAAGGGAGTGTTGCCCCGGGTGAAGCTAATCCCTTTGCTCAGGTAATTAGCATCAGTCCCCCTGGATACACCCTCACTCTGTAACCAGAAGGGTTCTCAATGATATTAATGGGGAGAAACATTCCAAAGAGTCATTGCACACAGTCAGTGTGAACATCAGCACCGGCTCTAACATAGACCAGGAGCTCTGCAGAGAGGCCCACTATGCACTCGGATTATTCACTGGATCTGTGGATTGAGATGTTCCTCTATGAGCTTCAAATAATTTACTATCCAGTGCTCGCTGCTCCTGCGGTTCCTGGTAAGTCTCTGCACCCAGCATTGTTTCTGTCAGACAAGGATTATTTTATTCGTGTTCCTGTCATTGAGTGTCTCCTCTCTTCACTGTTACTGTTGTTGCTGGCACGACGCTGTATTCAGTAATTATTCAAGCAGCTAACGTTCGCTGCATTACTCTTACAAGTATTTAAGTCCCTGCACTCAGAATTATTTTATCCTCCTGTGCTGCAAATAGGCATTGCCTGCTACTTGTGTGCTGCCAATATTGTTGCCACTGATCAGCATCAGCCTGAATGTTGCCTGTGCGGGGCTCTATGTGGAGACATTCCGCTTCAGTTTTCCAGGAGTGACGAAGAGTGCTGTGCAAGTTATAATGGTCAGTCAAGAACCCGTCGCCTGTCCTTATGATGAAGGGGAATTCATTGGTGCAGCAGTTGAAGATGGCTGGGAGCAGGACAGTACCTGCAGGATGTTTTGGAGCTCATCTACTTAGCCTCAAACAACCTAAAGCACTTTCCTTTCGCCGGACTGCTGGCCAACACAGGGTCAAACGAGAATTTAAGTCTAGTGCTGGCACGAAGTCTTTTATGTTCAACTGATCATATTCCCCTGTAATGCCCATGTCTGTAATGAGGGCTGCCAACCAATGGCCTTAGCTGAACACAGAGTGATCCTCGGTGCACAGGTTAGACTGTGTAAGTGGCGCCTGCTTTCACTGCCTGTCACACCTTCCATCACATTGTTGATGAATGAGATCGATCCCGCTTTTCCCTTCTTTGTGTGTCTGTGTTATCATCGAATCTGGTACTGAGGCATCTTCCAATTCGTTATATTATCGAGTTTATGTTCCTGTTTGTTATTCACGTGTGTAATATGCATGCAGTTCTGATTGACACAGTCACAGACTGTTCTATCTGGATCACTGTCACTTTTACATTCGATCGATTTGTGGCGATTTGTTGCAGTAAGTTGAGAGCAAAATATTGCTCCACAAAAACTGCATCTGTGGTTCTGGGAACAGTCAGTTTGTTGGCGTGTTTGAAGAATGTGTTCTGGTATTTTATCTAAACGGCTCACTATTGGAGCAGGAAATTCCCCGGGTTTTGTTTTGTGACATTGGATGTTCAGAATTCACGGACATGGGCAGCAATCGAGTTGCTTCATTACATTGTAACGCCGGGTGTCCCAATTTTCCTGACTCTAGTGCTCAATGCTTTAACGGCCAGGATCATTTTAGTGAGCAGCAGAGCCCACAGGAGACTCCGGGCTCAGAGCAGTGGGGTGAGTCCCAGAAACACACAGATGGAGAGTAGAATGCAATCCATCATTTTACTGTTTATTACCTCAGGAAATTTCATCCTGTTATGGGCTGTCTTGACGATTTTTTCCCTACGTTGGCTAATGATAAGTTTGATCCATACTAACGTAAGGCAACCTCTTTATATTCGAGCAATAGGCTTCATGCTGCAGCTCCTGAGCTGCTGCACAAACACTCGTTTGTATGCAGTGAACCAGACTAAGTTCAGAGAGCAGCTCAAGGTTGTGCTGAAATTACCCTTTACTCCGATTATAAAACTGATTCAATGCTGAGCTGAATTGAATGATTTCACAACAGGAACACGCTCACTCCTCATGCTCTGCCCGATCCAACTCTTCACAGCAGGTCCAGTCATAGTGATTAATTATAAATCTCTGTGACACAGGGTGAGCCATCCTCAGCCAATGCCAGATATATACTGTGAACTGGGAAAAGATTCGGGCTACCATATAGATTAGATATTGGGCTTTGGGAAAGTCTATACAGGAATTATTTTACCTGGAGCCCCTGTTTGGAAAACACATATATCAGCATCTCACACAAAGCAGCATGTGACTGCACCCCATACCAATCAGAAAGTGGCTCGCCTCACACCCAGCACAAAGTCTCCCTCCACAGCAAAACACAAAGTGATTCCTTTGGAGCCAACACCCAAGAAGAAGCTGGACCTCCACTTCCGAGCTCAATAATTCAAATCAAATTAATTCCCTCCTGTCAGGCTGATCATGTCCAATAGAAACCTCAGCAGTGATGTTATTCACTGTCAACGTGTCATCAATGTGTATTCAGACATCAATATCACATCACATGGGCTATAAAAGGCTTCCACCCAATTCGACAATGACTGCCTCAGCCTGGACTCGCATGTTTTGTTAGCGTTTTTGTGTCTTTGGTGCGTTTGGTCAAGGAATGAAATTAAAAATGGTCAAAACCGCTTTCAAACCCGTTTCACCATTTTGGGATTAAAGTGATGCGCCCCTACCCTCTGCTGGCCGCTCACCGCCACTACAGGCGGTGCTCTTTGCCAGTCTCAGAGAAGTTGAGTTACGAGATGGCAGCATCTGGAAACAGACTGAAGAAGTCTGAATATTGAACAATACTGTAAGGGAATGAAGTTTGCAGCAGTGCGCACAGTTCATTCGGGTGGTGCATTCACTCTTTTACCACCTGACCCTGTAGATGTACTCTCTCCTCATTCCCCATTGGAGATATTGTTTGGAGATGATATTTGGGGATCATTTCAGACTGGTATGTGCACATTTTATTCAGTTATCTGGATCTACTCCAGCTCTCAATGGGACTAGATAAACTTTGCTGTACTCTGTAAATCCTCTGCAATTCATTGTCAATATTTAAACCGACACCTTGGATTTTGATAAAGAGTTTTAAGAATATTTTTCCAAGGTAATTTTCTTGGCTTCTCACACAGATTCATTGTCCTAGAAAAAAACATACATTGGAAACACAAAAAATAAATGGGAGATAATTTATTTTCACATCTTTGCAGTCTCCATTCACATGGTGTCCATGCTGGCTTAGATATGAAGAGCTCAGCTATCTATTCCCAATATGCAGTTCTTGGTCTGCACTCCTGTCGGACACAGTATTAGAGAGAGAGGCCAGCTGATTTCGAGTCCAAATGCTCTAACTCCACTCATGCCCTTTATTTACCCCGCCAGCCACAAACATCAAAAAGCTCCAACAGAATTGTCAAGGAAAGGTTTCCTTTCATAAATCCGTGCTGATGTCTGACAAAGTGGTGGCTCTTCTCCAATGCACAATAGACACACAGAGGCTGAAAGATATCTCATTTCTTTCTGGAAGATGCTAACAACAACAGGGCACAGGGTGTGTAAAGTCAATATATTCCAAACGTGAAATGTATTGCTGCTTTACAATGCCAATCACACAAAAACCCTCTCTCTCTCTCTCTCTCACACACACGCTTAAACAGATACACGCAGGCACGTGCAGAAACGGACACGGACACACTCTCCCAAATTCATACACATACACTCAGTCCTACACACACAAACACATACACCAACTCACACACACAGATACACAACAGTCACACACATGTAAGGACACAATATACAGTGGCACAGACAGAGAGCACAGATGGTTAATGTCAATATCCGTCTAGTCAGTGGTTTATTAGAGGAATAACACAAGCAAAGTTGAAACTCTTTGCAGATTTTATTCTTACATGTGTTGCTGCTTTAAAATACCAAATTCTCACTCACACCTCCATACACCTAGCATCATCCATCCACACATAAACTCTCAAAGAGAAAAACAATCACACACATTCTTTCACAGCCACACATTCACTCACTGATACAAAGACAGGCAGGGGGCAGCGAAAGTTAGTGTCAATCTCAATTTCGTCAAACAGGTAGTGTATTAGAAGAATAACACAAGCAGAGTTGAAACTCCCTGTGCTTTCTTTTACTCTGAAATGAGAAAATAAAAATTAATGAACAACCTCAATTTTGAAAATCACCAACAAATTCAACTACATCCTCAACTTAGAAAAACACTAACAGCCTCTACAATAGCAACATGGAAAACTCCAACAAATTAAACAATGCTGAAGAACAACAAATTCAGCAACAACATCAACATTGAAAAACACCAACAAATTAAACAACAACCTCTACGTTGAAAAGCAACGAGTTCAACAAATTTAACAATGAATGACACCAATAAATTCAACAACAACCTTAACATTGAAAAACACCAACAAATTGAACAACTACATGAACATTGAAAAACAAAATTAAATTCAATAAAAACTCCAACCATTGAAAATCATCAACAAAGTCAACAACAACCTCAAGATTGAATAAAAACAACAAGGTCAACAAAACCTCAACATTGAAAAACACCAACAAATTAAGCAACAACATCAAGATTGATGAACAACAACAATTTACACATCTACAAAATTGAATAGGTAAACTTTTTCAACAAGAAACTCAACATTGAAAAACGAAGAATTTCAACCACCAACTCAACTTCGAATCCACACAAATAATTCAACACAGACATCAATATTGAAAAACGCCAACAAATTCAAAACAACCCCAACATTGAAAAACACCAACAAATTCAACAATAACCTCAACATTGAAAAAATCAACAAGTTCAACCACAAATTCAAGATTTAAAAAACACAACGAACACAACAAATTCGACTCAGAAAAACAATAACATATTCAACAATCTCAACATTGAAAACACCAAAGAACACCACAACAAATTCAACTCTGAAAAACAATAGCATATTCAACAATCTCAACACTGAAAACACCAAAAACTTCAATATTGAAAAAACAGCAATTTAAACAAGCTGAACATTGAAAAAAGCAACAATTTCCACAACAAAACCAACGTGGAATCACGACAGGAAATTCAACAAGAACATCAACTTTGAAAATCACCAACAAATTCAACAACAACTTCAAAGTTCAAAAACACCAGCAAATTAACAAACAACTTCAAAGTTCAACAAACGCCAACAGTTTAAACAATCTCAACATTGAAAACAAAACGGTTTTCAACAAGAAACTCAACATTGAAAAAAAAGAACTTCAGCAACAAACTCAACTCGGAATAACCCCAGCAAATTCAACAACATCATGAACATTGATTGCACCAACAAAATCAACAAAAACCTTACCTTGAAAATCACTGGCAAATTGAGCTACAAACTCAACATTGAAAATCACCGACGTATTCAACTACAACATCAACTTTGAAAAACACCATCTAATTCAACAACATCAACATTGAAAAACAGCAGCAAGTTCAGGAACAACATCAACATTGAAAAGGACCAGCAAATTCAACTGCAACCTCAACCTCGAAAAACACCAGCAAATTCAACTGCAACCTCAACATTGAAAAAACACCAGCAAATTCAACAAAATACCTTACGTAGAAAATCACCAAAAAATTCAACTACATCCGCAACTTTGAAATTCACCGACAAATTTAGCAACAAACTCAACTTTCAAAAAAAAAACATTCTAAACAACCTCAACTTTGAAAACACCAACTTTTTCAACAAGAAACTCAACATTAAAAAAAACAATGTCAACAACAAATTCAACGTGGAATAACCACAACAAATTCAACAACATCATCAACATTGAAAACACCAACACAATCCAAAAAAAACCCTTGCCTTAAAAATCACCGGCAAATTCAACTACAACCTCAATTTTGAAATAACACCAAGAAATTCAGTAACATCAACAAAGAAAAACACCAACAAGTTCAACAACATCAACATTGAAAACCAGCAACAAATTCTACAAAAAACTTACATTGAAAATCCCCGGGCAATTCAACTACAAACACAACCTGGAAAATCACCAACAGATTCAACAACATCAACATTGACAAATGGCAACAATTTCAAGAACAACCACAACATTGAAAATAACCAATGAATTCAACAATAAACTCAACTTTGAAAAATACCAACAAGTTCAACAAAATAAACATTTGAAACACCAACAAATTCAACAACAACATCAACATTGAAAATCCAGAACAAATTCAACAACAGCCTCAACATTGATTAACAAGAAATTCAACAAGCTCAACATTGAAAACAACAACAAATTCAATAACATCAACGTTCAAAAACACCAACAGCTGAAACCACTTCAAAATTGAAAAACCAACTTTTTCAAAAGAGCCTCAACATTGAAAAAGCCAACAATTTCAAGCAGAAAATGAAAGAGGATTGACCCCACTAATTTCAACAACAACCACAACATTGAAAAACGCCAACAAATAAAACAACAACCGCAGTGAAAAATGCCAACAAATTCAGCAACAACCTCAACATTTAAAATCACCAACACATTTAAACACAATCTCAATATTGAAAAACTCCAACAAATTCAACCAACTCAACATGAAAAACACCAAAAAATCCAACAACAACCTCAACATTTAAAAACACCAACAAATACAACAACAACATCAACACTGAAAACAAACTGCAAATATAACAACGACATTAACATTGAAAAATATCAACAAATTTAACAACAACCTCAACGTTTAAAATTCTCAAAAACTTCAACAACAACCGTACGATTCGAAAATACCAACAAATTCAAAAACAATCTCAATATTTACTAACACCAAATAATTCATCAACAATTTCAACATTGAATAAAATCAACAAATTTACTAACAACAGCAAAATTGAAAACACCATCAATTTCATCGACAACAAGTACGTTGAAAAGCACCAACAAGTTCAACAACATCCTTAAATTTTAATAACACCAACAAATTGAACAATAATACGAGCTTCAAAAAAATAGTAGCAAATTCATCAACTTCAAGATAAGTGAAACAAATTCAACAACAACCTCAACATTGAAGAACATCATCAAATTCAAAAACATCCACATTGAAAAACAGCCACAAGTTCAGGAACAACATTAACATTGAGAAACATAAGCAATTTCAACAAAAAACCTTATATTGAAAATCACCGGCAAAGCTCAACTATAACCTCAACTTTCGAAAACAGCAGCAAATTCAACAACATCAACATTGAAAATAACCAACAAGTTCAACAACAGCCTCAACTTTGAAAAATACTATTTCAACAAAATAAACATTGAACACACCAACAAATTCAGCAACAACATCAACATTCATTAGCAACAACTAATTGAACAAACTCAACATTGAAAACACCAACTAATTCAATAACAACACCAACTTTCAAAAACACCAACAAATTAAACGAGCTGAACATTGAAAACATCAAATTTTCAACAAGAAACTCAACATTGAAAAATCCAATAATTTCGACCACAAACTCAAAGTTTAAAAAGCCCAAAAAATTCCAACACCAACCGCAAAATTCTAAAACACCAACAAATAAAACAACAACATCAAAATTGAAAAACACCAACTAATTCAACAACAACCATTAGATTCAGAAACAGCAACACATTCAACAACAAGCTGAACATTTACTAACATCAAATAATTCAATAACAATCTCAACCTTAAACAAAATCAACAAATTTAACAACAACCTCCACATGGATAAACAACAACAAATTCAACAACAGTCTAAATATTCAAAAACAGCATCAGCTTAAAGAATATAATTACATTTGAATAACACAAACAATCCAACAACATCCTCAAAATTGAACAATATCGACAAATTCAAGAGCAACCTAAACTTTGAAAAAATCAACAAATCAAACAACCTGAAAATTGACAGAGACAAACACATTCAACAACGACATGAGCTTTGAAAAATACCAGCAAATTCAACAACATCAACGTAAAAAAATTCAACAATAAAATCAATGTTGAAAAACGCCATCTAAATCAAGAACAATCTCAACATTGAATAATACCATTTAAATCAACAACAACCTCAACTTTGCATAACCACAACAAATTCAACAACAACCTCAACATTGAATAAAACCATCTAAATCAACAACAACCTCAACACTGAATAAAATCATCCTCTTCAACAACATCAACATTGAAAAGCATCAGCAAAAAACTTGACATCGAAAATCAGCAACAAATTCAACTGCATCTGCAACTTTGAAATTTACCAAAAAATTAATCAACAACCTCAGCTTTCAAAAACACATACAATTTAAACAAACTCAACTTTCAAAACAACATGTTTTTCATCAAGAACCTCAACATTGAAAAGAAAACAATTTCAACAACAAAGTCAACCACAACAAATTGAACAACAGTTTTCAACAATGAAAACACAAATAAATTCAACAAAATCCATGCATTGAAAATCACCGGCAAAGCTCAACTACAACCTTAACTTTGAAAACCACCAGCAAATTCAACAATAAGTTTACTGTGAAATTCACCAGCAAATTCAGCGACAACCACAACCTTGAAAAACACCAATGAATTCAACAAGATCAACAGTAACAAACAGCAACAAATTCAAGAACAATCTCAACTTTGGGAAACTATCACAGCTGTTCATAAGAAGGACAGCCGGGAGGGGTCGTCTACAGAGGCCATATGGGTGGAGCTGATGAACTGGAAATGTGTGACCACACTAATAGGGATGAATTATAGACTGCCAAAATGTCATGGAGAATTGGAGGAGCACAATAGTAGAGAGACAGAGCAGGACGAAGTAAGAAACAGAAAGTTGTGATGGTAGGGGATTTCAACTTTCCACACATTGACTGTGACTCCCATACTGTAACAGGGCTGGATGGCTTGGGGTTTTCCAAATATGTTCAAGAAAGTTTTCTCAATCAATATATAGAAGTACCAATACTTGATCTCCTTTTAAGGAACCAGACAGGTCAGGTGACAGAAGTATCTGTAGGCCAGTGACCTGAATGTCATTAGTTTTGAGTTAATTATCGATAAGGTAGGTCTGGTCCACGAGTTGAGATTCTAAATTGGAGAAAGGCTAATTTTGTGGAAATGACAAAGGATCTAGGAAGAATGGTTTGGCATAAGATTTTTTTCTGGCAAGGATGTGTTCAGGAAGTGGAAGGCATTCAAAGGCGAAATCTTGAGAGTGCAGAGTTTGCATGTTCCTTTTAGGTTTAAAGGCAAAGTTAAGAGACATAGCGAACATTGGTTTTCAATGGATATTGGCGATCTGGTTAAGAAGAACAGAGAGGTCATTAGCAGGTACAGGTAACAACGGGCAAATGAGGTACTTTTAGAGTAAAGAAAATGTAAGAAAATACTTAGAAAATAAATCAGGAAGGCAAAGAAAACTCATGAGGTTGCTTTGGTAGATAATGTGAACGTAAGCCCGAATGTTTCTACAAGAATATTAAGAATAAAAGGATAGCAAGGGACACAATTTATCCCCTTGAAGATCAGAGTGGTCGTCTATGTGTGGAGCCTCACGAGATGGGGGAGATCTTTAAAAGTTTTTTGAATCAGTATTTACTCAGGAAACTGGCTTATTGTATAAGGAAGGAAGCATTAGTTTCATGGAACATATAGAGATTAAAGAGGAGGAGGTGCTTGCTGCCTTATAACGAATAAAGGTAGATGAAATCCCCCGGATCTGACATCATATACCCTCGGACCTTGAGGGAGACTAGTGTAGAAATTGCAGGGCCCCTGGAAGAAATATTTAAAATGTCCTTAGCCATGGGTGAGGTGCCGGATGATTTTAGGGTAGCTCATGTTGTTCCGTTGTTTAAAAAAGGCTCCAAAATTAAACCAGGTAATTACAAGTCAGTGAGCCAAACGTCAGTAGAAGGAAGATTATTGGATGGTGTTCAGAGAGATCGGATATATAATTATTAGGACAGACAAGGGCTGATTAAGGATAGTCAGCATGGCTTTATGCATGCTAGTTCGTGTTTAATGAACATTGTCGAATTTTTCGAGGAGGTTACCGAGAGAGTAGATGAAGGACAGGCTGTGGATGTTGTCTACATGGCCTTTCATAAGGCCTTTGACAAGGTCCCCCATGGGAGGTTAGTTCAGAAATTTCAGACACTTGGTATCCATGGAGAGGTTGTAAACTGGATGCAAAATTGGCTGTGTGGGAGAAGACAGAGAGTGGTAGTGGATGATTGCTTCTCGGAATGGAGATACGTGACTAGTGGTGTGCCTCAGGGATCTGTGCTTGACCATTGTTGCTTCGTGTCTATACCAATGATTTAGATGATAATGTGGTGAATTGGATCAGCAAGGGTGCTGATGGCACTAAGATTGGAGGCGATTTGGACAGCGGGGAAGGTTTCCAAAGCTTGCAGAGAGATCTGGACCAACTGGAAAAATGGGCCAGAAAATGGCAGATGGAATTTAATGCGGAAAAGTGTGAGGTGTTACATTTTGGAAGGACAAACCAAGGTAGGACATACACAGTAAATGGTAGGTCACTGAGGAGTGCGGAGGAACAATGGGATCTGTGAGTTCAGATACATAGTTCCCTAAAAGTGGGGTCACAGGTAGATAAGCTTGTAAATAAAGCTTTTGGCATACTGGTCTTCATAAATCAAAGAATTGAGTATAGGAGTTGGGATGTTATAGTGATGTTATATAAGACATTGGTGGGGCCAACTTTGGAGTATTGTGGGCATTTCGGGACGCCATCTACAAGAATGATATCAGTAATATTGAGCGGATGCAGAGAAGATTTACTAGGATGTTGCTGCGTCTTAAGGAGTTGAGTTACTGGAAAGATTAAACGGTTTAGGACTTTATTCCTAACAGATAAGAAGAATGAGGGGAGATAGGTTAGAAGTTAACAAGATTATGAGAGGTATAGACAGAGTAAATGCGAAAAGGCTCTTTCCATTTAGATTAGAATTAACCACGAGAGGACATGGCTTTAGAATGATTGTGCAAAGTTTTAGGGCGTACATTAGGTGGAACTTTTTCACTCAGAGAGTGGTGAGTGTGTCGAACGAGCTGCCATCTGACTTGGTAAATGTGGGCTCACTCTTAAGTTTAAGAATAAATTAGATAGATACATGGATGGGAAAGTCTGGAGGGTTGTACACTAGGTGAAGGTCAATGGGACTAGAGGAATAATATTGTGGCACGGTGTAGTAGGGCCGAATGGCCTATTTTCTGCGCTGTCGTGTTCTGTGGCTCTAACTTTGAAAATACCAAAAAGTTCAACAAAATAACCATTGAAAACAAGAAAATATTCAACAACAGCCTCAACATTGATTAACAACCACAAATTCAACAACATCAACATTGATAAACAAAAACAACTTCAACAACGAAATCAACATTGAAATTCGCCAGCAAATTCAACAACAAATCTCAACATTGAAAATGTGAAGCAAATTCAACAACAACCTCAACTTTGTAAAATGCCAACAGTCACCACCCTCAATATTCAAAAACACCAACAAATTCAATCAAACTCAACATTTAAAAACATCAAATTCTACAGCAACCTCAACCTTGAAATACAACACCAAATTCAACAACAACCTGAACATTGAAAAGCACCAACAAATTCAAAAACAATCTCAACACTTTAAAACACCTACAGATTCAACAATATCTTCAACATTCAAAAACATCAACGTATTCAAGAACAACCTCAGCTTTAAAAAAACAACAGCAAATTCAGCAACCTCAACATTGGACATCACCAAAAATTTCAGCAGTAACCTCAGCTGTGGAAAAAAAACCCTGCAAATTCAACAACATCCTCAACATTAAAAATCACCAACAAAATAAAGAAAATCAACATTGTAAAACATAAACATGTTCAATAGCAACATCAAGATTGAAAATCACCAACAAATTTACCAACAAGTTTAACTTTCAAATATAACAGCAAAGTCTAAAAGAATGAAAACCACCAATAATTTCAACATGAGCCTCAAAATTGCAAAAATTCAAATATTTAATTAACAAACATAACATTGCAAAACAGCAACACATTCAATAAGAAGATTAGCATTGAAAAACACAAAGAAATTCAACAACTGCAACATTGAACATCACCAAGAAATTCCACAACAACTTCAACATTGTAGAACAGCACACATTCAGCATGTAACTGAAATGTGTAAAAACTTTGAAAAAAATCATCAACAACTTCAACATTGAAAATCAGCAACAATCTCAACATTGAAACTCATCGACAACTGAAACTGTGTCAACATTGCATAACCCCAACAAATTCAGCAACGTCCTCAGCTTTGATAAAAATACAACAAATTGAACCACAACTTCAACATTAATAAGCATCAATTAATTCAATGACGCCAACATGTCGACTAATTCAACAACAAGCTCAACATTGAAAAAGAGAAACAAATTCAGAAACAGACTCAACACCGAGAACAACAATGACAAATTCAACAACGTCAGCTTTGATCATCACCAACATATTCAACAATAACCTGAATGTTGTAGAACACTGACAAATTTACAACTACTTCAACGTTGAAAATGACCAACATATTCCACAGCAGCAATAGCATTGAAAAGCTCAGCAGCATAACAACAAATTCAAATTTGAAAAACAGAAGCAAAGCTAAAATGATTGGAAAACACCATCAAATTAGTAGAGAGTGACAATTTAGAACCATCTACACATTCAACAATTGTTTTTTTAAAAGTTGAGGTTCCGTTTGAAGATGTTTGCCCTTTTAGTTGATGACGTTTTGTTGAACCTGGTGTTTTTCAGCACTGTTGTTGAATTTCTAGATGTTTTCCAATCTTGACGTGAATTTGTAAGTATTTTTCAATGGCGAGGTTGCTCTTCAACATGCTTATGCTTTTCACTGTTAAGCTTGTTGAACTTGTTAATGCTTTTCATTGATGAAGTTGTTGATTTTTTGGTATGCTGAGGTTGTTCATCGGTTTGTTGTACATTTTCTATGGCTACGTGGTTTCTGAATTTACTGGTGTATTTCAATGTTGAAGTTGTTGGTGAATTTGTTGATATTTTACAATGTTGAGGTCGTTGCTGAATACGTTGGTGATAAAACTCTACTGCTATTGATACTGATGTCATTTCGTTAAATTGATTGTACTACTTCTTAACTAACTTCGGATGAATCATATGAACGCTGGAATTTACTATGTTTATTAAACACTAGTACAACATACAATTAACTAGCTTTGTCACAGGCATGTTTACATGCATGGCAGGGTCTCCGTGATCTCCTGCAAACACTTTGATGTTGTTCTGTAATGTTTAATTTACTTCTCCCCACCCCACGTGTCAATTGACATCACCTCACTCTCCACTCTATTGTAATTCAACTAACATTTGCTGGGTCCTCCCTCTGATTTACCCTTTGTTAATTTTGTCTTGAGGATATTTTGTTACATCTCTCATTAATTCCATCATCATTTCATTTCGAAGTTCATTTGTGCCTTCCTTCTTTTACTTTATTTTCTGACACTCTGGCTTTCTTTCGCCGTCTTCTCCTTTATTCTCATTCTATTTATTTAATTATTTTCACCTTAAATTCCATTTCTTGCTCTCCTCCCTTTATTCGGTCAGGCACTTTTATTATCAGCTATTTTTTGGCTGTTTTAATGGAAAATATAAATCCAGACAACTATTAATCACATGTAAGCATATATTTCCCACTGCTATTCTCCCTTTATATAATCAAAAATCTATTCCATTTCACCTGCACAATTTGCATTCTGATTGCCACAATACCAGCTCCTTACTGTCTAGTTTTATTGATGAGAATTTTTTCCCTTACATATTTCACAAAGTTTACCAAAAATATGTAATTATATTCCGATTGATAGTGCCACTATTTCATCCTAAAAGGATTTATAAAACCTGTTTGAGTGATTTTACAAAACCTAGTTTTATGGCCACTGCTTTAGGGGATTTCCCATCTACGTTGTAAGCAATGCGGCCTGTATTACTCATTAAGTATCTCACTTTAAATTAGCTCCAAAATTAGTTCGGCTGCACAATGACCTTTGCATAATTTAAACTGTCTCCGATCGTACTTTGGTCCAACGACTTGTCTCCCACATGGAAATACATTTTCCAGCAGTAATCAATTACTCGCCAAATATTTATAAGTTGAATATAAATTTGCAATCTCACGTTATCTCTTCAGTTACAGAGACAGGGTGTGAAAAATAAGGGTACAACGCACAGAAGATGACTGAAGTCAAACACACTGAACTCATGTAATCATCAGGACATAAGATACAGACGCAGCAGGACCTTTTGACATCCCAGCTTGCAGCCCCATTAAATTAATTTTGTACCTAATCATTTACTTTTATTTTCAAACACTTTCCACGAAGCCTTATATCCCAAACGCATCAGAAAGTTTGGTTAAAACATGCCCTGATTGTACCCAATGTCCGAGCAATCTCCTGCTTTCTGTGGCAGAAAGACCCAAAGCATTAAGTGTCAAAACATGTTTGCAACTTAATCATGAAAGACTGACTCTTGTTCCCTATGTCCATGGGGTAGATTACACTAAAAACCTGCTTACATAAGCGAGCAGAATTATATCCCAGTAAGGTGAAATATAGCAAAACGAGCTCAGGGATGGAACTGGGTGAGATGGTGAGGCAGACCTGCGGCAGAATTTAAAAGCAAAAGGAATCTTTCCTCGACAGAATTGAAAGAAAGTTATCTTGCCGCGGGTACAAAAGCTGAGGTTGTCGTGTCAAATGTGTTCAGTGGGTGTCTATGGAGTTCAAAGTGACAAACTTAATCGTATGTTAGGATGTAGGCAGCGAAGCTGGGTCAGACAGATAGACAGGCAGGCAGAGACAGTGAGAGAGAGAAAGAGAGGGGTAGAGAGAGCGGGAGAGACGGGTGAAATATCTCTCAATAAAGATAATCTAAATAGTTGATAATAAAACAATAGAATGATTAAAGGAATCAGAAGGACTATATAAATGAAGTTGAGCGTCAATCACTAAGCCGAAGGGTGAAAATGAACAGCAGGAGGAAATGCAGATCAAGAAGTTAGGGAATAATTTGTAAAAAGAATGACAATCATAAACTATGGCAGTGATTGAGAAAGGAATAAATCAAATAAACCTTCTGATATCCTACAAAACATGACAACATATGAATAAGAATAGTCACAGCGACAATATAATTCCATTAGAAATAATAAACTCTGTAAACATGGGCAAAGATATTCGATGTCTCTCTGTTTCTCTCTGTCCTTCCCTCTATACTTCTCTGTCTCTCTCTGTGCCCCCTTCTCTTTCTATCTCTCTCTTCTCAGTCAGTATTATTACTGCATTATTACGCACATAGAAGGAAACATGCACACGGTAGCCTAGCAAGCACACTGAACATTTTTAAGCTGAGAATATCAGATTCCAGAAAACATTTGTGTGTTTTAAATATCAGTGAATTAATGGAAGGGGACATCAAACGTGCTATCAAGCGGCACTTGATTAGAAATAACCGGCTCACTGATGCCCACTTTGCATTCCACCAGGTAAACTCGGCTCCTGAACGCGTTACAGCCTTGTTTCAAACATGGACAAAAGCGCTGACCTCCCGAGGTGTGGTGACAGTGACTGTCCTTGACCTGAACGCAACATATGACCGAGTGCGGAACCAAGGAGCCCCAGCTAAACTGGAGTCAATGAGCATCAGCGGGAAAACTCTCCTCTGGTTGGGGTCATACCGATCATATAATAAGATGTTTGTGGTTGTTGGAGATCAGTCTGAGTTGCAGGAGTTACTCAGCGTAGTGTCCTGGGCCCAACCATTCTCAGCTGCTTCATCAATTACATTCGTTCCATCATATGGTAAGAAGTGAGGATGTTCTCTGATGATTGCACAATGTTCAGCACCATTAGCGGCACGTCAGATGCTCAATCAGTCTATGTCCAAATGCAGCAGGACCTGGATAATATGCAGGCTTCGGCTGACAATTGGCAGGTAACATTCACGCCACGCAACTGTCAGTCAATGGCCTTCTCTAAAAAGAGAGAATCCAACCATCGCCCGTTGATTTGCAATGTCATTAGCATCATTGAATGTCCCACTATCAACATCTTGGTGGTAACCATTGAACAGCAACTGAACTTAACTATCCAAGTGAAAACATTCTCTACAAAACCATGTCAGACGAAATGAACCATGCCAAGAGCAGCTCGCCTGGAGACTCCCCAAAGCCTGTCTATCATCTACAAGGCACAAGGCAGGAGTCTGATGTAATACTCCCCACTTGCCTGGATGAGTACAGCTCTGACAACACTGAAGAATCTCGACGCTGTCCAGGACAAAGCAGCCTGATTCATTGGCACTCCATGCGCAAACGTTCACTCTCTCCACCACCGACGCACAGGAGCAGCAGTGCTGGAATCCTCGAAAGCATCGAAGACTTGGAGTAAAAGGATATGTCACTACATTTTTTAACTGCTCGCTGAAATTAGTCTGTTTCACAGCGTAAATCCCAGTGTTTGTACAGCAGCTCAGGAGCTGCAGCCTGAAGCTAAATTCCTGCACATTTTGAGAGACCAAAATTTCCCTCATTTAATATCACAGTTGTCACTACTTTCACTGTAAGGAACAGAGAAAACAGTGGAATTATACATGAAGCTTGAAGGAAAATATATCAGCTTGCCAGAAGGTGCTGAATATATCCACGATTTTGTTGCATCCAGCAACACACTGAAACTATTGTACCGTAAATACTAAACCAAAATAACTGTGATATGATTGAAGACAGTAGAGCTTAAATAGGGATACATATGATACCGAAATTGCTGAACTCGATTTTAATCATTATTCTGTCATCTTTGCTCTCCTGAGCTGTTTTTTTAAAAATATTGCCATCTCGGAATAACTCAGCTTTTGGTGAAAAGGAGTAATGCAGTTAAACATGGTTTATTGAAACAATCGTCCTATATTATGAGACTTACTATTCCACCCATCCCTGCTTCCCTGTCAATCACTTTTGCACTCATTCTTCTCGTTCCTGACACGGGTTCCAGGATCACCAGCCCCTCGTTATTTACTCTATCAAAGCCCATCATGAATTTAAATGTCTCCATTAAATCTCCCCTGAATTCTTTCCACCTAATACAAGGCCCTCATCCCTGTTCCAATTCCTTTAAAATTCCTCTGCACCCTCTCCAAGGCCCTGACATCCTTCCTGAAATGTGTTCCCTAGAATTAGACGCGATACTTCAGCTCAGGCTTCACCAAGACTTATACATTTATACATTTTGTGTCTGACTGTCTTACTTTTGAAAACTCTGGTTCCATTTCTCAATAAAAAATATATTGTTATTTCAATAACGTTAAATGTGTGTCCTGCAATATTTAATGAATTGCTTATGTCCACCCCATCTTTTGCATTTAACAAGTCATTTATTTGCCAGATTTTCTACTTCTCAATCCTCTCTTCACAGTATTCCACCCCCTAAAAACAGGCGTACACCCCAGCTGGACCTGCTAAATGTACCATTTGAGTGCTTTGCAAGAGGAATTGGATTGAAAGAGTTAACTGAACCTATTTGTTCATTGACTGGAATTAATTCCAGGGTCCATGGAACTTTCCCGCTGTTGTTAATAAGGGAGTCTCCTCAACGTGTTAGCTCACATTGACAGCAGAAGCTTCAGCTCTCTCACTTACAGTGACCTGCTGTTCAAGAGAGAGGGCAGACTATATCACAATCTGAGAGCAAGAGATTGGAATGTTCCAGAAATGGATCATAATCAGAGAACAATAGATTGGAAAGTAACAACAATGGATCAGAATTTGAGAACAGTAGAATGGAATGTTACAACAATGGAACAGAATCTGAGAACAATAGATTGGAATGTTACAACAAAAGGTCAGAATCTGAGAACAATAGATTGGAATGTTAGGGCAATGAGCAGAAGTTTTTCAACGGCGCTTTATCAACTTTCTACATATTATAAGTGGATGTCATTGGAAAGCCGGGTCTGTTGGATGCTCTACGTTATTCAGGCGGGTTACTATCCCTTCCTTGCTATTATTGGCGTCCCTGGTAAGTCTCAGCGTACATGGCTATTAATTGTATAAAACATGTTTAATTGCATTACACTCCTCCATCTAAATTTGAAGTGTTTCAAGTTTGCTATGTTTTTCAACCAGTTCATGAATTATGAGCCATCAAGATTATGACAATCATCGAGTTCTGCAATTTCAGTGCATATTTCATCTACACTGCCTTCCATTATATAACAGACATGTCAGTTTATTAGTGTATCTGCAGCAGTTTCAAAATGTCACTAGAAGCAGCAACATAGTGGAACATTTCAGTGCCTTCAGCCAAACAGATTTAAAAATTTAAGCATGTTGTGTAATTCCACTGTTTTCACTGTTCCTTACAGTAAACCTATTGACGATTGTGATCTTAACTCAGAGAAATTGTGGTCTCTCTAAATGTGTCACTCGCTCCCTTGTGTCCATGGCAGCAGCGGATCTACTGGTCATTATATTCGACCTGATATTGAGACACATTCCAATTGTTTATTGGGCATATTTTAATTTCCTGTGGGCCATGCATGTGTGTAATATCCATGCCGTCTTGCTTTATGCAGTCACTGACTGCTCTGTCTGGTTCACTGTCACCTTTACCTTTGATCGGTTTGTGGCCATTTGTTGCCAGAAGTTGAAAAGTAAATATTGCACTGAGAAAACGGCGACTGTGGCTCTCGGATCGGTGACTGTGCTGAGCTTCTTAAAGAACATTTTCTGGTATTTTATGGTGTCAGATTTGTATATGCTGAGCAACAGACCAGGGTTTTGTTTGGTAACATTTGCAGTTCAGATATCTCCGGTCTGGATAATTATCGAATTCCTCCATCACATCCTTACCCCCTGTGTCCCATTTGTCCTGATTCTGCTGCTCAATGTTCTCACCATCAGACACATTTTAATGAGCAGCAGAGCCCGCAGGAGAATCCGGGCTCACAGCAGTGGGGAGAGGCCCAGAGACACAGAGATGGAGAGTCGGAGGAAATCCATCATTTTACTCTTAGTTATCTCGGCCAATTTCATTTTCTTGTGGGCGATGTTAATGGTGTATTCCAAATGGAGACGGATGTTTTATATGGGGGCTGATAATCTATGGATGGGTGACAATGTGCAGTAATTGGGCTTCATGCTGCAGCTCCTGAGCTGCTGCACAAACACTGGGATTTACGCCGTGACCCAGACTAAGTTCAGCGATCAGTTGAAGAATGTGCTGAAATATCCCTTTACTCAAATTCTTCGATGCTTTCGAGTATTTAAAGAAATGAATCACTGAGAGTTTCCAATATTTTACCACTTGATTTCTCTCCTCCAGCGGGGAGATGAACTGCTTTTGTTGTGACAGAGTCGGGGCCAGTCCTGTCCCCATTGGAAAATGTGGGGGTGTGGGGCAGGGACTGTCCGTGTTGTGACAAAGCGGGTTGTCGCCTATCGCTCTGGAGACAGAGTGAATGGTGGATACTGTGACTATGGTTAGAGAGCGGGGAGGGCTCTGCTGCTATAGGGACAGTGAGGCTGGGGCCTATCACTCTGGTGACAGAGGGGATGGTGGATACTGTGACTATGGTTAGAGAGCGGGGAGGGCTCTTCTGCTATAGGGACAGTGAGGCTGGGGCCTATCACTCTGGTGACAGAGGGGATGGTGGATACTGTGACTATGGTTAGAGAGCGGGGAGGGCTCTGCTGCTATAGGGACAGTGAGGCTGGGGCCTATCGCTCTGGTGTCAGAGGGGATGGTGGATACTGTGACGATGGTTAGGGAGCAGGGACGGCTGTGCTGCTATAGGGACAGTGAGGCTGGTGCCTATTGCTCTGGTGACAGAGGGGATGGTGAATACTGTGACTATGGTTAGAGAGAGGGGAGGGCTCTGATGCTATAGGGACAGTGAGGCTGGTGCCTATCGCTCTGGTGACAGAGGGGATGGTGGATCCTGTGACTATGGTTAGAGAGCGGGGAGGGCTCTGCTGCTATAGGGACAGTGAGGCTGGTGCCTATCGCTCTGGTGACAGAGGAGATGGTGAATACTGTGACTATGGTTAGAGAGAGGGGAGGGCTCTGCTGCTATAGGGACAGTGAGGCTGCGGCCTATCGCTCAGGTGACAGAGTGGATGGTGAATACTGTGACTATGGTTAGAGAGGGGGTAGGGCTCTGCTGCTATAGAGACATTGAGGCTGCAGCCTATCGCTCTGGTGACAGAGGGGATGGTGGATACTGTGACTATGGTTACAGAGCGGGAAGGGCTCTGCTGTTATAGGGACAGTGAGGCTGGGGCCTATCTCTCTGGTGACAGAGTGGATGGTGGATTCTGTGACTATGGTTAGAGAGCGGGAAGGGCTTTGCTGCTATAGGGACAGTGAGGCTGGGGCCTATCTCTCTGGTGACAGAGGGGATGGTGGATACTGTGACTATGATTGGAGAGCGTGGAGGGCTCTGCTGCTATAGGGACAGTGAGTTTGGGGCCTATCTGTATGGTAACAGAGGGGATGGTGGATACTGTGACTATGGTTAGAGAGCGGGGAGGGCTCCGCTGCTACAGGGACAGTGAGGCTGGGGCCTATCGCTCTGGTGACAGAGGGGATGGTGGATACTGTGACTATGGTTGCAAAGTGGGGAGGCCTGTGATGCTATTGGGACACTGAGGCAGGGGCCTATCGCTCAGGTAACAGAGGGGATGGTGTATACTGTGACTATGGTCAGGGAGCGGAGAGGGCTCTGCTGTCATAGGGACAGTGAGGCTGGGGCCTTGGCTATGGTGCCAGTGAGAGGCAGGGCCTGTGCTGTGGTGGGCAAAACTGGGCATTTCCTCTGACTCTGTTGCAGATGGGCGAGCGGAGACTCTGTCTCTGGTAACAGAGTGGGGGGGGCCCTTTCTCTATGGGGGCTGACCGAAGATAATACACGACTTAATGTTCCCTGGATCGGCCACGGCCTAATCCCATTCCAGTTACCAGCTCTCTCCCTCTAGGGACCTCATACATTGGAGACTAGATGTAAAAGGGGGCGGGGTGGGGTTAAATGTCACCGTTTTCCTGCAGTGATATAAGAACAGGAAGGGGTAACCATGCCTGGGAAACTGGGCGAGTTTTCTGATACTACAGGTTCACAGGGGATGAGTGAGATATACCAGGAATGTGGATGGATGGGGTACTTACAGCATTAAATGTAACAATAAATCATGTCCCACACACTTTTCGTGTTTTCAATATATGCTCTACCGATAAAGCATCAGAAAGAAATTGAGAAAATTATCTTGAAGGCGTTAAAAAAAATAGCAAGATCCAACACGTTGGGTTAAACATTCCAAATGTATTGCAGAGGAAATTACAGTGTACAGCAAAGTTTATTTACTTCCATTCTGATTGAGATTAGCGTCTGATAACTGTACCGAATGTGCACATAGCAGTCTGAAATAATCCCCAAATACCATCTCCAGCCTATATCTCCAATGGGAAATGAAGAATGAGTTCATGTAGAAGATCAAGTGGTATAAGGTCGAATGGACCTGCCGATGGCACTGTGCACCTTGCTGCAAATTCCAATCCCTGACAGTATTGTTCAATCTGCACTCTTTGTTCCCAGAAACAACCAATAACTGAACTTCTCCGAGACTGGCACAGAGCAGTGTCTGTAGTGACGTTGAGCTGCCAGCAGAGGGTGGCAATGGCTCACTTTAATCTCTTATCAGCAAAACGGGTTTGAGAGCAGGATTCGACCTGGGGAGTTGGGATTGTGAAACCAACTATGCACTCACATTCCTATCCTGCCTGATGCTGACCCTCACCACTCATTGAGCAGCCCTTAAAATAAAGGAAGAAAAAAAGGTTTATGATGATAGAGCCATTCCCAGGAATTAGCGAGCGTTTCGAACCATTCAGTTAAGCGTTGAGGAATTTATTGAGCACAAAATTCAATTAATAACAATTACACACAAGGTATCAAAAGAATCAGATTTACCATCAGAGCGGATTATCAGACGCTCCAGCGTGTTCCAGTTGTAAGCTCAGTATTCAGTCAGTGAAATCCTTGCAATTGGAATGCTGCTTGCATTCTGCCCCTTTATTGATGCCTTTCTAACGGAGAGATTTCCTTGTCTGATTGTCCATCAATGGAAGCCCTGCTTGCTGACCTCTGCAGTTTGACAGGTTTACCCTGCGGGGTCAGTGGATCATTTCACAGCATTTCTATTGATGCTCGTCAGTGAAAATGGAAAAAAAAAATCTCGCTTTTCATTTCCTCAGGAATTAAATTCCCTGTAAGGAATATGTCAATCAATCCAACTCGTATCAGTAACTTCAGTTAATTCAGCTGCTCCCCTCACATTTTCTTCCTATCACACCAGCATCAATATATGTTTATACAGCAGGTCTATCACATCTTTTGTCACACACAATTACTCTAATATCTAATACAATCTTGACTTGTGAGTCTATTTTTAATTCTACAAATCCCAGCACCCAATTATTCGCCCAATCTATAGAAACATTGATTAAATACGTGGTATCTTCACAGAGTCTGACCTTCAACCAGGGTCTTTCTGTTGTCCCTGTGCCCGTTCTCAGTGTTGACAGCTCCATGAGGGTTTAGGACCTGTACACAGTGGGTGATCTTTAATCGAACACCTTCATTAAACAGGAGATCACTTCATTCCTGGGACAGGCCGGAGTTGGAAGTGTCAGTCTGGCTTCAGCCTGAACAGCGGTCACCAATTTAAAAGAGGGAAATCATTCTCTGTTTAACTAAGCAAATGCTGAATAACTCCCCCACCCTTGCAGTGTGGAGCTGAATCAATAGGGGTAACAGAATCACACATGTCTAGCTGTAGATGATCACTTTGCTGACAGGTTCATTGTGTTAAAGAAGCTGAAGTTAAAGCAGAGCCGCCATTGAGCGCGTTTGTAAAACACACGGAGATGGGATCACAGCTGCTCAGTGACCCTCTCCATCTCTTTCACGGTTCCAGATGGTCCACACCTGTACACTGAATGTCCTCCCGCTTCAAGCCGATTAGACATTGATCCTTCTGGAGCTGCGGCAAACTGAAGAAATGATGGATGAATGTCACAAGCTAGGGAGGAACTGGGCAGGATGACGGGCTGTGTGAGAGATGGATTGATCATGAGAAATATCTTTTACAGTTCATTCGTGGGATGTGGGATTCCAATGGTGGTGTTCCCATTATCTGCTGCCCTTGTCCTTCTAGATGGTAGCGGTTGTGGGCTGGAAAGGTGCTAACTAAGGATATTTTGTGAGGTCACTTTTTTTCAATGTGAGCTCTGTGCTTAGTGTGGGCTCTGTGTTCAGTGTGGTCTCTGTATTCAGTGTTGGCTCAGTGTTCAGTGTGGGCTCTGTGTTCATTTTGGGCTCTGTGTTCAGTGTGTGCTCTGTATTCAGTGTTGGCTCTGTGTTCAGTGTGGGCTCTGTGTTCATTTTGGGCTCTGTGTTCAGTGTGGGCACTGTGTTCAGTGTGGGCTCTGTATTCAGTGTTGGCTCTGTGTTCAATGTGGGCTCTGTGTTCATTGTGGGCTCTGTGTTCAGTGTGGGCTCTGTGTTCAGTGTGGGCTCTGTGTTCAGTGTGGGCTCTGTGTTCAGTGTGGGCTCTGTGTTCAGTGTGAGCTCTGTGTTCAGTGTGGGCTCTGTGTTCGGTGTGGGCTCTGTGATCAGTATGGTCTCTGTGTTCAGTGTGCGCTCTGTGTTCAGTGTGGGCACTGAGTTCAGTGTGGGCTCTGTGTTCAGTGTGGTCTCTGAGTTCAGTGTGGGCTCTGTATTCAGTGTGGGCTCTGTGTTTAGTGTGGGCTCTGTGTTCAGTGTGGGCTCGGTGTTCAGTGTGGGCTCTGTGTTCAGTGTGGGCTCTGTGTTCAGTGTGGGTTCTGTGTTCAGTGTGGGCTCTGTTTTCAGTGTGGGCTCTGTGTTCAGTGTGGGCTCTGTGTTCAGTGTGGGCTCTGTGTTCAGTGTGAGCTCTTTGTTCAGTGTGAGCTCTGTGTTCAGAGTGAGCTCTGTGTTCAGTGTGGGCTCTGTGTTCAGTGTGGGCTCTGTGTTCAGTGTGGGCTCTGTGTTCAGTGTGAGCTCTTTGTTCAGTGTGAGCTCTGTGTTCAGTGTGGGCTCTGTGTTCAGTGTGAGCTCTGTGGTCAGTGTGAGCTCTGTGTTCATTGTGGGCTCTGTGTTCAGTGTGTGCTCTGTGTTCAGTGTGGTCTCTGTGTTGAGTGTGGGCTCTGTGTTCAGTGTGGGTTCTGTGTGCAGTGTGGGCTCTGTGTTCAGTGTGGGATCTGTGTTCAGTGTGGGCTCTGAGTTCAGAGTGAGCTCTGTGTTCAGTGAGGGCTCTCTGTTCAGTGTGGGCTCTGTGTTCAGTGTGAGCTCTGTGTTCAGTGTGGGCTCTGTGTTCAGTGTGGGCTCTGTGTTCAGTGTGAGCTCTGTGTTCAGTGTGGGCTCTGTATTCAGTGTGTGCTCTGTGTTCATTGTGGGTTCTGAGTTCAGTGTGGGTTCTGTGTTCAGTGTGAGCTCTGTGTTCAGTGTGGGCTCTGTGTTCAGTGTGTGCTCCCCGTTCAGTGTGAGCTCTGTGTTCAGTGTGGGCTCTGTGTTCGGTGTGGGCTCTGTGATCAGTATGGTCTCTGTGTTCAGTGTGGGCTCTGTGTTCAGTGTGGGCTCTGAGTTCATTGTGGGCTCTGTGTTCAGTGCGAGCTCTGTGTTCAGTGTGGGCTCTGTGTTCAGTGTGGTCTCTGTGTTCAGTGTGGGCTCTATGTTCATTGTGGGCTCTGTGTTCAGTGTGGGCTCTGTGTTCGTGTGAGCTCTTTGTTCAGTGTGAGCTCTGTGTTCAGTGTGGGCTCTGTGTTCAGTGTGAGCTCTGTGGTCAGTGTGAGCTCTGTGTTCATTGTGGGCTCTGTGTTCAGTGTGTGCTCTGTGTTCAGTGTGGTCTCTGTGTTGAGTGTGGGCTCTGTGTTCAGTGTTGGTTCTGTGTTCAGTGTGGGCTCTGTGTTCAGTGTGGGATCTGTGTTCAGTGTGGGCTCTGTGTTCAGTGTGGGTTCTGTGTTCAGAGTGAGCTCTGTGTTCAGTCTGGGATCTTTGTTCAGTGTGAGCTCTGTGTTTAGTGTGAGGTCTGTGTTCAGTGTGAGCTCTGTGTTCAATGTGAGCTCTGTGTTCAGTGTGAGCTCTGTGTTCAGTGTGTGCTCTGTGTTCAGAGTGAGCTCTGTGTTCAGTGTGGGCTCTGCGTTCAGTGTGTGCTCTGTGTTCAATGTGGGCTCTGTGTTCAGTGTGGGCTCTGTGTTCAATGTGGGCTCTGTGATCAGTGTGGGTTCTGTGTTCAGTGTGGGCTCTGTGTTCAGTGTGGGCTCTGTGTTCAGTGTGGGCTCTGTGTTCAGTGTGGTCTCTGTGTTCAGTGTGGGCTCTGTGTTCAGTGTGGGCTCTGTGTTCAGTGTGAGCTCTGTGTTCAGTGTGGGCTCTGTATTCAGTATGTGCTCTGTGTTCATTGTGGGTTCTGTGTTCAGTGTGGGTTCTGTGTTCAGTGTGGGCTCTGTGTTCAGTGTGGGCTCTGTGTTCAGTGTGGGCTCTGTGTTCATTGTGGGCTCTGTGTTCAGTGTGGGCTCTGTGTTCAGTGTGGGCTCTGAGTTCAGTGTGGGCTCTGTGTTCAGTGTGGGCTCGGTGTTCAGTGTGGGCTCTGTGTTCAGTGTGGGCTCTGTGTTCAGTGTGGGCTCTGTCTTCAGTGTGGGCTCTGTGTTCAGTCTGAGCTCTGTGTTCAGTGTGGGCTCTGTGTTCAGTGTGGGCTCTGTGTTCAGTGTGAGCTCTGTGTTCAGTGTGGGCTCTGTGTTCGATGTGGGCTCTGTGATCAGTATGGTCTCTGTGTTCAGTGTGGGCTCTGTGTTCAGTGTGGGCACTGAGTTCAGTGTGGGCTCTGTGTTCAGTGCGACCTCTGTCTTCAGTGTGGGCTCTGTGTTCAAAGTGGTCTCTGAGTTCAGTGTGGGCTCTGTATTCAGTGTGGGCTCTTTGTTTAGTGTGGGCTCTGTGTTCAGTGTGGGCTCGGTGTTCAGTGTGGGCTCTGTGTTCAATGTGGGCTCTGTGATCAGTGTGGGCTCTGTGTTCAGTGTGGGCTCTGTGTTCAGTGTGGGTTCTGTGTTCAGTGTGGGCTCTGTTTTCAGTGTGGGCTCTGTGTTCAGTGTGGTCTTTGTGTTCAGTGTGGGCTCTATGTTCATTGTGGGCTCTGTGTTCAGTGTGGGCTCTGTGTTCAGTGTGAGCTCTTTGTTCAGTGTGAGCTCTGTGTTCAGTGTGGGCTCTGTGTTCATTGTGAGCTCTGTGGTCAGTGTGAGCTCTGTGTTCATTGTGGGCTCTGTGTTCAGTGTGGTCTCTGTGTTAAGTGTGGTCTCTGTGTTGAGTGTGGGCTCTGTGTTCAGTGTGGGTTCTGTGTGCAGTGTGGGCTCTGTGTTCAGTGTGGGATCTGTGTTCAGTGTGGGCTCTGAGTTCAGTGTGAGCTCTGTGTTCAGTGAGGGCTCTCTGTTCAGTGTGGGCTCTGTGTTCAGTGTGAGCTCTGTGTTCAGTGTGGGCACTGTGTTCAGTGTGGGCTCTGTGTTCAGTGTGAGCTCTGTGTTCAGTGTGGGCTCTGTATTCAGTGTGTGCTCTGTGTTCATTGTGGGTTCTGAGTTCAGTGTGGGTTCTGTGTTCAGTGTGAGCTCTGTGTTCAGTGTGGGCTCTGTGTTCAGTGTGTGCTCTGTGTTCAGTGTGAGCTCTGTGTTCAGTGTGGGCTCTGTGTTCGGTGTGGGCTCTGTGATCAGTATGGTCTCTGTGTTCAGTGTGGGCTCTGTGTTCAGTGTGGGCTCTGAGTTCAGTGTGGGCTCTGTGTTCAGTGCGAGCTCTGTGTTCAGTGTGGGCTCTGTTTTCAGTGTGGTCTCTGTGTTCAGTGTGTGCTCTGTATTCAGTGTGGGCTCTGTGTTTAGTGTGGGCTCTGTGTTCATTGTGGGCTCGGTGTTCAGTGTGGGCTCTGTGTTCAATGTGGGCTCTGTGATCAGTGTGGGCTCTGTGTTCAGTGTGGGCTCTGTGTTCAGTGTGGGTTCTGTGTTCAGTGTGGGCTCTGTGTTCAGTGTGGGCTCTGTGTTCAGTGTGGTCTCTGTGTTCAGTGTGGGCTCTATGTTCATTGTGGGCTCTGTGTTCAGTGTGGGCTCTGTGTTCGTGTGAGCTCTTTGTTCAGTGTGAGCTCTGTGTTCAGTGTGGGCTCTGTGTTCAGTGTGAGCTCTGTGGTCAGTGTGAGCTCTGTGTTCATTGTGGGCTCTGTGTTCAGTGTGTGCTCTGTGTTCAGTGTGGTCTCTGTGTTGAGTGTGGGCTCTGTGTTCAGTGTTGGTTCTGTGTTCAGTATGGGCTCTGTGTTCAGTGTGGGATCTGTGTTCAGTGTGGGCTCTGAGTTCAGTGTGAGCTCTGTGTTCAGTGTGGGCTCTGTGTTCAGTGTGGGTTCTGTGTTCAGAGTGAGCTCTGTGTTCAGTCTGGGATCTTTGTTCAGTGTGAGCTCTGTGTTTAGTGTGAGGTCTGTGTTCAGTGTGAGCTCTGTGTTCAATGTGAGCTCTGTGTTCAGTGTGAGCTCTGTGTTCAGTGTGGGCTCTGTGTTCAGTGTGGTCTCTGTGTTCAGTGTGGGCTCTGTATTCAGTGTGGGCTCTGTGTTTAGTGTGGGCTCTGTGTTCATTGTGGGCTCGGTGTTCAGTGTGGGCTCTGTGTTCAATGTGGGCTCTGTGATCAGTGTGGGCTCTGTGTTCAGTGTGGGCTCTGTGTTCAGTGTGGGTTCTGTGTTCAGTGTGGGCTCTGTGTTCAGTGTGGGCTCTGTGTTCAGTGTGGTCTCTGTTTTCAGTGTGGGCTCTATGTTCATTGTGGGCTCTGTGTTCAGTGTGGGCTCTGTGTTCATGTGAGCTCTTTGTTCAGTGTGAGCTCTGTGTTCAGTGTGGGCTCTGTGTTCAGTGTGAGCTCTGTGGTCAGTGTGAGCTCTGTGTTCATTGTGGGCTCTGTGTTCAGTGTGTGCTCTGTGTTCAGTGTGGTCTCTGTGTTGAGTGTGGGCTCTGTGTTCAGTGTTGGTTCTGTGTTCAGTGTGGGCTCTGTGTTCAGTGTGGGATCTGTGTTCAGTGTGGGCTCTGTGTTCAGTGTGGGTTCTGTGTTCAGAGTGAGCTCTGTGTTCAGTCTGGGATCTTTGTTCAGTGTGAGCTCTGTGTTTAGTGTGAGGTCTGTGTTCAGTGTGAGCTCTGTGTTCAGTGTGAGCTCTGTGTTCAGTGTGAGCTCTGTGTTCAGTGTGTGCTCTGTGTTCAGAGTGAGCTCTGTGTTCAGTGTGAGCTCTGTGTTCAGTGTGGTCTCTCTGTTCAGTGTGACAGTGTGCATTTGAAATCATTAATATTGGTAATAAATGTTTAATTTAGCTTTATAAAAACCTTGAGTGCTTGGTGGTATTACAATTACTTTTTTACAGGTAAGCATCTCAAATTCTATACAAACCTCTAAACAAAGTGTGGCAGTTGTTTAATGTTCCCTTTCGGATTTTAACAAGTCAGCATTTACCATCAGCTGTGTTGTAGCAGCCCATCTGCGTGCTTTGGGTGATGTTTTGTTTTGGGGTGAATTATTTTTAAAAATGTCAAAGCCTCTGTTCCTCAAACCTGTTTTTCTATCCTGCGATTTATGTAGTACAATTGCACCCACTCCTGACGTTTGGATATTCCTCTGGTCAGAGGGAGGAAATGATTCGGGGTTCAATAAGAGCGAGCTCAGTATTGCACAGCTTCCACCAACAATGACAGGAGTGTGAAAACAGGCACAAGTTCAGTGTGAGATTAGAGCGGTGATCATTGTTTGATGGAACTCTGAGTAAGAAGTTCGATAACATCTGAAGCCACTTCAATGAAAATCTTTATAGACATATCAACTTATGTCAAACTGTCATTGCGCATTTGGTGTGGTCTAGATGAATTTATTCAAGGCTTTTGACATGGTCACAGAAATCAGGCTGGTGAAAACAAAAATCCCTGATGATCCAGGGGGATGGGCAAGCTTGATACAAAATTTAGGCCCAACAGCACGAAACAAAGCATCATGGTTTATGGTTATTTTTGGGACCAGAGGGTTGTTTACTCTGGGATTACACACGTCTCAATTTGAGCTCCCCTCCAATATTGTGGTATATATTAATGATACGGACATAAATGCAGGTGTGTGTGATCAAGAAATTTGCAGATATCACAAAAAATGTGCACCGGCAGCGTGGTAGATAGTGGAGAGGATTTTTGTAGACTGGGAGAAGATATCAATGGACTGGGCAGAGAGGCAGAAAAGTGACGAATACAATCAAAGCCAGTGAAGTTTGAGGTGAAGTCTTTGGGAAGTCAAACAACGGAGAGGTTTACAAGGCAAATAGCAGCATAATGAGAGGTGTTCAGGAAGTGAGGGGCATTGAGGTGAATGTCCGCAGTTCGCTGAAGGTGTGACGCCTGCTAAAAAATCTGGTTAAGAAGGGGCATCGAGTGATTTGCTTGATGAGTCGATGCGCATTTCTGGTCACATCATTACAGAAAGGCTGTAACAGCACGAGAGAGGGTACAGAGGAGATTTACAAGAATGTTGTCAGGACTGGAAAACCCATGTTGTTCAGAAATGACCTCCAGAGAAGGAAATCTGCTGTCCTTATCGGACCTACAAGTGACTCCAAGTCCACAGTAATGTTGTTGACTTTTAACTGGTCACTGAAACAGTCTAACAAAGCATTCAGCTCAAGGGCAATTTGGGATGTGCAACAAATGCTGGTTTTGCAAGCGCCATGAAAATCACATCAATAAATATTTTTAAAAAGGTCAAGTAACCATGAAATACAAGGGATATAGCAATACTGGGGAACAAGAAGAAAGAATCAGGATGATGGTGCCAGAACTGAAAGCTTTTGACCGTCATGGTATCTTGAAAATGTCTTTCCTAAGGAACATCTGCAGTGTCCAACTCAGGAAAAAAGGTTATATGTTTCAGTGAGTATATCATCACGCTAACCTCTGGGGAATATTATGCCATGCTACTCTACCTCTCCTCAGAGCACAGTCCCCTCATCTTCATTGTTAGATTATGGTGTTAACGTTATAAACGGCTCCCACGGCCCTGGTGTGGAAGCGGACCTGGTATGGAAGATTTTGGGCATGGTTAAACTTCCACCACCCCTCTCCCTGTGTAAGTATCGCAGTAGGCAGGATGAGCAGAGGAGTAATGTTTTTCAGACTATCTAACGTAACCTCACAACCTCACTGTACCTCAACTTATGACTGACACCAACACCCGAGACACTGTGACTTGTTTCCCCTACAATCTCCCCAGTTATCCCCATCAGGACGCTTCACTCTCTTTATCTCTGCACCTCTCCCCATCTCTTTCTCTATCTGTTACTATCTATCTCTCCCTTTCTCACTCCCTTTTTCTCCCTCGCCTTATGTCTCTCTTTGCCTCTTTCCCTTTCTCTGTCTCTCTCTCCCCCCGGTCTCTCCCTGTGTGTAGCAATCTCTGTGTGATTACATATCTCTCTCTCTCTCTGCCTCTTTCGCCCTTTTCCCCCCACCTCTCTGTCTGTCTCTCTCTCTCTCTTTCTCTCAATACTCCTCGCTCTCTCTCAATATCCCTCTCTCCCTTAATTTACTTCACTCCCTCTCTCTTCCTCATTCACTCCTGCTTGCAACTTTCTCTCTCTTAACCTCTGTCTCCATTCTGTGTCTGTCTCTCTCCCTATTCTTCTTTCAGGCCTTCTCTCTTGATCTTTCAATCAGAACCTCTCCATTTCTAAGTTGCTCTCCCTCATTCTGTGGTGCAGTAATGTTCTGCCTCTCTGCCCCTCTTTCCCTGTCTTTCTCTCTCCCCTTCTAACCTTTTCCCTCACACTCTGTGTGTGTAAGAACATCTCTCTCACGAACTATATCTATGCCTCCCTCTCAATCTCTCGTTGCGTCTCACACTTTCCCTCTCCCTCTCCCTTCCCCACTCTCACTCACTCTCACTCTCCCTCTCTCTCTCTTGCTCTCACTGCTCCTCGCTCTGTTGCTCTGAAGGTCCCTCTCCCTCTCGAAGTCACTCTATCTCACACTATGTATATCTATCCTTGTAGCCTATTCGTCTCTCTCTCTCTCTCTCTCTCTCTCTCTCTCTCTCTCGGTCTCTCTCTCTCGCTCTCTTTCTCACACACACTCCCCAGATATGTCTGCCTCTAAGTCTGTTTATGTTCATGGCTCCTCCTCCCTCTGTCCTTCTTTCCTTTGTTCCCTTTCTCGGTCTTCTCCTCTGTCTCTCTGTCTCCCTCTATATGTCTTTCTCTGTCTCTCCCTTCCTCTCCCTCTGCCTGTATCTCTATCTCTGTCTGCTGTCACGATCAATGGGGATAGTGTTCTGTATTATGAAGTCCCACTTTTCCCAGAGCCTTGAATATTGTGAAAAGTTTGGCAAAACGACCACATTGCCCCAATTCTGTTTTAATGTTTAATCTAGATTAAATGAATACCAGCACCAGGTTTGTAAACCAAGAAGTAAAGAACTATTTATTGAAAAAAACTGCTTTTAACAAGTTGCAAAAGAAACAAATGTGAATTGTCAACTTCTAACTCAATAACTCAAACTCCACCCCTTCTTAAACCCCTGTAAACACACACACACACACACACACACACACACACACACACACACACACACACACACACACACACAAACACACACACACAAACACAAACACAGACACACACACAGACACACACACACACACAAACAAACACACAAACACACAGGCACACACACACGAACACACACACAAACACACGCACAAACACACGCTCACACACACAAAAGTCACAAACAGACGCACAGACACACACACGAAATTAAAAGAATGGAATTTAAGGGGTGAGGTAAAGCTCTTCAATAACACCAACCGGGAGTACAGCCTTAAATGGGTTGCTTTTGATTGAGGTCATCCAAATTTCTTGCGTGCCTTTTGTTAATGACACGATCTGGTCACTCAGCATCTTCCCTCTGCTGCTCACTGGTTGAAAACCTTTTCTTTTCAAGTCTCTACTGGTGATTACCACCCCCCCCCCCCCCACCCCTTGGCTTTTTTACAAAGGTTTTCAGAGAAATCAGGTTACAAATTGTGAGAAATAGCCGGCTAGCTGCATACTGCAATATTAAAAAAACACAGGAGAGAGAAGTTCTACATCTCCCCTCTTTGCAGGCTAGGATCTGAACTGCCAGCACTGTTACCACACAAAACCCTGTCACCTGGTCAGAAGATAATTCAAATGTTGGCGTCAAGTGATTCCTGTTAGTCCAGGCATAAAAGCAAAGAACTGCGGAGGCTGGAAATCCAGAACAAAAACAAAAAAACAGAAATACCTGGAAAAACTCAGCCGCTCTGGCATCATTGGTGGGGAGGGTCACAGTGGACATTTCGAGTACTCACGACCCTTCAACAGAACTGTTATCCAGGGATCCTTTCCAGAACAATCCTCTTCCTTTATGACACGCTATTTCCCATGATAGTAAGTTTGTGGATATTCCTCATTCCATTCCACAGAATTAGCCTTTAAACAGTAGCCATGCTGGTTTTTAAAGCTGCAGTCCAGTTTTAAAACGACAGTCCAAGAAAAATAACCTTCTTTACATCTCTAGTTCTCTCACTCTCTACCTCTCTCTTTCCCTATCTGTCACCATCTCACCCTCGATGCCTTTCTCTCTCTATCTCTCTGACCGTCTCTGCATCTCTGTCTCTCCTTAGCTCTCTCTCTATCTCTGTCTCTGCCACTCCGTGTGTGTGCTGTCTATCTCTGTATATGTCTGTTTTCTTGTCTCTTTCTATCTGTCTCCCTCAAGCACTGTCTGCCTGTCCTTCAGCCTCTGGATCCCTCTATCACTATGTCTGCCTCAGTCTTCCTCTTCATTTCTCCCTCTCGATCTCACTCTCTCTCACATTCTCTCTCTCTCGCTGTCTCTCTCGGCCTCCATTTCTTTGGCCGCCCCTCTCATTCTCTGTCTCACTCTTTCTTTATAACCCCCGATCAAAGTCTCTCTCCTTGTCTCTGTCTGATTTCATCAGTGTCTCTTTGCCCCTGCCTCCCCTTCCTCTCCAACACCCTCTCTTTATCTCTCTGTCTCTCGTGCTTATTATTTTCCATCTCTTAATCTCTCTTTCCCTCTCCCTGACTCTCTATTTCCCTTTCTCTCTCTCTCCCGTGAGGTATGTCCCTGATTTTCCCGGTGACTTTCCTGCTCTCCCTGTCTGTTTTTATCTCTGTCTCTCTCTTTGAATCTTTTTCTATCCCTGCCTCTCTTCCTCTCTTTGCATCCCGTTTGCTGTTTCTTCCTTTGCCTGGGCCTGTCTCGCTGTCTCTCTCTCTGCTTCACTCTGAGTCACCCTCTCTTTCCCAGCCCCCATCCCGCTCTGCCTCTCATTCTCATCCTCTCACAGTCCCTCTCGCTCTCCCTTGCTCTCTCATCGCTGTGCCTATACTATTCTGTTACTCTATCTCTCTCACTCTATCTCCCGCTCTCCCTCTATCTCTGCCTCTCACAGCCTCTAGATGTCTCTCTCTGCCTCTTAATCTTTCTCTCTGGCTGTCTCCCATTATTTCTCTCTCAACTCCGTTTGTCTCTCTCAGCCTCTGTGACGCTCAGTCACTGTGACTCTCTTTCACTCTCTCTTGCTCTCTTACTCATTTTTCTTTCTCTCTCTCTCTCTCCATTTGATTCTGCCTGCCTCACGCCCTCCCTTTGTCAATACCTTGTGCAATGTGTATTTCTCTATCCGTCTCTCTGTGCCGCTCTCTCACTTTGCCACTGCCTTTGTATCTCTCTGTCGCAATTTCCCCCTTGATAACTCTCTCTAACTCTCTCTATATCTCTGTTTCACACTATCTGTTTCTTCTCTCTCCCTTTCCCTCTCTCTCTTTCCCTCTCTCTCTCTCTGCCTGGCTCCATCTCTTGCTCATTCTATTTGACAACTTTTGTCTGTCTCGCTCTTCCTTTCTCTCTCCTTATCCCTAACTCTCTGTTACTCTCTCCCTCGCTCTCTCTGACTCTGTCTCTGTCATTCAGTCTGCCTGTCTCTCTCTCTCTGTCTGAGTACTGATATAGTGCAGCAATCTGGAGCGCCAATAATGAGGATTTGGTTGTGCCTGGTTGAACTGTCAGGCAATAGGTAGGGCGGCAGCATTGCAATGTATGAAGACAAGTTCTAATTGTGCACTGGACTGTCAGAGAACCATTACCGTGGGATTAATCGAGTATTGCTATGCCAAGTTTTCACTGCAGAGGGAGTGCTGAACTATCACGGTGTCAGCATTGCAAGCACGCACCTTGTCAACCAGTCAGTACTGAGGGAATGCTACAATGTCAGAGAGCCACTCCTGAGGGAACACAGCACGTTTGGAGGGTCAGTGCTGTGATACCCCCGGAGTGAAAAAAGGGTCAGCTCTGAGGGAGCGATGCACTTTCGAACGGGCAATAATGTGGGAGCGCTGCTGCACACTGAGGGTGTGCTGAGCTGACAGAGGCTGATCCATTAAGCTGAGCTGCAATGTGTGTGGGAGTGCGGCTGCACTTTCATATAATCAGTACTGAGGGAGTCTGCATCATAGAAACCAGCCCAGAGGGATGGTGAGTACTGATGGAGTGCTGCACTGCCACATGATCAGTACTGGAGACACGCGGTGCTCTTGGAGGGTTTGTATTCACACAGAATCGTAGATTCACTGTGCAGAAGAGGCCCTTCAGCCCATCGAGTTTGCAGCGGCACGTGAGAAGCACCAGACCTACCTACCGAATTCCATTCACCAGCACTTGTCTCATAGCCATGAATGTTATGAAGCGTCTGATGCTCATCCAGGTACATTTTACAGATTGTTAAGCAACCCGCCTCCACCACTCTCCCAGGCAGCGCTTCCCAGACTGTCACCACCCTCTGGATAAAAAGGTTTTTCCGCACACCCGCCCTAAATCTCCTGCCTCTCACCTTGCATTTATGCCCCCTTATCACAGACCCTTCAGCTAAGGTGAACAGCAGCTCCCTATACACGCTGTTAATGCCCCTCACAATTTTGTACTCTTCGATCAGGTCTCCCCTCAGTCTTCTCTGCTCCAACGAAAACAACCCAAGCTTGTCAATGCATTCTTCAAGTTTTTCACCCTGGACAACTTCCTGGTGATTCTCCTCTGCAAGCCGCCGCCCCCCAAACATCCCCACCTCCCCACAAACCCTCACCCCACCCATAGCAATCACATCGTACCTATCAAGTGGCGACCAGAACTGCGCGCAGTACTCCAGCTGTTGCCTCACTAAGATTCTATACAACTCTTCCTACATAGATCCAACTGCTGCAGTAAGCGTTTATCTCTGAATGGGGGCCAAATTGGATTAAAAATAAAAATTCACACCAGACTTTGTGATAAGCGACCAGCTTCACAATCCGCCCACAATTGAGGACCTCGGGCTAAATGACGGTAACAAGTTCCAGTCAGGGTCACCGCTCCAGCTCGCCTGTCCCCGATGCTGTTAAAGCCTTAACTAAGGCTCTGATGGACAGATCGCAAACTGAAATAAACGGATTACGGAAAACTAACGATCAAGCGCCTTGTTTTATTTCTGTGCTGAAAGCTGACCTTGAGAATTCCAGCATTTTTTCAATTGCCTGGCCCCCCTTTCCTACATGGATCCTGCTGGTGCACTAAGCGTTTATCTCTGAAGAGGGACCAAGAAGGATTTAATTCCGCATTGTGCCAGCCCGTGATTCGGAAATGCTGATTCTGACAAGTTTGCTGACGTTGCTGAATGGGAAGCACGACGGTATCTTATTATTCCCGGGTACATGTCATGTTTTGAAACCGGCTCCCTGACTGGTGTGGTGTGGATTATGGAAAGAGAGCGCGCAGTTTGGCTGCAGGAGATCGGTGTCTGAAGCAGATTACCACTGAAATTCCTTGCAAATTCTTTGCGAGAGACAAAATGAGGCAAAAAGCTGATGAAGAAACATCTTTACTTCTGGAGAACGGCCAAAACTGACAAGGATGATTCATCCGGTTTAATCCGAAGGAAGGTAAATGTCTGAATTGTGCAGGGAAACTGGGTAACTGCTGCTTCAAGCTGGAAATCCCAGGGTAAATGGGGATCTCACTATCTCCTGTGGAATAGAGTAGCCAGCATCTCCCCGTTAGTGTAGTGGTGAATATCCCCCCTGTCACGCGGGAGACCGGGATTTAATTCCCCGACAAGGACACAAGTCCTTGCTCGAACTGCGTGCAGTGGAGACCGTGATCACTCCTTTGAGTCGCAAATGGGTTTTCATTTCCCAATGGCGAACGACCGAAAGAGCAACGATTCAGCAATTCGGACAGAGGGCACCTCCGCAAGTATATACGAGGAGCAAATTTTCTGGCCAGTTCAGTTTCTCGAAATCACCTGTGGGTACAGGCCATTACCCCTTCCATCCTCTAGACGTCGCAGCGTTTCATCAATGTAGCACATCCCTATGTGTATCCAGGGCACTTTAATAAAACAACATGCTTGGGCACAAGTCAGACCAGACTTTGTGATGTTCGATCAGGCCGACTGACTTCACAACCCTCCCACAATTGAGGATCCAGGGCCAACTGACGGCAACAAGTTCCAGGCAGGATCACAGCTCCTGCTCGCTTAAGCCCGGGGCTGTTGAAGACTAAGTAAGTCCTGATGGACAGAGAACAAACTGACATGAGCGCAATGCGTTTAGGTGAGCTCTTAACCGGCAAACTCAGAGAACAAAGGACATTTGAAGGCCCGCCAATTTCCATTACCTTCAAAAAATTGGAAAAGTAAAAACTTAGATCAAAAGCGACTCATCCATCACCCTTCCCCTTCTTCCATGCCTTTCCTGAACTTGGACATCCCTTATGGTATGTGAACACTTCCCTTGAGGAGATAAAAATTTAAGTCGAAGAGAAAAGCAAAGTCGCATGCAGTCTCTTTGCTAGACCTAGAGAGTTCTGCGTAAAAGCCCAGTTTCAACAAGAATCCCCTGTTCCTCTGAGCAACGTCTCAAATCATTACCGCGTGATAACTTACACTCTTGCAACTGAAGTCCTGACTGTAAAATTCTTTCAGGTTTTTGAAGGCCGCACTATAACCTCATCAGAATATTCTGTAATTAAAGGTGAGATAATCTAAAGTCGATTTCACCGTTTCACGTAGATCGCGTCATGCATGGCTTGTTCCACACATCTCAGAGGCTCTCTCGCAGGTGTGAAGCCCGGTTCTCAAAGATGTCCACTGGGTGGGGCAATCGGACATTTTTCACACAAGCAAAAGCTGCTGGAAAGATTTAGCGGGCCTCACTCCCTCTGTGGAGGGAAAAACATGGTCAACATTTCATGTCCATCTGTCTTTTCTTAGCATCGTCATTTCCCAAGATTGTTCGGGCCTGGTTGCTTCTGATGCTATAAGCAGGTTATCCTCACGACATTTACACAGCTGTTTAGGGAGCTGACATTCAGGCTGAAATGAGAACAGCCTTGCGGTTAGCCTGTGCAATGGTCCCATAAACGTCCATATCATAAGACGGAAATTTTCATAATCTGCAAATCCAAGTGTCTGCTGTACAGGTAATTGGTGGATAAATTAAACATATCTTTGTAACTGCCTAATAGTAACACAATGGCCTTGGAACAAAATAGTGTAACTGTTACTATTAGTAGCAGATCATATTTCATGACTAAGCAATCGGGACTTTCGAATGAATGATTTTTTTTCCCCAAACGACACATAATGGAACCAGCCAGATTCCACGATTAAAATTTTGAGACAAGAATGTAGAAGTCAAATTTTTGAAACACACAACACTGTTCAACAAGCCGCTGACAATACAGAGGCAACCACTCTTGGGAAAAATATTGTGACTTCTTGAATGCCTCTCATCAAAAAGTGGCTTGTGCAGGTTTCCCCCAGCATCCTACTTGGTTCAAAGCAACAGGACTTACTCTGACCCCTCTGACTTGCTGGAACGTCAAAGTGAGTGTGGATTTGGGACAGGAACTGGGGTGCATTCCCACTACAGTGAGGCACACATTTTTTGAATTCATGGCCACTCATATGAGGAAGAGAATTTTCCAGCTACCAATGTCATCGAAGGTAAAATTTCCATTCAAATTGATGAATCTACCAGCCTAAAAAGTAAAGTTGCTCTAGTGGTCCTCCGGAAATGTGAAAGTAATAGGAAGGATAATCCATGTTTCATGAGATTTGATCTGATTGAACTTCCAGGTAAAAGAGCTGATGCCAATACTGAGGTAAAGCATTCTCTTGAACACAGTCTAGCAAGCTGGTGAGGGAGCTGGTTCCTCAGAGGATTGCAGTCAGAGCCAGGTTTGTGGCATCACGTGGGGCTCGGCTGTACGGGGGATGTGGAACAAGAAGTAAGGAAGAGGTTTAGTGTTCAGGAATTCATTATTTATGGGAACGCATGCCTTTCCGTGGCCGAGATGTGGCTCTAGGGCGGTGTGTTGCCCCCCTGGTGACAGGGTCAAGGATGTCACCGAGGAGATATGGAAGGGTGATCAGCAAGGGGCTGTAGCCCATATTGGAATATGGATATTTTGTATATATTATAATATATGATAAAATCCATACCGATCATACGTCCATACGTTTTTTTTCAAAAGTTATGAAAGGAAATTAGACCACAGAGCTTTGAAAATTCAATGTAGACAATTCAACAGCAATATCCTCATCAACACTTCCCTTTGCTTCAACAAAAGGATCCGATCAGCTTTATTAGACTTGATTTCTCATGAACTTATCTGTGCTGCAGTTTTTATTGATAAAGTCATATTTTACCAAGTAAAATCTAATATGCCCGAACTGTTTCATAGGTCCAATATATAATCCTCTCTCCTTTGATAAATGGTATAGAACAGACAAACCATCCAGTCCTTTGGTGCCACTCCCATGACCAAGCAGGATTGATGTATTATGGTCAGTGCCTCTGCTATTCCCATCATTCCTTCCCGCAGTGACCCTCATACATCCCATTCTGGCTGGGGAAAAAAATAAACTGTATTGTGCTATAAAATGTTTTGGTTTGAAAGGGGTTAAGTGAACCTTTGTGCTCAGTGACTGTAATTAATGTCAGCCTCCAAGAATTGTCATTGTGTCACTAGGAGGTTACCAGCTTCTATTTATAAAAGGCTCATTTCAACATGTTATCCCACAGTGTCAGCGGGAACATCACCTCCGTCACTAACTGTGATCAGCACCTCCAGCGAGACGGAGAGGAGAGATCACAATCCGAGAACAATAGGTTGCAAAGCTCCAACAATGTATCCGAACCTGAGAAAAAGAGATGGCGTTGTAACAAAAATAGATCCGAATCTGAGGACAATAAACTGGAATTTTACAGCAATTGCGAGGGATTTATCCTTTTGGATTGTCCAGCTTTCCACAGATGATTGGTGGTTAAGCTTAGATCATCGGATTCGGTTCGTGCTTTACATTATACAACACATTTACTATCCCATCCTGGCTATTGTTGGAGTGCCTGGTATGTCCCGCTGTCCAATTATTAATTCAATAAATCATGTTTAACTAGATCACTATTATTGTCATTTACTCTGCAGTTGATTCTCTGTATCCATGTATTCACTATAAAAAACAGCACAACTTCCTATAGCTCTGGTGACAGAGGGGATGTTGGATACTGTGACTATGGTTACTGAGTGGGGAGGGCTCTGCTGCTATAGGGACAGTGAGGCTGGGGCCTATCGCTCAGGTGACAGAGGGGATGGTGGATACTGTCACTATGGTTAGAGAGTGGGGAGGGCTCTGCTGCAATAGAGACTTTGAGGCTGGGGCCTATTGCTCTGGTGACAGAGGTGATGGTGGATACTGTGAATATGGTTGAGATTGGGCAGGGCTCTGCTGCTATAGGGACAGTGAGGCTGGGGCCTATCGGTCTGGTGAAAGAGGGGATGGTGGATACAGTGACTATGGTTAGAGAGCGGGGAGGGCTCTGCTGCTATAGGGACAGTGAGGCTGGCGCCTATTGCTCTGGTGACAGAGGTGATGGTGGATACTTTGACTATGGTTAGAGAGCTGGGAGGGCTGTGATGCTATAGGGACAGTGAAGCTGGGGCCTATCGGTCTGGTGACAGAGGGGATGGTGGATACTGTGACTATGGTTAGAGAGCGAGGAGGGCTCTGCTGCTATTGGGACACAGGCTGCGGCCTATTTTCTGGTGACAGAGGATACGGTGTATACTGTGACTATGGTTAGAGAGTGGGGAGGGCTCTGCTGTCATAGGGACAGTGAGGCTGGGGCCTTCGCTATGGTGCCAGTGAGAGGCAGGGCCTGATGCTGTGGTGGGCAAAACTGGGCTTTTCCTCTGACTCTGTTGGCAGACGAGCGAGCGGAGACTCTGTCTCTGGTAACAGAGTGGGGAGGGCCCAATCTCTATGGGGGCAGAGGCAAGATAATACCTGACTTCATGGTTACTGGGTCGGCCACGGCCTAATCCCATTCCTAGTGTCAGCTTTCTCACTCTAGGGACCTCACACATTGGAGACTAGATGTAAAAGGGGGCGGGGTGGGGTTAAATGTCACCGTTTTCCTGCAGGACATTAGGAACAGGAACGGGGTAACCATGCCTTGGAGACTGGGCCAGTTTTCTGATACTACAGGTTCACTGGGGAAGTGTGAAATATACCAGGCCTGTGGATATATGGGGTTCTTATAGAATTAAGTGTAACAATAAATCATGTCACACACTTTTCGTATTTCCAATATATTTTCTATCGATAAAGGATTGGAGAGAAATTGAGAAAATTATCTTGAAAGCGTTAAAAAAATAGCAAGATCCAATACATTGGGTTAAACATTTCTAATGTATTGCAGAGGAATTACAATGTACAGCAAAGTTTATTTACTTCCATTCTGATTGAGATTAGCGTCCGATTACTTTACCGAACTTGCACATAGCAGTCTGAAATAATCCCCAAATACCATCTCCAGCCAATATCTCCAATGGGAAATGAAGAAGGAGTTCATGTAGAAGATCAAGTTGTATAAGTTTGAATAAACCTGCCGATGGCACTGTGCACCTTGCTGCAAATTCCAATCCCAGGCAGTATTGTTCAATATGCACTCTCTGTTCCCAGATACAGCCATGCAATAACCGAACTGCTCTGAGACTGGCACAGAGCAGTGTCTGTAGTGGCGGTGTGCAGCCAGCAGAGGGTGGCAATGGCTGACTTTAATCTCATACTCGCAAAACCCGGGTTTGAGAAGAGGCTTCGACCTTGGGAGTTGGGATTGTGGAACCAACTAAGCACTCACACTCCTTTCCTGTCTGATGCTGACCCTCACCACTCATTCAGAAGCCCTTAAATGAAAGGGAGAGAAAAAGCCTTATGATGATAGAGCCATTCCCAGGAATTAGGGAGCGTTTCGAACCGTTCAGGTTAAGCGTTGAGGAATTTATTCAGCACAAAATTCAATTAATAACAATTACACACAAAGTATTAAAACAAACAGATTTACCATCAGAGCAGAATATCAGAGACTCCAGCGTGTTCCAGTTGTAAGCTCAGTATTCACCCACTGGAACCCTTGCAATTGGAGTGCTCCTTGCATTCTGCCCCTTTATTGATGCCTTTCTAACGGAGAGATTTCCTTGCCTGATTGTCCATCAATGGAAGCCTTGCTTGCTGACCTGTGCAGTTTGACAGGTTTACCCTGCAGGATCAAAGGATCATTTCACAACATTTCTATTGATGCTCGTCAGTGAAAATGGAAAATAAAAATCTCGCTTTTCATTTCCTCAGGAATTAAGTTCCCTGTCAGGAATATGTCAATCAATCCACCTCTTATCAATAACTTCAGTTAATTCAGCTGCTCCCCTCACATTTTCTTCCTGTCACACCAGCATCAATATATGTTTATACAGCAGGTCTAACACAGCTATTGCCACACACAATTATTCTAATATCTAATGCAATCTTGACTTGTGAGTCTATATTTAATTCTACAAATCCCACCACGCAATTATTCCCTCATTCTATAGAAACATTGATTAAAAACAAAAACAGCAGTTCATCATTGCTCGTTAGACTGGACACCTACTTCAGTAGAAAATTCTAAACATACACGAAGAATTGTTGTCCTTCTCTTCCCTTGACATGACCACTGCCGCTCTCTACAGTTGCATAATAAAATTACTCCACCACAGCTACCTTATAATATTTGCACCACTCTGACATGTTCAAACCTTCTTCATTAGAAATGTCCGCCTATGAGGATTGCCACAGTGGACCTTCTCCGAACTGTTTTAAACGCCATTATATACATTTTGTTCTCAAGCAAGTTTAGCGCATTGTACACCATATTCAGGGATAGTCAACTAATGTAACGTACGGCCTGATCTACATGCGGTTCTAGACTCGCAGCATCGTAGTTGCTTCTGAACTGCCCTAAGGAAGTGCTCTACAAGGCACTAAGCTGTCATGCACCATGATTGCAAAGACTACAGAGGACTTAAAAAAGTTTGGATTTCAAATATTGAGTTAGGGATCACTCCCTGAGTGAATGCTCAGCCCACTTTCCCGATGAAATTCATCTTGATCATAAACAAATGGAGAACATTTTTATATTTCGGAGAATTTTCACACAGTATAGTGAGGCAGCAGAATGCTACGCTCTTATAACCTGCAACGTAGATCCCAGACTTTTCCAAGAATGTCCCAGGGCAGAACCTGCTCGTCCAGTGGGACAGACAAAGCAGATGTGGCACCAGAGTGGTGCACTGTCAGGATATGTGTGGACCTGGAAACACTCAATAATTTGGTACAGAAACCATGAAATTCAAGGCATGAGGTCAATGCTGGGGTTTGAAATCTCCAGTGCTTCACAGTGGCTGAAGTGAACAGCATCTACAAGATGCTCTGCAACAACTTATCTAGGTCCATCACCAATGATTTCAAAATGCATAATCTCCACCATCCAGTCAGAACGAGAGGGGCAGCGGTCGCTGGGGAAATCGAACATTGCCGCAGCCTCCAAGGCACGTATGATTCTGACTGATAAAAGCAATATATCGTGGATGCCAGAAATAAAAAAAAAGAAAACGCTGGAAAAACTCAGTAGGTTTAACAGCACCTGCGGTTCCTTTGTTGAACATATCGCTTCCATTATACAGCTTATTGGCTGCTGTAAATCGGCACTTAGCCTCATCTGTCTCATATATTAGGTGTGGATATTACTGCAGCGACCTCTATCCTACACTCTTCTAGTGTGGTGCTCAATATATTACATCTATGTCTACTGCATATGGTGGAAGGTCATGATGCCTAACATAGCAATCCCTCCGTGAAACCCCAATATGTTCTACTCTACATAATGCCCTGCTGGGTGTTGACAGAAGTATGACAGATATTGCTAAAACAATGCTTATTAGAATATTGCTTTCCTCTATACAGTCAACATTCATTCTAAATACGCTTGTTAAACCTTTGAGCAACCGGTCAAGTCATGATCTTTGCATCTTTAAAGATTAAGGAAATGTTCACAGGTTACCCATTAAGGAAATACCCTTCATTAATCGGTCCTATATTCTCTCAGGCTTGTTCCAGTGCCCAGGATCCATGTGCGTTGCAAAGATCATTTCTGCTTGATTCGTCTGAATTATTTTCCTCTATGTTAATCAGTTTGTTTATCGTCCCCGCATTAACTTCGAGCACTGTAGCCAGGTTTTGGATTAATTGTATCATGTCCTGGTCTCTATTTAATTGGGTTTTATGAGCCCTGTCCCATTTCGAAGATTTCTTTAAGCTTGGAGCTCAAGATCAGGACCTTCTGACCAACAGGTACCAGATTCTGAATCAGGCACTGATGCCCATATATTGAATATCGTAGCAGCATCATTTATCGGGCTGCACTTAACTCGGTTCCCTCCCAAGCCTGGTCGCATTCTGCCGTGGAACTGAGATGCTTCAGTCATGAACTGACCAATTAGCGCCGTATAAAGACCTCGAACATGGGTTGAGCACCACTCAGGCTGGGCATTCCTGATATGTTCAATACTACGGGTACCAGCTCGTGATTTACATAATCCTATAAAAAAAAACTTCTGATTAACCAGTCGCTCCTGGATGCACAGTTGGACAAGTTGGGTCAGTTGGTGTGGTTTGAGGGGCTTCAATTACCTCTACTCCGGCTGTGGAAGTAGGCGTTGGAGGTGGCTGGATAGTGACGGACCTCCCACGCCTGACCTGAAACAAACCCTTACTACATTTAGCTAGCACTTGTTCTCTTACTTTTACCATTGCGTGTCACATTCGGCACTGTCCGTGCTGTACCGAAGTTCCTCCTGCAGTTTGGGATGAGCAGTGATGACCCCTGACCCTGTGGCCAGTACTGATACAACCATTTAACTATTCCGTATCAGGGAAGATCTCTGCCTCCAGATCTTTGCTTATCTCGCCTGTGCAGTTTCAATATCTCAGTTCGTGGCGGGTTTATCAAATTCAGTTCCCTTAGAACAGATTGTATATTGTGTCCACTTTCCCTACTTCTTTCTCCTACTTGCCTCATACCATTTTACACATACAACAGACTACAATCTTATCTTGTTCAGATGTGTGAAGAGAATTTAAAATCCAGTTAAGTATTATGATAGCTTTAAAACAAAAATCAGGCATTGACATGTTTTGCTTACTTATCTTCTTGTCAAACAACATTTTGTTGTCCCAAAAGGAACCCATTAATTGATCTCGCCTGTTTCTTTTAGAATTATCACGGATTGATTAACTCGGCCAAAAAAATGGATTTATGCCAAACTTTGTCAAGGTCTTGAGCTTGTCTTCATATTTTGGGGATAGGCTTAAACATAAAAAAGTCTGCAGCATTTGAATCAGTGCCAATTGTTGTCAAACCTTTTAAAATTAAATTATTCTTTTGTGGAAGTATCAGGAACTAAACCTCAAATTTTAAACTTTATTAGCAGCGTAAGTTAAAGTATCAAAATTAAAACAACCTCTTTTGCAAATGTAAAGATTTGTATCCACATTAGAAGTCCCATCTCTTTATCGACATGTTCTTTATCTATGGATAGTCTCCTCGGTATTCATAGTAACCTCTTAAATTACACGGCACTTTACATTTCAATATTGTCCCAAATTCAAATTACAGTGCTGTTGAAATGCAGATCTCCGTTAATATCTAATTGATCTCTTCAAAAGAAACCCCTTTTTGTCCATTGGAACCACTTGGACCTTGTATTTATGTCTTTTGAATTCCCTAGAATCGTTTCGAATTTCAAGTAATCTTTATTTTCCCCCTCATAATTTGAGAATACCAACTCGAATGTGTGAACCCCAATCATCTTGGAAGCTTCTGATACTAGTCTGCAAGGGGCTTGTGCAAATGTTGGTTTATCTAACCCTATTTGGCTTCATATGACTTTCAACTTGTGTTTTTTCTTTGCCAGAAATTTAATTTCAAACTTCAGACACAAAACTTTGCAATGTTTCAGTTTAATATTCATTTAATCTAACATGGGGTATTCAACCCTAAAGTGCTGAACTACACACACAGATAACAATTTACGGAAGAAATCACATTCAAGCTCACAAACAAATGCTTCGTGCCCACGGGGGACGCAGGGACAGGTCACCATCGTTTATTCCAGCAAGTGCAAGGAGAGAACCATCTCAAAGCAGCTTGAGATCGCACTCTGCTCAATTACAAGTATTCAACATAATTAAATATTATTGGTCACGTTGAAGAACCGTTTCCAAATTCTGATCTCATCAACATACAGTTTGACATTAAACAGACATCTCTAGTAACAGGTACATGCATCGTATGTCCCTATTCTTTTCACACAGGCTGAAACTTCCCTCCTACCTAACATGAATACCTATCCACAATGTTTGAATTCTATTGAGACAGTTTTGAACATGTGTTTTCTGACCATCAGCCCCCCTCAGGTCGGGTGACGTCATATCTGGTAGAGCACCATAAAGTATCTAATACTTGAGTCCACAACCACAATTAGCTATTATCATGATGATACCGTTTATTTAAAATAAACATATTCTATGCAACTCAAGTGCCCAAGGTCTTATCTTTTCCATCTCCTGTGCTGTAGTCGTTTGGAGTCTGCAAATTTCAGGCACTGAAATTATTAAGGAACCTTTAATCACAAAGGCCCTTAACTTCCTCCAGCGCAAGGAACAAATAGGGCCCAAGATGCTAATACAGGCCTTGAAGCTATTACAGAGTCTAGGACTAATGTAGACGCTGAAACCTAGAGAGCCGATGACACAAGTGTGTCACTGAAATAATACAGACAAGGAAACTAATATGGACCATGCAATTAATACAGGTCCAGAAACATATTGAGTCAATGAGTCGCTTTCAGGCCATGAATCTAATACGGCTACCTAAACTAGCACAGGCACTTAAACCAACACAGATTCAAACGAATATACTCCATGTTAGGAAATAGAGATAATTTAAGTATGTTATGTTATATTTGAATCTGTTGAACTTAGGATGAGTTTTTCCTTTAAAGTTTACTTTTGATATGTTTTTCTGTATCTGTGTGTTTTAAGAGAGGCCAAATGGAAGGTTTAGTTACACTTTAAAAGGTTGCTTGCATTTCAAACCTGGAGTTTATGTCTGCTCTAAGGTAAAGGTAAAGACAGAAGATTAGACAAACAATGCTGTTGCCAGGCAACAAGGAGCCAGCTAGGCAGGTTCCTCCCACAGACATACACACAGAAGTAATGAAACAGCAGTTTTCGGTTCACTTGAAGCCATGCCGCCAGAGAGACTGGGCACCAGGAGAGGGAGCTGCAGATTCCCCAGAAGAATAGAAATGTACCAAGCATACCCAAATGCCAGGAAAGTGAATGAGTAAAAGTCCAAAGGAGAAGTTAGAGGCAAAGAAACTTCTGGAACGAGGGAAAAAGTCCTGTTAATGGCAGTAAAGAGTGAGGGGCAATGAGAAAGTCTCCACACTTTAGATTCAAAGTGAGATATTTGAAAAAGCAACAGATTTAAATAAGACTTGCAGGTTTGTAAATCTTTTCTATAAGCATGCGAAGCAGTTAAGTACTGTTAAAGATGAGCTTGTGAGAGAGAGTGTTTGGAACACAGCTTGAATGCATGTGGTGACCAAGGGAAGAGGAACATCGAATGTCTGTTCTAAACCCTGGAACTATACCCTTGTGGAACTTGTCTGAGAGAAAACGTCAATTTGGGAGAAGATTCCAAGGCGAGGTATTGCAGAGTGAAGATGGGAAACCCTCTTCAAAAGGACAGAATTCAGTGAGACTAGTTTGCTCAAGGTGTAACAAGTGCTTGCAGGGAGTTGAATACAGAACAATAGCATCTGGTTCAGAAACCATCTATCACTTGAGGTCAGAGTGCGGTCTGTCTGACCACAGGGTACCTTAGGTTTACATGGACTGACTACTTACTGTGGACAATAAAGCATCCGAAGGTTGTTGTCGCTAGTGCTATCTTTATAAACCTATAGTTATCTTAAAAGTATAGTTGTGGGTGAATGAGTAGTCTAATATGGTTCATCTTTTCTTGTTGACTAAATGTTTCATTCATTTGTGAAATGATCTTCAGCTGGCTACCATGACTCTACTGGCTACTAAACTCCACATGTCTAAACAAACAATTAAATTATGATTGATCAAGCTAGCCTCCACAGTGAGAACACCCTTACCCAGATGAATCCTTGGCAAGGGACCAAAACACACCCTGATATGAATACCAAGCGTGAACCTAAATCAGAACCTGAATGTGTGCATGCGCGTGTCTGAGTTTGTGTCTCTGAGTGTGTACGTGTGTATGTGCCTCTGTGTGTGTATTTTTGTGTGCCTGTGTTTATGTGTGTCTATGTGCCTGTGAATGTGTGTCCATGTGTGTATGTGTCAACCTGTGTGTGTGTCCTGTGTGTGCTTCTGTATGTGTCTGTGTGTGCTGTGGGCCTCTCAATATCGGACTCTGCCCAATGCTTACCATTTCTGATCCTATGCTTTTTAATTGGGGCATGTTTGCTCTGTGATATTAGTGAAATGTTCACAGTTTAACTCGCGGAGGTAACCTAGAGGTAATGTAATGCTTTTGCAGGCCAGCATTTGGCTTTTTTGCAACCAGATTCCAGTTTATTGATTCTCCTGAGGATTGTTATAACATCAAAGGGTAACTGAAGGGCAGAATGAAAGGTAATGCAGGAGAAATATCCAGCATTAAGTTTCACAAAACCATTGTTATACCTGTTGCTGCCGGACCATTGGCTATTCAGGTGAGCGCCGGTGGGAATGGTGGGGCGGTGACCATATGCTGTCTCATCTTTTCTCCCTGCTCCAATGGCTGAGGGTCATGGGCGGGGCCGGCAGGAGACCTGCTCTAACCTAGTCCAGCTTAACCTGGCCAAGGGAAGCATGGCTCGCCCCTTTCCATTGAACCTTCATCAAAGGGACAAGGTTACTGCCCCGACCAATGGGCCCCTTGCGGACACGCCCCTCTTTGTTATGCCATCATCATGGCGACCAGACCCCAACCCCTGCCCATTGTGCCGTCACAAGGCCCTAGACTCTGCATTATGCCATCATCATGGGGACCATGTCCTTCCCTCTTTCCATGGTGCAGTCAAAGGACACGCCCCTCCAATTAAGCCATTGTCATGGGGACCAGGAGCCACCACTCTGCCCATTTTGCCATCACAGTTCTCGACCCTCCTATTAAGTCGTCATCACTGGGACCAGTCCGGCCGCCTGGCCGTTGTGAAGTTTAGGTGCTGCCCCCCCACCCCAATGATGTCATCACCATATGGACCAGGTACCGCCCCTTGCCCGTGGTGATGTTTAGAATCCGCCCCGCCCATGATGCCATCACCATGGAGAACACCTTGCGCCCCTTGCACTTTTTGACTAATAGGAGCCGCCCCGTCCATGAGGCCTTTACCATTGTGAGCAGGTCCCACCCCCTGCGCATTGTGACTTTTAAAACCCTCCCCTCCCATGATGCCATCACAATAGTAACCTTGTCCGACCCTTGCACCTTCTGACGTTTCGGAGCACCCACTCCCATGCTGCCATCACCATGGGAAGCTGGTCACGCAACCTGCCTGTTGTGACTTTTAGGAGCCGCCACTCCCATGATGCAGTCACCATGGAGACCAGGTGAGAGCTTTGAACATTGTGACATTTAGGAGCCGTCCCCCTCTCATGATAATGTTGTCAAATATTTGGTTGGTGTTTTCCAATGTTTATTTTGTTGAACTTGTTCGTATTTTTCAAAGTTGATGTTGTTGTTGAATTTGTTGCTGTTTTCAATGTTGAGGTTGTTGTTGAATTTGTTGGTGTTTTTCAATGTTGAGGTTGTTGTTGAATTTGTTGCTGTTTTCAATGTTGAGGTTGTTGTTGAATTTGTTGGTGTTGTTCAATGTTGAGGTTGTTGTTGAATTTGTTGCTGTTTTCAATGTTGAGGTTGTTCTTGAATTTGTTGGTGTTTTTCAATGTTGGGGTTGTTGTTGAATTTCTTGCTGTTTTCAATGTTGAGGTTGTTGTTGAATTTGTTGGCGTTTTCAATGTTGGGGTTGTTGTTGAATTTGTTGCTGTTTTCAATGTTGAGGTTGTTGTTGAATTTGTTGGTGTTTTTCAATGTTGGGGTTGTTGTTGAATTTGTTGGTGTTTTCAATGTTGAGGTTGTTGTTGAATTTGTTGGTGATTTTTAATGTTGAGGTTGTTGTTGAATTTGTTGTTTTTTTTCAATGTTGAGGTTGTTGTTGAATTTGTTAGAGTTTTTCAATTTTGAGATTTTTGTTGAATTTGTTGTTGTTCTCAATGTTGAGGTTGTTGTTGAATTTGCTGGTGCTTTCATTGTTGGGGTTATTGTTGAATTTGTTGCTGTTTATAACGTGGAGGTTGCTGTTGAATTGGTTGGTGTTTTCAATGTTGGGGTTGTTGTTGAATTTGCTGGTGTGTTCAATGTTGAGGTTGTTGTTGTATTTGTCGATGTTTTTCAAAGTTGCGATTGTTGTTGAATTTTTTGGTTTATTTCAAAGTTGGTTTTGATGTTGAATGTACTGGTGCTTTCAATGTTGAGGTTGTGGTTGAATTTGTTGGTGTTCAATGTTGATTTTGTTGTTGAATTTGTTGTTGTTTTTCAATGTCGAGGTTGTGGTTGAATTTGTTGGTGTTTTGAACTTTGGGGTTGTTGTTCAATTTGTTGGTGTTTTCAAATGTTGAGGTTGCGGTTGAATGTGTTGGTGTTTTTCAATGTTGGGGATGTTGTTGAATTTGTTGCTTTTTTTTTTACAAAGCTGAGGTTGTTGTTGAATTTATTTGTGTTTTTCAATGTTGAATTTGTCCATATTTTCAATGCTGAGGTTGTTGTGGAATTTCTTGGTGTTTTCAATGTTGAGGTTTTTGTTGAATTTGTTGGTGTTTTTCAATGTTGGGCTTCTTGTTGAATTTGTTGGTGTTTTCAATGTTGAGGTTTTTGTTGAATTTGTTGGTGTTTTCAATGTTGAGGTTGTTGTGGAATTTCTTGGTGTTTTCAATGTTGAGGTTGTTGTTGAATTTGTTGGTGTTTTCAATGTTGGGCTTCTTGTTGAATTTGTTGGTGTTTTTCGATGCTGAGATTGTTGTTGAATTTGTTGGTGTTTTTCAATTTTGCGGTTGTTGTGGAATTTGTTGGTATTTTTCAATGTTGATTTTGTTGTTGAATTTGTTGGTGTTCAATGTTGAGGTTGTTGTTGAATTTGTTGTTGTTTTCAATGTCGAGGTTGTGGTTGAATTTGTTGGTGTTTTGAACTTTGGGGTTGTTGTTGAATTTGTTGGTGTTATCAAATGTTGAGGTTGTGGTTGAATGTGTTGGTGTTTTTCAATGTTGGGGTTGTTGTTGAATTTGTTGCTTTTTTTACAAAGCTGAGGTTGTTGTTGAATTTATTTGTGTTTTTCAATGTTGAATTTGTCCATATTTTCAATGCTGAGGTTGTTGTGGAATTTCTTGCTGTTTTCAATGTTGAGGTATTTGTTGAATTTGTTGGTGTTTTTCAATGTTGGGCTTCTTGTTGAATTTGTTGCTGTTTTCAATGTTGAGGTTTTTGTTGAATTTGTTGGTGTTTTCAATGTTGAGGTTGTTGTGGAATTTCTTGGTGTTTTCAATGTTGAGGTTGTTGTTGAATTTGTTGGTGTTTTCAATGTTGGGCTTCTTGTTGAATTTGTTGGTGTTTTTCGATGCTGAGATTGTTGTTGAATTTGTTGGTGTTTTTTCAATTTTGCGGTTGTTGTGGAATTTGTTGGTATTTTTCAATGTTGAAGTTGTTGTTGAATTTGTTGGTGTTTTCAATGTTGAGGTTGTTGTTGAATTTGTCCGTGTTTTCAATGTTGAGGTTGTTGTGGAATTTGTTGGTGTTTTTCAATGTTGAGGATCTTGTTGAATTTGTTGGTATTTTCAATGTTGGGCTTGTTGTTGAATTTGTTGGTGTTTTTCGATGCTGAGCTTGTTGTTGAATTTGTTGGTGTTTTTCAATGTTGTTGTTGTTGTTGATTTGTTGGTGTTTTTCAATGTTGAGGTTGTTGTTGGATTTGTTGGTGTTTTTCAATGTTGAGATTGTTGTTGAATTTGTTGGTGTTTTTCAATGTTGAGTTTGTTGTTGAATTTGTTGGTGATTTTCAATGTTGAAGTTGTTGTTGAATTTGTTGGTGTTTTTCAATGTTGAGTTTGTTGTTGAATTTGTTGGTGTTTTTCAATGTTGAAGTTGTTGTTGAATTTGTTCTTGTTTTCGATGTTGGCGTTTTTGTTGAATTTGTTGGTATTTTTCATTGTTGAAGTTGTTGTTGAATTTGTTGGTGTTTTTCAAATTTGCGGTTGTTGTTGCATTTGTTGGTGTTTTTCAATGTTGCGGGTGTTGCTGAATTTGTTGCTGTTTTTCAATGTTGCGGGTGTTGCTGAATTTGTTGCTGTTTTTCAATGTTGAAGTTGTTGAATTTGTTGCTGTTTTTCAATGTTGCGGTTGTTGTTGAATTTGTTGCTGTTTTCAATGTTGCGGTTGTTGTTGAATTTGTTGGTGTTTTCAATGTTGAGGTTTTTGTTGAATTTGTTGGTATTTTCAATGTTGGGCTTGTTGTTGAATTTGTTGGTGTTTTTCGATGCTGAGCTTGTTGTTGAATTTGTTGGTGTTTTTCAATGTTGTTGTTGTTGTTGATTTGTTGGTGTTTTTCAATGTTGAGGTTGTTGTTGGATTTGTTGGTGTTTTTCAATGTTGAGATTGTTGTTGAATTTGTTGGTGTTTTTCAATGTTGAGTTTGTTGTTGAATTTGTTGGTGTTTTTCAATGTTGAAGTTGTTGTTGAATTTGTTGGTGTTTTTCAATGTTGAGTTTGTTGTTGAATTTGTTGGTGTTTTTCAATGTTGAAGTTGTTGTTGAATTTGTTCTTGTTTTCGATGTTGAGGGTGTTGTGGAATTTCTTGCTGTTTCCAATGTTGGGGTTGCTGTTGAATTTGTTGGTGTTTTTCAATGTTGAGGTTTTTGTTGAATTTGTTGGTATTTTCAATGTTGGGCTTGTTGTTGAATTTGTTGGTGTTTTTCGATGCTGAGCTTGTTGTTGAATTTGTTGGTGTTTTTCAATGTTGTTGTTGTTGTTGATTTGTTGGTGTTTTTCAATGTTGAGGTTGTTGTTGGATTTGTTGGTGTTTTTCAATGTTGAGATTGTTGTTGAATTTGTTGGTGTTTTTCAATGTTGAGTTTGTTGTTGAATTTGTTGGTGTTTTTCAATGTTGAAGTTGTTGTTAAATTTGTTGGTGTTTTTCAATGTTGAGTTTGTTGTTGAATTTGTTGGTGTTTTTCAATGTTGAAGTTGTTGTTGAATTTGTTCTTGTTTTCGATGTTGGCGTTTTTGTTGAATTTGTTGGTATTTTTCATTGTTGAAGTTGTTGTTGAATTTGTTGGTGTTTTTCAAATTTGCGGTTGTTGTTGCATTTGTTGGTGTTTTTCAATGTTGCGGGTGTTGCTGAATTTGTTGCTGTTTTTCAATGTTGCGGGTGTTGCTGAATTTGTTGCTGTTTTTCAATGTTGAAGTTGTTGAATTTGTTGCTGTTTTTCAATGTTGCGGTTGTTGTTGAATTTGTTGCTGTTTTCAATGTTGCGGTTGTTGTTGAATTTGTTGGTGTTTTCAATGTTGAGGTTTTTGTTGAATTTGTTGGTATTTTCAATGTTGGGCTTGTTGTTGAATTTGTTGGTGTTTTTCGATGCTGAGCTTGTTGTTGAATTTGTTGGTGTTTTTCAATGTTGTTGTTGTTGTTGATTTGTTGGTGTTTTTCAATGTTGAGGTTGTTGTTGGATTTGTTGGTGTTTTTCAATGTTGAGATTGTTGTTGAATTTGTTGGTGTTTTTCAATGTTGAGTTTGTTGTTGAATTTGTTGGTGTTTTTCAATGTTGAAGTTGTTGTTAAATTTGTTGGTGTTTTTCAATGTTGAGTTTGTTGTTGAATTTGTTGGTGTTTTTCAATGTTGAAGTTGTTGTTGAATTTGTTCTTGTTTTCGATGTTGGTGTTTTTGTTGAATTTGTTGGTATTTTTCATTGTTGAAGTTGTTGTTGAATTTGTTGGTGTTTTTCAAATTTGCGGTTGTTGTTGCATTTGTTGGTGTTTTTCAATGTTGCGGGTGTTGCTGAATTTGTTGCTGTTTTTCAATGTTGCGGGTGTTGCTGAATTTGTTGCTGTTTTTCAATGTTGAAGTTGTTGTTGAATTTGTTGCTGTTTTTCAATGTCGCGGTTGTTGTTGAATTTGTTGCTGTTTTCAATGTTGAGGTTGTTCTTGAATTTGTTGGTATTTTTCAATGTTGGGGTTGTTGTTGAATTTGTTGGTGCTTTCAATGTTGAGGTTGTGGTTGAATTTGTTGGTGTTCAATGTTGAGGTTGTTGTTGAATTTGTTGTTGTTTTTCAATGTCGAGGTTGTGGTTGAATTTGTTGGTGTTTTGAACTTTGGGGTTGTTGTTGAATTTGTTGGTGTTTTCAAATGTTGAGGTTGTGGTTGAATGTGTTGGTGTTTTTCAATGTTGGGGTTGTTGTTGAATTTGCTGCTTTTTTTTTACAAAGCTGAGGTTGTTGTTGAATTTATTTGTGTTTTTCAATGTTGAATTTGTCCATATTTTCAATGCTGAGGTTGTTGTGGAATTTCTTGGTGTTTTCAATGTTGAGGTTTTTGTTGAATTTGTTGGTGTTTTTCAATGTTGGGCTTCTTGTTGAATTTGTTGGTGTTTTCAATGTTGAGGTTTTTGTTGAATTTGTTGGTGTTTTCAATGTTGAGGTTGTTGTGGAATTTCTTGGTGTTTTCAATGTTGAGGTTGTTGTTGAATTTGTTGGTGTTTTCAATGTTGGGCTTCTTGTTGAATTTGTTGGTGTTTTTCGATGCTGAGATTGTTGTTGAATTTGTTGGTATTTTCAATGTTGGGCTTGTTGTTGAATTTGTTGGTGTTTTTCGATGCTGAGCTTGTTGTTGAATTTGTTGGTGTTTTTCAATGTTGTTGTTGTTGTTGATTTGTTGGTGTTTTTCAATGTTGAGGTTGTTGTTGGATTTGTTGGTGTTTTTCAATGTTGAGATTGTTGTTGAATTTGTTGGTGTTTTTCAATGTTGAGTTTGTTGTTGAATTTGTTGGTGTTTTTCAATGTTGAAGTTGTTGTTGAATTTGTTGGTGTTTTTCAATGTTGAGTTTGTTGTTGAATTTGTTGGTGTTTTTCAATGTTGAAGTTGTTGTTGAATTTGTTCTTGTTTTCGATGTTGAGGTTGTTGTGGAATTTCTTGCTGTTTCCAATGTTGGGATTGCTGTTGAATTTGTTGGTGTTTTTCAATGTTGAGGTTTTTGTTGAATTTGTTGGTATTTTCAATGTTGGGCTTGTTGTTGAATTTGTTGGTGTTTTTCGATGCTGAGCTTGTTGTTGAATTTGTTGGTGTTTTTCAATGTTGTTGTTGTTGTTGATTTGTTGGTGTTTTTCAATGTTGAGGTTGTTGTTGGATTTGTTGGTGTTTTTCAATGTTGAGATTGTTGTTGAATTTGTTGGTGTTTTTCAATGTTGAGTTTGTTGTTGAATTTGTTGGTGTTTTTCAATGTTGAAGTTGTTGTTAAATTTGTTGGTGTTTTTCAATGTTGAGTTTGTTGTTGAATTTGTTGGTGTTTTTCAATGTTGAAGTTGTTGTTGAATTTGTTCTTGTTTTCGATGTTGGCGTTTTTGTTGAATTTGTTGGTATTTTTCATTGTTGAAGTTGTTGTTGAATTTGTTGGTGTTTTTCAAATTTGCGGTTGTTGTTGCATTTGTTGGTGTTTTTCAATGTTGCGGGTGTTGCTGAATTTGTTGCTGTTTTTCAATGTTGCGGGTGTTGCTGAATTTGTTGCTGTTTTTCAATGTTGAGGTTGTTGTTGAATTTGTTGCTGTTTTTCAATGTTGCGGTTGTTGTTGAATTTGTTGCTGTTTTCAATGTTGCGGTTGTTGTTGAAGTTGTTGGTGTTTTCAATGTTGGGGTTGTTGTTGAATTTTGTTGGTGTTTTTCAAATTTGCGGTTGTTGTTGAATTTGTCCTGGGAGTGTTTGATTGGGACAGTGTAGAGGGAGCTTTACTCTGTATCTAACCCGTGTTGTACCTGTCTTGGGAGTGTTTGATGGGGACAGTGTAGAGGGAGCTTTACTCTGTATCTAACCCGTGTTGTACCTGTCCAATGTGTTTTTGATGGGAACAGTGTCGAGGGAGATTTACTCTGTAACTAAGCCAATGCTGTACCTGTCCTGGGAGGTTTTGATCGGGACAGTATAGAGGGATATTTACACTCTATCTAAGCCCGTGCTGTACCTGCCCTGGTAGTGTTTGATGGGGACAGTGTACAGGGAGCTTTACTCTTGTATCGAACCCCGTGCTGTACCTGTCCTGGGAGTGTTTGATGGGGACAGTGTAGAGGGAGATTTACTGTTTATCTAACCCTGTGCTGTACCTGTCCTGGGAGTGTTACTGTCTATCTAACCCTGTGCTAAACCATTTCTGGGGGTGTTTGATGGGAACAGTGTAGAAGGAGATTTACTCTTTGTCTTACCCTGTGCTGCACCTGTCCTCGGAGTGTTTGATGGGGACAGTGTAGAGGGAGATTTACTCTTTATCTAACCCTGTGCTGTACCTGTCCTGGGAGTGTTTGATGGGGACAGTGTAGAGGGAGATTTACTGTCTATCAAAGCCTGCGCTGTACCTATCCTCGGAGTGTTTGATGGGGACAGCATAGAGGGAGCTTTACTCTGAATTTAACCCCGTGCTGTACGTGTCCTGGGAGTGCCTGTTGGGGACAGTGTAGAGGGAGATTTACTCTCTATCTAACCCCGTGCTGTACCTGTCCTGGGAGTGTTTGATGGGGACGGTGTAGAGGGAGATTTACTCTGGATCTAACCCCGTGCTGTACATGCCCTGGGAGTACTTGATGGGGACAGTGTAGAGGGAGATTTACTCTGTATCTAGCCCCGTGCTGTTCCTGCCCTGGGAGTATTTGATGGGGACAGTGTAGAGGGAGATTTACTCTGTATCTAACCCCGTGCTGCACCTGTCCTGAGAGTGTTTGATGGGGACAGTGTAGAGAGAGATTTACTCTGTATCTAACCCCATGCTATACCTGCCCTGGGAGTGTTTGATGGAGATGGTGTTGAGGGAGATTTACTCTTTAACTAACCCTGTGCTGTACCATTTCTGGGGGTGTTTGATGACAACATTTTCACCCAGCACGAAAACATTCCACAAATAAGGGCTCACAAATTGAACATGAGTTTTCTTGTTTGATTCTCCCTGATCTGTTGTGATTCTCTAATAGATTCCTGGTGTTTACCATCCACATGAGCAGTCATCCTAATCCCAACTACCAGTCTTGCTCCCAAACACAGCATCCGATTACAATAAGGAAAGTGATAGTTGAGTGTCTCAGTGAGTGAGACAGGTGAGTCTGGAGCCTCTCCTGGGTGTATGTGAGTGACCCGGGTTATTCCGACACTCCAGGAACAGGTTAGACAATTTGAGTGCATCGCAGCTTTGCCAGAATGAGACCAGGATTCCAAGGGTTAAATTGCAAAGTGAGATTGCACAAACTCGGGTTGTATTCCCTGAAATTGAGTAGCATCAGGGGTGACTTGATCAAATTGGCAAATCCTGAGAGGAACTGAGGGTGGAGACTAGGGGAATGTATGAGCTCTTGTCCTGAATAACAAGCTTCGCGGGGCATCTTATCGAATCCATTATGAACAGACCAGTATCCTTCTGTCACTACAGGTTACCTGTATGTTGCAAAGTTATTCTGCTAATTTTCATCCCACTGAGTCAAAATTTCAGCTATTGCTTGACTGAGTCAGAACTTCAAATAGTTCAGTTTCACTGTTTAAAATAAGCAGTCACTTTTCTGTGGTGGTTTTTGAGATTGAGTTTGGAGCTCAGAATCTGTCAGTAGAATGGAGTTTCTACAGAGATAGGAAATGGGATTCATGAATAAATTTGCAGTATTTTGTTCACTGCATTAGTTTTGTCTGTTAAGAGATGGTTAACCAATGTCAACAATTCAATTTCTTCAGACAAGTGAAAACGCAAGAGAAATAGACAATACACAAACAGTGAAACAAACAGGCAACTGTATGAGGAAGGTTTCAATTCTCTGCATGTTTTAATGTGAATTCATGAGCTAAAGATTGAAATAAACTGGAGTTTAAATCTCACACTGAGATGCTGTACAATTAAATCCTGTTATCCTAAAATTAAAAGTAAAAATCTACAAATAAAAATTTCTTGTACAGAGCAAAGGGAATTTGACTCTCTATCAAACCCCATACTGTACTTGGGTTGGGAGTATTTGATGAACAGTGTAGTCAGAGCTTTAGTTTGAAACAATCTTCTGCAAACAGCAATTGACGCAAAGTCTCTTCTTAATGTTTCAATCTGAGGCTGATAGATTTTTGTTAGGCAGATGCCTAAAGAGATATAGAGTTAGGTAAGAGATAGGCCAGGATCTCATTGAATGTCGCAAACAGGGTGTGGGGTGAAATGGAATCTTCCTCTTCCCATGTGCTATGATAAATATCCTTCCTCCAATCTCTGTCTCTCGATCATCATCTCGATCTGTGTTTCTCTCTTCTTCTCACTCGCTCGTCTGTCTCTCTCTCTCTCTCTCTTCCTCTCTCTCAGAATCTAGATAAATTACACAAACACTCGTCAGCCTTTTAGGTTTGTTCACAGTGGCCATAGTATGTCCCCAGAGCACTGGACATTTCTGACAGAGTTGACTCCTCGGGAATGTGACGTTGGTACTTTCAACGTGACAGAGACACAGCTATGGAGACACTGAGACACAGATCAAAAACTCATCACTGAAACAACGCATTGTCCACGGTTTTCAGGTCATCACCACTCGCTGATTTAAAAAGATTTTCACCACATCCCCCCTTCATCCCTTTCCCAAAGCTTTCACTCTGCCTCTCCCCATGTCACCCATGTACCAATTTTTTGAATATGACTCTGTATCGAATCCCATACTGTAATTGGGTTGGGAGTGTTTGATGAACATTGTAGTCAAAGCTTCTCTCTGAAATACTGGATTGAGGTTAAGGGCTGATTTGTTCAAACACTTCAAGATAATAATGGAAATGAAGGGAGTGGATAACAGTGGTAAAGATGGAGAAGGGATCTGTCTCCATTTTAAAGATGGGGAAAAGGATATGTCACAGGATAATGTTTTTTATACCCCGGCATGTTGAAAAATATTTTCTCCAGCTGATGAACTTTAAATTTGAACAATTTTTAATTTCAACTCGAATTCAAAGGTGAATGAGGCTTTTTAATCTCATAACTCACGTGTTGAGGGAGGGTTATCCTGTATCGACCCCCGTGCTGTACCTGACCTGGATGTGTTTGATGGGGACAATTTAATAACATCTTTAATTCCTTTCTAACGCTGCACTGTTGAATAACGGATGCAGATTCAGAAAAATCTGAGGTTTCATTTCTGTGTCACTTTCTGTATCTTGAAGCTTTCATTTGGAGCTGGAAATCTGTTTGTGGAAACGTGTGAAGAAAGTGTTTGCATTCACACATTCCTACATTGTGAAATGTAAGTTACCTTTGAAACAATAGGGTGTAGGGCCAGGTAGTCTGAATGGACAACAGGTTTTTGATGATGAAAGAGTGAATTTTAATGATTTCCTTTGAGGGAGCCGTTTACGTTAAGTGTCCCAAGACAATGAAATGCTTCAGAGGAAATGTCCCAAGACAATGAAATGGTTCCCCAATGTCTGAATCACTTTCCAAGTCTTCAGAGACATGAAGCGGGCAGAGATATTGTAAGATACAGATCATGAGATGCCAGAGAATCACAGAATTGAAGTTGTGGGGCCCTCTCCTGTTCCAGAATGTCAGTTTTGATGTTTTACTCTGAGAAACATGGTTAATGATAGAGAAAGCAGAAAGTTCCATTCCAATCTGTAACCTGTACTTCAAATTCAAAAGAGTAATGAACGTATTAAGTGAATGGGTGAAACAGTGAAAGATGGATTTCGTTTTAGGCAAATATGTGGCTGCTCAGTTTAATAAGGATTCTAGTCTACAAACACCAGGCAGCCATTTCAGGTTTGTTCACAGTGGCCATTTTATGTCCCCACAGCACTGTGACATTTATGACAGAGTTGACCCCTCTCTCATGTAACATTAGTATTTTAAATGTGACAGAGAAACAGGTATGGAGATTCTAATTCACTGTGTATTCCCTGGAAAATTGATGGATCCGTGAGTTCAGTCCCACACTTTGCTGTTGTGAATTTGAATTCTGAATTTACTAAAACTGAATCTGGAAGTAAAATCCCCCGGGATGGAATGTTTCACATTTTTTCTGCTGCTGCAAAGTCCGTGTCTGTGTCAGTAACTCGGGATTTATTTACAGTTTAAGGTTAGAATGACACAAGTTTGCCATAAATCATCTCAGTCATAACTGTCCCAAAGCTATGACCCATATCAATCTTTCATCGTCTGCCTCTTCATCCCCTCTCACTCTGTGTCTCTCTCTTTAACATTCCTTCGTTCTGCGTCTTCTCTCTCTCTCTCTCTCTCTCTCTCTCTGTCTCAGATTCTGTAAGAAAAATCCCCAAACACCAGGCAGCCATTTCAGGTATGTTCACAGAGGCCATGTTATGTCCCCACAGCACTGGGACATTTATGACAGAGTTGACTCCTCACGAAACGGACTTTAGTACTGTCAATGGGACAGAGGCACAGGTATCTCCCTTCAATTTAAAGATGGAGAAGGGATCTCCCTCCATTTACAAGATGGAGAAGGGATCTCCCTCCATTTTAAAGATGGAGAAGGGATCTCCCTCCATTTACAAGATGGAGAAGGAATCTCCCTTCATTTTAAAGATGGAGAAGGGATCTCCCTCCATTTTAAAGATGGAGAAGGGATCTCCCTTCATTTTAAAGATGGAGAAGGGATCTCACTCCATTTTAAATATGGAGAAGGGATCTCCCTCCATGGTAAAGATGGAGAAGGGATCTCCCTCCATTTTGAAGATGGAGAAGAAATATCCCTCCATTTTAAAGATGGAGAAGGGATCTCCCTCCATTTTAAAGATGGAGAAGGGATCTCCCTCCATTTTACAAATGGAAAAGAAATATCCCTCAATTTTAAAGATGGAGAAGGGATCTCCCTCCATTTTAAAGATAGAGAATGGATCTCCCTCCAGTTTAAAGATTGGGAAGGGATCTCCCTCCATTTTAACATTGGAGAAGGGATCATCCTCTATTTTAAAATGGAGACAGGATCTCCCTCCATTTTAAAGATGGAGAAGGGATCTCCCTCCAATTTAAAGATTGGGAAGGGATTTCCCTCCATTTTAAAATTGGAGAAGGGATCTTCCTCTATTTTAAAATGGAGACAGGATCTCCCTCCAGTTTAATGATGGAGAAGGGATCTCCCTCCATTTTAAAGGTGGAGAAGGGTTCTCCCTCCATTTTACATATGGAGAAGTGATCTCCCTCCATTTTAAAGATTGAGAGTGGATCTCGCTCCATTTTAAAGATGGAAATGGGATCTCCTTCCGTTTTAACAGTGGAGAAGTTATCTGCCTCCATTTTAAATATTTAGGATGGATCTCGCTCCATTTTGTCATCTCCCTCTCTCCCTACAGCTTTTGCCTTCCCTCGACTCGTCTCTCTGATTCTCTCTCTCACCCCATCTCTATTTTGGACATTCACTCACCTCTCTCTGACTGTCTCTGTCACCCCATCCATTTTTCTTTCACTCAATCGCCTCTCTCTAACTCTGTCTCTTGCCCTTTCTCTCTCAGCCCATCTCACTGTCGCTATGTCCCTCTCTCTCTCTCTCTCTCACCCCATACCTCTGCCCTTAACCCTCTCTGTCTCTCATTCTATCTCTCTGTCACTCTCTGACCCTCGCTCTATCGCCCCCGTCTCTCTCCCTATCACCAGGTCTCTCTGTCGCTCTCTCTCCACCTCGCTCTGCCACTGTCTCTCTGTCACACAATATCTCTCTTACTCTCTCTGCCATTGTCTCTCTGTCACACTCGTTCTCTGTCTTGCCTATCTCTTTCTCCGTCAGTCTCTTTCTCACCTCGCCTTTCTCTGTCTCTCTCTCTCTCACTCCATCACCCTACCACTCTCTGCCTCACTCTCTCTCTTGCTCGGTCTCTCTCTCTGTGTCGGCGAGTGTTGCCTCTCTTTCTCTATCTAAATCTCTCTCTCTCTCTCTCTCTCTCGCTACATCAGTCTCCCCCTCTCCCCACCATCCCCACTCTCCCTTTTGAGGAAAATTTGTGTGTGAGGCTGAAGGGAAACTATTTTCATGGTTTCGGGGAAAGGGCGGACGGTTGAAACCTTTCCTTGCAGAGTTTGGAAAGTAGATTGATGGGCTGAATGGCCTCCTTCTGTGTTGTAACCATTCAGTGATACACACGAAGGTTAACTTTTCATTCTCGAATAAACTTCACTCTTTCCTCCATTGTAGGTTCCAGCACTTCCACATCACAAGTTGGGCAATGGATCTCCCTCCATTTTAAAGATGGGAATGGATCTCCCTCCATTTCAAATTTGGAGAAGGGATCACCCTCCATTTTAAAGACGGGAATGGATCTCCCTCCATTTTAAATTTGGAGAAGGGATCTCCCTCCATTCTAAAAATGGGGAAGGGAACTCCCTCTATTTTAAAGTTGGAGAAGGGATCTCCCTCCATTTTATTGTTGGGAATTGATCTCCCTCCATTTTAAAGACAGGAATGGATCTCCCTCCATTTTAAAGATGGGAATGGATCTCCCTCCATTTTAAAGTTGGAGTAGGGATCTCCCTCCATTTTAAAGATGGAGAAGAGATCTCCCTCCATTTTAAAGATGTGGAATGGATCTCCCTCCATTTTAAAGATGGAGAAGGGATCTCCCTCCATTTAAAAGATGGAGAATGGATCTCCATCCATTTTAAAGATGGAGAAGGGATCTCCCTCCATTTAAAAGATGGAGAATGGATCTCCCTCCATTTTAAAGATGGAGAAGGGATCTCCCTCCATTTTAAAGATAGAGAATTGAACTCCCTACATTTTAAAGATGGAGAAACGATCTCCCTCCATTTTAAAGATGGAGAAGTTATCTCACTCCATTTTAAAGATGGAGAGTGAATGTCGCTCCATTTTCAAGATGGAGAATGGATCTCCTTCCGTTTTAACAGTGGAGAAGTTATCTGCCTCCATTTTAAATATTGAGGATATTTCTTGCTGCATTTTGTCAGCTCTCTCTCTCCCTACCACTTTTGCCTTGTCTCTCTGATTCTCTCTCTCACCCCATCCCTATTTCGGACACTCACTCCCCTCTCTCTGTCTCTCTCTGTCACTCCATCCATTTTTCTTTCCCTCAATCGCCTGTCTTTGTCTGTGTCTCTCGCCCTCTCTCTCTTTTTCTCTCAGCCCATCTCACTGTTGCTATGTCCCTCTCTCTCTCTATCTCGCCCCATATCTCTGCCCTTCACCTTCACTGTCTCTCACTCTATCTCTCTGTCACACTCTGAACGTCCCTCTATCACCCCCGTCTCCATTTCTCCTGCACCAACGGGTATGCGTGATGGGTGGAGCAGGAGGGAACCTTCGCTCCAACCCAGTCCAGTGTGTCCTGACAAAGGAAGCAGGACAAGGCCCTTTCCATTGTGCCATCATCAATGGGCCAAGATCACTCCCCCCTCCATTGTGCATTCTCAGGGCCCTCCACTCTTTGTTAATACGTCTTCTGGGGACTAGGTCCTCTCCCCAATCCCTTTGGGCAGTCGGAGGACCCAGCCCTCCAATTAATCCATCAACAAGCAACCAGGTCCATCCCCCTGCTTACAATCCACGACAGTTCCCACCCTTTCTATTATGCAGTCGTTATGAAGAACAGTCCCTCCCCCTTCATTGTGTCTGTGTCTATCTATGCACGTCTGTGCCTGTGTGTCTGTCTATATTTGTTTCTGTGTCTTTATGTGTATGTCTGCGCCTTTTTGACTGTGTGTCCCTGTGTGTGTGTGTGTGTGTGTGTGTGTGTGTGTGTGTGTGTGTGTGTGTGTGTGTGTGTGTGTGTGTGCCTTTGTGTTTGTGTCTATGACTGTGTGTGTGTGTGTCTGTGTGTCTGTCGGGGGCCCTCAATTCCTGACTCTGCTAATGTTCTTCATTTCTGATACTGTGGTTTCTAACTCGCTGCTGTATGATGTTGGTGAGTGTCTCTCGGTGTCACACTCGCCTCCTCTCTCTGTCATGCACACTCACACTTTCCCCTTCTCTCTGCATGCACAATCACATTCACCCCCTCTCTCTGTCACACAAACTCACATTCTCCCCCTCTCTCTGTCGCACACACTCACACTCTCCCCTCTCTCTGTCACACACAAACACACTCCCCCCATCTCTCTGTCACATACACTCTAAACCCTCCCTCTGATAGATATTCATACCCTCCTCGCTTTCTGTGACAAGTGCTCACACTTTCTCCCTCTCTCTGTGACACACACACTCCCACTCTGCACCTCTCTCTGTCATGCATAATCACACTCACCCCCGCTCTCTGTCATGCACACTCACACTGTCCACCTCTCTCTGTCATGCACACTCACACTTGCCCTCTCTCTCTGTCGTACACAATCACACTCCCCCCATCTCTCTGTCACATGCAGTCTAAACCCTCCCTCTGGTACACATTCATACCCTCCCCACTTTCTGTCACAAGCGCTCACACTCTCTCCCCTCTCTGTCACACACACACTCACACTCTCTCCCTCTCACTGTCTCACCCACACATTCACACTCTCTTGTGCTCTCTCTGACTAGCACACAGACTCTCCCGCTCTCTGTCACACTCACTCATACTCACGCCCGCTCTCTGTGACACGCACACACACTCTCTCCCCCTCTCTTTCACACACTCACAATCTCCCCTTCTCTCTTTCATGCACACTCACGCTCTCCCCCTCTCTTTGACAAGCAATCACACTCTCTCCCTCTCTGACACACACATGCACACTCATTCCCTCTCTCTGTCACACGCACACACACACACACACACACTCTCCCTCTCTCTGTCACACACACACATACACTCTCTCCCTCCCTGTCACACACACATTCACACTCTTTCCCTCTCTCGGTCACACACACACATTCAAACTTTCTCCGTCTCTCTGTCACACGCACACACTCACACTCTCTCCCTCTCCTTTCTCACATACTCAGACTATCGCGTCTCTGAAACACACTCTCAGTCACGCCCTCTGTCATGCACACCCACACTCCCTCCATCTCTCCATCATACGCATTCAGACTCTCTCCCTCTCTATGTGACCAGCGGTCAAAGTCTCTAAGTCTGTCACATGCTTTCACACTCTCTCCCTTTCTCTGTCACAACTTCAATATTTGCCAGATTCTCCACTTCTGAATTATTTCTTTGCACTATTCCCTCCTTTACAAACTCTCATATATACCATTTGGACAAGGTAAATGGACCACTTCAGTGTGTTGCAAGAAGAATTGGATTGAAAGGGAAAACGAAACCTGTTTGTTCAGTGGCTGGAATCAATGTCAGTCTCGTTGGATCCTTCCGAAATTGTTAAGAAGGGAGCCTCCTCAATGTATTAGATCATTGTGTCAGCGCATTCCTCAGCCCTTACTAACAAGGATCTACAGTTCCAAGAGAGGAGGAGACAATATAATTGGGACAGTGAAAGCTGAAGGTTTTGCAGTAGTGAAAGAGGGGGAATGGGGCCCATCGCTCTGGTGTCATTGAGAGGCAGGGTGTGTTGCAATGGATGCAGAGCAGGACATTCCTCCTTGCTCTGCTGGCAGAGGGGAGCGGAGCTTTTGTCTCTGGTAATAAGGTGAGGAGGGTCCACGCACTATGGGGACAGAGCAAAGCTATTGCCTGTGTTCATGGTCACTGGACAGACCACGGCCGAATCCCAATCCTGGGTTGAGCTCTTTCCCTCTAGTGCCCTTAAATATTGGAGCCTAGATGTGGAGGGCGTTGGACTGGCGGGGTTAAATGCCACCAACCTCCTGCAGGGAAATAAGAACAAGCAGAGGGAAAACATACCAGGTAGACTGGGGCGAGCTTGCTCCTACTACAGATTCGCTGGGGAAAGTAAGATATACCAGGAAGATCGAGGGACGGGGTGTGTGAGATATAAAGATAAATGTAACAAAAAATTAACTATGTTGCTTGTGGTTTCAAAGTATTTTTTTTTGTTGGGGGGGGGAAATAATCAATGTAACAATTTTTTTTTGAAACACATACAAATGTTTGCAAGATTCATTGTGTAGATTTAAGCATTGATAATGTATTGAAGGGGAATTACAGGATAGAGCAAAGTTTACCTACTGACATTCTGAATGGGACTAGACCCTGATAACTCTACCAAATGTGCACATAGCAGTCTGAAATAATCCCCAATGAGTATCTCCGGCCAATATCTCCAATGGGGAATGAAGAGGGAGTTCATGTCCAGGGTCAGGTGGTAAATGAATGAATGCACCACCCGAGTGAACTGTGCACCCAGCTGCAAACTCCAATCCCTTACAATATTGTTCGATATTCACAGTTACTCAATCTGTTTCCACATGCAACCATGCAATAACTGAACTTCTCTGAGTCTGGGAGAGAGCAGATCCTGTAATGGCAGTGAGTGACCAGCAGATGGTGGGGTTGTATCACTTTAATCTCATGTCAGTAAACGGGTTTGAGAAGAGGCTTTTACCCTGGGAGCTGGGAATGTGGAATCAACTCAGCACTCACACACCCATCCAGACAAAGAGAGGCGGAAATGTTACAGATAATGCAGCCATTCCATTAAAAAAGGAACTTCTTAAAATGTTCAGGTGAAGCATTCAAGAATTTATTGAGCGCAAAATTGAATTAATAACAATTACACACAAAGTATTAAAAGAATCAGAATTACCATCAGAGCGGATTATCAGAGACTCCAGCGTGTTCCAGTTGTAAGCTCAGTATTCAGCCACTGGAAACCTTGCAATGGAATGCTCCTTGCATTCTGCCCCTTTATTGATGCCTTTCTAACGGAGAGATTTCCTTGTCTGATTGTCCATCAGTGGAAGACCTTCTTGCTGACCTGGGCAGTTTGAGAGATGTTCTTACACACAGAAAGTGTGAGAGAAGAGGAGAGAAGGGGAGAGAGAGAAAGACAGGGAAAGAGTGGCAGAGAGGCAGAATATTAGAGCCCCGCAGAATGAGGGAGAGAAATATAGAAATGGACAGCCTGAGGGTAAGATCAATAGAGAAGGCCAGAGAGAAGAATAGCGAGGGAGACAGACACTGCTGGGGGACAGAGGTTAAGAGAGAGAAAACAGAAAGCAGGAGTGAACGAAGAAGAGAGAGGGAGAGAATTAGACTGAGAGAGCGAGAGGGATATTGAGAGAGAGGAGTATTGAGAGAAAGAGATAGAGAGAGAGACGGCGCGATGGGGGAGACACAGCTAAAGAGGCAGAGAGGGCGAGATATAAGTAGTGACACAGAGATTGGCGCACAGAGGGAAAGACCGAGGGGCAGAGAGAGACAGAAACACGGAAAGAAGCAGAGAGAAACACAAAGCGAGGGAGAAAGAGAGAAGGTGAAAGGGAGATATAGAAAGAAAGGGATAGAGAAATAGATGGGGAGAGGTGCCAAGATAAGGAGGGTGAAGAATTCTGATGGGGTGAACTGGGAAGATTGTAGGGGAAACAAGTCACAGAGTCTCGGGGTCGGTGTTAGTCTTACGTTGAGGCACAGTGAGGTTGTGAGGTGGCCTCAGAAGCTCTGAAAATCATCACTCCCCTGCTTCGCCTGCCTACTGCGCATATATTAACACAGGGAGAGTGGTGGTGGAAATTTAACCGTGCCCAAGATCTTCCATACCAGGTCCGCTTCCACAGCTAGGGCCATGGGAGCCGTTTATAACGTTAACACCATAATCCAACAATGAAGATGAGGGGACTGTGCTATGAGGAGAGAAAGAGTAGCATGGCATAATATTCCCCCGAGTTTAGAGTGAATGATGCACTCACTGTAACATATAACTTTTTTTCCTGAGTTGGACAGTGCTGATGCTCCTTAGGAAAGACATGTTCAAGATTTCATGGCGGTCAAAAGCTTTCAGTTCTGGCACCATCATCCTGATTCTTTCTTCTTGTTCCCCAGTATTGCTATGTCCCTTGTATTTTATGATTACTTGACCTTTTTAAAAATATTTATCGATGTGATATTCATGACACTTGCAAAGCCAGCATTTGTTGCACATCCCAAATTGCCCTTGAGCTGAGTGCTTTGTTAGACTGTTTCAGTGACCAGTTAAGACTCAACAACATTGCTGTGGACTTGGAGTCACTTGTCGGCCCCATAAGGACAGCAGATTTCTTTCTCTAGAGGACACTTCTGAACAACAAGGGTTTTCCAGTCCTTCAACATCCTTGTAAATCTCCTCTGTTCCCTCTCTAATGCTACTACAACCTTTTTGTAATGTTGTGACCAGAACTGCACATCGACTGATCAATCAAGTCACTCGAAGCCCCTTCTTAACCAGATTTTTAAACAGATCTTCTACCTTTAGGGAACTGCAGACATTCACCTCAATGCCCCTCACTTCCTCTGCACCTCTCATTATGCTGCCATTTGCCTTATAAACCTTTCCCTTGTTTGACTACCCGAGGAGCTTCACCTCAAACTTCACTGAATTTGATTGTATTCGTCACTTTTCTGCCCATCTGCTCAGTCCATTGATATCTTACCCCGGTCTTCAAAAATCCTCCCCCTATCTACCATGCTGCCGATGTTTATTTCTTGTGATATCTGCAAGTTTCTTGATCACACACACCTGCCTTTATGCCCAAATCATTAATATATACCACAATATTGGAGGGGAGCTCAAAATGAGACGTGTGTAATTCCGGATTAAACAACCCTCTGGTCACAAAAAAGACCATAACCCATGATGCTTTGCTTCCTGCCATTGGGCCTTCATTTTGTATCTAACTTGCCCCATACCCCTGGATCTCCAGGGTTTTTTTGTCATCAGCCTAATTACTGTTACCTTGTCAAACGCCTTGAATAAATCCATCTAGAGCACACCAAATGTGCAATGACAGTATGCCATAAATTGACTTGTCTATAAATATTTTTGCTGAAGTTGCTTCAGATATTATCCTCACTCAGAGTTCCATCAAACAATGATCACCTCTCTTATCTCACACTGAACCTGTGCCTGTTTTCACACTCCTGTCATTGTTGGTGGAAGCTGTGCAATACCGAGCTCACTCTTATTGAACGCCAGATCATTTCCTCCCTCTGACCATAGGAATATACAAACCTCAGGAGCGGCTGCAATTGTATCAATTAAATCACAAGAAAGAAAAACAGGTAAGAGGAACAGAGGCTTTGACATTTTTAAAAATAATTCACACCAAACAAAACATCACCCAAAGCAGACAAATGGGCTGCCCAAAACAGCTGATGGTGAATGTTGACTTGTAAAAATCCCAAAGGGAACTTTAAACAACTGCCACAAATTGTTTCCAGGTTTGTATAGAATTTCAGATGCGTGCCTTTAATAATGTCATAATAATACGATGAAGGCTTCAAGGTTTTTGTAAAGCTAAATTAAACATTTATTAACAACATTAATGATTTCAAATGCACACTGTGACAGTGAACAAAAGCCCACACTGAGCACAGAGCGAACACTGAACACAGAGCCCACACTGAACACAGAGGCAACAGCAAACAAAGAGCCCACACTGAACACAGATTTCACACTGAACACAGAGACCACACTGAACACAAAGCCCACACTGAACACAGAGACCACACTGAACACAGAGCTCACACTGAACACAGAGCTCACACTGAACACAGAGCCCACACTGAACACAGAGCCCAGACTGAACACAGAGCTCACACTGAACACAGAGCTCACACTGAACACAGAGCCCACACTGAACACAGAGCTCACACTGAACACAGAGCTCATACTGAACACAGAGCCCAGACTGAACACAGAGCTCACACTGAACACAGAGCTCACACTGAACACAGAGACCACACTGAACACAGAGCCCACACTGAACACAGAGACCACACTGAACACAGAGCCCACACTGAACACAGAGCCCACACTGAACACAGAGCTCACACTGAACACAGAGCCCACACTGAACACAGAGCTCACACTGAACACAGAGCCCACACTGAACACAGAGCCCACACTGAACACAGAGACCACACTGAACACAGAGCTCACACTGAACACAGAGCCCACACTGAACACAGAGCTCACACTGAACACAGAGCCCACACTGAACACAGAGCCCACACTGAACACAGAGCCCACACTGAACACAGAGCCCACACTGAACACAGAGCCCACACTGAACACAGAGCCCAAACTGAACACTGTTGCCACACTGATCAGAGAGCCCACACTGAACACAGAGACCACACTGAACACAGGGCCCACACTGAAGACAGAGCCCACACTGAACACAGAGCCCACACTGAACACAGAGCCCACACTGAAGACAGGGCCCAAACTGAAAACAGAGCCCACACTGAACACAGAGCCCACACTGAACACAGAGCCCACACTGAACACGGAGCCAACACTGAACACAGAGCCCACACTGAACACAGAGCCCACACTGAACACAGAGCCCACACTGAATACACAGCTCACTCTGAAGACAGAGCCTGCATTGAAAAAAGAGTCCTCACGAAGGATCTTTAGTTAGCACATTCCAAACCCACACCCACTACCTTCTAGAAGGACAAGGGCAGCTGATAATGGGAACACCACGACCTCGAACACCACATCCCACGAATGAACTGTAAAAGGAAATATTTCTCATGATCAATCCATCTCTCACACACCCAGTCATCCTGCCCAATCCCTCCCTTGCTTGTGACATTCATCCATCATTTCTTCTGTTTGTGCAGCTCCAGAAGGATCAATGTCTAATCGGCTTGAAGCGGGAGGACATTCACTGTTCAGGTGTGGACCATCCGGAACCGTGAAAGAGATGGAGAGGGTCACCGAGCAGCTGTGATCCCATCTCCGTGTGTTTTACAAACTCGCTCGATGACGGCTCTGCTTTAACTTCCGCATCTTTAACACAATGAACCTGTCAGCAAAGTGATCATCTACAGCTAGACATGTGTGATTCTGTTACCCGTATTGATTCAGCTCCACACTGCAAGGGTGGGGGAGTTATTCAGCATTTGCTTTGTTAAATAGAGAATGATTTCCCTCTTTTACATTGGTGACCGCTGGTCAGGCTGAAGCCAGACTGACACTTCCAGCTCCGGCCTGTCCCAGGAATGAAGTGATCTCCTGTTTAATGAAGGTGTTCGATTAAAGATGTCTCACTGTTTACAGGTCCTAAAGCTTCATGGAGCTGTCAACACTGAGAACGGGCACAGGGACAACAGAAAGACCCTTGTTGAAGATCAGCCTCTGGGGAGATATCATGTTTTTAATCAATGTTTCCAGAGAATGAGGGGAATAACTCGGTGCTGGGATTTGCAGGATCAAAAATAGACTCAAAAGTCAAGATTGTATTGGATATAAGTGTAATTGTGTCTGACAATAGCTGTGATAGACCTGCTGTATAAACATATATTGATGCTGGTGTGATAGGAAGAAAATGTGAGGGTAGCAGCTGAATTAACTGAATTAACTGATAAGGGGTGGATTGATTGATATATTCCTGACAGGGAATGTAATTCCTGAGGAAGTGAAAAGCGAGATTTTCTCATTTTCCATTTTCACTCACGAGCATCAATTGAAATGTTGTGAAACGATCCACTGACCCTCGCAGGGTAAACCTGTCAAACTGCACAGGTCAGCAAGCAGGGCTTCCATTGATGGACAATCAAACAAGAAAATCTCTCCGTTAGAAAGGCATCAATAAAGGGGCAGAATGCAAGCAGCATTCCAATTGCAAGGTTTCCGTGGGTGAATACTGAGCTTACAACTGGAACACGCTTGAGTCTCTGATAATCCGCCCTGATGTTAAATCTGATTATTTTAATACTTTGTGTGTAATTGTTATTAATTGAATTTTGTGCTCAATAAATTCCTCAACGCTTAACTGAATGGTTCAAAACGCTCCCTATTCCCGGGAATGGCTGTATCATCATAAACCTTTTTTCTCTCCCTTTCATTTATGGGCTGTTCAATGAGTGGTGAGGGTCAGCATCAGGCAGGAAAGGAGTGTGAGTGCTTATTTGGTTCCACAATCCCAACTCCCAAGGTCGAAGCCTCTTCTCAAACCCGTTTTGCTGGTATGAGATTAAGGTGAGCCAATGGCACCCTCTGCTGGCAGATCACTGTCACTACAGGCACTGTTCTGTGCCAGTCTCAGAGAAGTTAATTTATTGCATGGCTGTATCTGGGAACAAAGAGTGCAGATTGAACAATACTGTCAGGGATTGGAATTTGCAGCAAGGTGCACAGTGCCATCGGCAGGTCCATTCGACCTTACACCACTATATCTTCTACATGAAACCCTTCTTCATTTCCCTTTGGAAATATTAGCTAGAGATGGTATTTGGGGATTATTTCAGACTGCTATGTGCACATTCGGTACAGTAATCGGACGCTAATCTCAATCAGAATGGAAGTAAATAAACTTTGCTGTACATTGTAATTCCTCTGCAATACATTTGGAATGTTTAACCCAACGTGTTGAATCTTGCTATTTTTTAACGCCTTCAAGGTAATTTTCTCTTTTTCTCTCTGATTCTTTATCGATGGAAAATATATTGAAAACACGAAAGTGTGTGGACATGATTTATTATTACACTTAATTATATAACAACCCCATATATCCACAGGCCTGGTATATTTCACACTTCCCCAGTGAACCTGTAGTATCAGAAAACACGCCCAGTCTCCCTGGCATGGTTACCCCCTTCCTGTTCTTATTTTCCTGCAGGAAAATGGTGACATTTAACCCCACCCCGCCCCCTTTTACATCTAGTCTCCAATGTATGAGGTCCATAGAGGGAGAGAGCTGACACCAGAAATGGGATTAGGCTGTGTCCGATCCAGGAACCATGAAGCCGGGTAATATCTTGGCTCTGCCCCCTTAGAGATAGGACCTTCCCCATTATGTTAACAGAGACAGAGTCTCCGCTCACCCCTCTGCCAACAGAGTGAGAGTAAATGCCCAGTTTTGCCCACCACAGCATCAGGCACTGCCGCTCACTGTCACCAGAGCGATTGGCCCAAAACTCACTGTCCCTAGAGCAGCAGAGCCCTCTCCGCTCTCTAACCATAGTCAGAATATCCACCATCCCCTCTGTCACTAGTGATAGGCGACAACCCGCTTTGTCACAACACGGACAGTCCCTGCACCACCCCCCCCCCCACCCCCCCCGCCCCCACATTTTACAATGGGGACAGGACTGGCCCCGACTCTGTCACAACAGAAGCAGCTCATCTCCCCGCTGGAAGAGAGAAATCAATTGGTAAAATATTGGAAACTCTCAGTGATTCATTGCTTTAAATACTGGAAAGCATCGTAGAATTGGAGTAAAGGAATATTTCAGCACATTTTTCAACTGCTCCCTGAACTTAGTCTGGGTCACAGCGTAAATCCCAGTGTTTGTGCAGCAGCTCAGGAGCTGCAGCATGAAGCCAAATTCCCGCACATAGTCACCCATCCATACATAATTAACCCCCATATAATACATTCGTCTCCATATAGAATACACCATTAACACCGCCCACAACAGAATGAAATTGGCCGAGATAACAAACAGTAAAATGATGCATTTCCTCCGACTCTCCATCTCTGGGTCTCTGGGCCTCTTCCCACTGCTGTGAGCCCGGAGTCTCCTCCGGGCTCTGCTGCTCATTAAAATGTGTCTGACGGTGAGAACATTGAGCAGCAGAATCAGGACAAAGGAGACACAGGGGGTAATGATGTGATGGAGAAACTCGATGACTATCCAGACCAGAGATATCTGAACTTGGAATGATATCCAGCAAAACCAGGGGTTGTTTCTCATTAAATACGAATCTGTTAACATAAAATACCAGAAAATATTCTTTAAGAAGCTCAGCACAGTCCCCGATCCGAGAGCCACAGTCGCCGTTTTCTCAGTGCAATATTTACTTTTCAACTTCTGGCAACAAATGGCCACAAACCGATCAAAGGTAAAGGAGACAGTGAACCAGACAGAGCAGTCAGTGGCTGCATAAAGCATGACGGCATGGATATTACACACATGCATGGCCCACAGGAAATTAAAATATTCCCAATAAACAATTGGAATGTGTCTCAATATCAGGTCGAAAGTAATGACCAGTAGATCCGCTGCTGCCATGGACACAAGGTAGCGAGTGACACATTTGGAGAGACCACAATTTCTCCGAGTTAAGATCTCAATCGTCAATAGGTTTACTGTAAGGAACAGTGAAAACAGCGGAATTACACAACATGCTTAAATTTATAAATCTGTTTGTCTGAAGGCGCTGAAATGCTACACTATGTTGCTGCATCTAGTGACATTTTGAAATTGCTGCAGATACACTAATGAACTGACATGTCTGTTATATAATGGAAGGCAGTGTAGATGAAATATGCACTGAAATTGCGGAACTAGATGATTGTCATAATCTTGATGTCTCATATTTCCTGAACTGGTTGAAAAACGCAGCAAACTTGAAACACTTCAAATTTAGTTGGAGGATGTAATGCAGTTAAAAATGTTTTATACAATTAATAGCCATGTAAACTGAGACTTACCAGGGAGGCCAATAATAGCAAGGAAGAGATAGTAACCCGCCTGAATAACGTAGAGCATCCAATAGACCCGGATTTCCAATGACGTCCACTTATAATATGTAGAAAGTTGATAAAGTGCAGTTGATAAACTTCTGCTCATTGCCCTAACATTCTGCTGTATTGTTCTCAGATTCTGATCCATTGTTGTAACATTCCAATCTATTGTCCTCAGATTCTGATCTATTGTTGTAATATTCCAATCTATTGTTCTCAGATTCTGACCCATTGTTGTAACATTCCAATCTGTTGTTCTGAGATTCTGATCCATTGTTGTAACATTCCATTCTACTGTTCTCAAATTCTGATCCATTGTTGTTACTTTCCAATCTATTGTTCTCAGATTATGATCCATTTTTGGAACATTCTAATCTATTGCTCTCAGATTGTGATATAGTCTACCCTCTCTCTTGAACAGCAGGTCACTGTAAGCGAGAGAGCTGAAGCTTCTGCTGTCAATGTGAGCTAACACATTGAGCAGAATCCCTTATTAACAACAGCGGGAAAGATCCATGGAGACTGGAATTCATTCCAGCCACTGAACAAATAGGTTCAGTTAACTCTTTCAATCCAATTCCTCGTGCAAACCACTCAAGGGGAACATTTAGCTGGTCCAGCTGGGGTGTACGCCTGTTTTTATGGGGTGGAATACTGTGAAGAGAGGATTGAGAAGTAGAAAATGTGGCAAATAAATGACTTGTTCAATGCAAAAGATGGGGTGGACATAAGCAATTCATTAAATATTGCAGAACACACATTTAACATTATTAATATAACAATATATTTTTATTGAGAAATGGAACCAAAGTTTACAAAAGAAAGACAGTCAGACACAAAATGTATAAATCTATAAGTCATGGTGAAGCCTGAACTGAAGTATCGTGTCTAATTCTAGGGAACCCATTTCAGGAAGGATGTCAGGGCCTTGGAGAAGGTGCAGAGGAATTTTACTGGATTTGCAACAGGGATGAGGGGCTTGAATTAGCTGGAGAGAATTCAGGGGAGGTTTAATGGAGACTTTTAAATTCATGATGGGCTTTGATAGAGTAAATAACGAGGGGCTGGTGATCCTGGAACCCGTGTCAGGAACGAGAAGAATGAGTGCAAAAGTGATTGACAGGGAAGCAGGGATGGGTGGAATAGTAAGTCTCACTATATAGGAGGATTAGTTCAATAAACCATGTTTAACTGCATTACTCCTTTTCACCAAAATCTGAGTTATTATTGAAGGCAATATTTTTAAAAAAAACAGCTCAGGAGAGCAAAGATGACTGAATAATGATTAAAATCGAGTTCAGCAATTTCGGTATCATATGTATCCCTATTTAAGCTCTACTGTCTTCAACCATATCACAGTCATTTCAGTTTAGTATTTACGGTACAATAGATTCAGTGTGTTACTGGATGCAACAGCATCGTGGATATATTCAGCACCTTCTGGCAAGCTGATATATTTTCATTAAGCTTCATGTATATTTCCACTGTTTTCTCTGTTCCTTACAATGTAGTGACAACTGTGATATTAAATGAGGGAAATTTTGGTCTCTCAAAATGTGCAGGAATTTAGCTTCACGCTGCAGCTCCTGAGTTCCTGCACAAACAATGGGATTTACGCTGTGAAACAGACTAATTTCAGGGAGCAGTTAAAGAATGTAGTGACATATCCTTTTACTCCAAGTCTTCGATGCTTTCGAGGATTCCAGCACTGCTGCTCATGTGCGTCGGTGGTGGAGAGAGTGAACGTTTGCGCATGGAGTGCCAATGAATCAGGCTGCTTTGTCCTGGACAGCGTCGAGATTCTTCAGTGTTGTCAGAGCTGCACTCATCCAGGCAAGTGGGGAGTATTGCATCAGACTCCTGCCTTGTGCCTTGTAGATGATAGACAGGCTTTGGGGAGTAAGGAGCTGAGTTAGTCTTGGCACGATTGATTACGTCTGACATGGTCTCGTAGAGAAAGTTTTCATTTGGATAGTTAAGTTCAGTGGCTGTTCAATGGTAACCACCAGGATGTTGATAGTGGGACATTTAATGATGCTACTGACATTGCAAATCAAAGGGCGATGGTTGGATTCTCTCTTGTTAGAGAAGGCCATTGCCTGACGCTTCTGTGGTGTGAATGTTACTTGCCAATTGTGAGCCGAAGCCTGCATATTATCCAGGTCCTGCTGCATTTGGACATAGACTGATTGAGCATCTGACGTGCCGCTAATGGTGCTGAACATTGTGCAATCATCAGGGAACATCCCCACTTCTGACCATATGATGGAACGAATGTAATTGATGAAGCAGCTGAAAATGGTTGGGCCCAGGACACTACGCTGTGTAACTCCTGCAACGCAGACTGATCTCCAACAACCACAAACATCTTATTATGTGATCGGTATGAACCCAACCAGTGGAGAGTTTTCCCGCTGATGCTCATTGACTCCAGTTTAGCTGGGGCTCCTTGGTTCCGCACTCGGTCATATGTTGCGTTCAGGTCAGGGACAGTCACTGTCACCACACCTCGGGAGGTCAGAGCTTTTGTCCATGTTTGAAACAAGGCTGTAACGCGTTCAGGAGCCGAGTTTACCTGGTGGAATGCAAAGTGGGCATCAGTGAGCCGGTTACTTCTAATCAAGTGCCGCTTGATAGCACGTTTGATGTCCCCTTCCATTAATTCACTGATATTTAAAACACACAAATGTTTTCTGGAATCTGATATTCTCAGCTTAAAAATGTTCAGTGTGCTTGCTAGGCTACCGTGTGCAAATTTTCTTCTATGGGCGTAATAATGCAGTAATAATACTGACTGAGAAGAGAGAGAGATAGAAAGAGAAGGAGCCACAGAGAGAGTTAGAGAAGTATAGAGGGAAGGATAGAGAGAAACAGAGAGACATCGAATATCTTTGCCCATGTTTACAGAGTTTATTATTTCTAATGGAATTATATTGTCGCTGTCACTATTCTTATTCATATGTTGTCATGTTTTGTAGGATATCAGAAGGTTTATTTGATTTATTCCTTTCTCAATCACTGCCATAGTTTATGTTTGCCATTCTTTTTACAAATTATTTCCTAACTTCTTGATCTGCATTTCCTCCTGCTGTTCATTTTCACCCTTCGGCTTAGTGATTGACGCTCAACTTCATTTATATAGTCCTTCTGATTCCTTTAATCATTCTATTGTTTTATTATCAACTATTTAGATTATCTTTATTGAGAGATATTTCACCCGTCTCTCCCGCTCTCTCTACCCCTCTCTCTCTCTCTCTCACTGTCTCTGCCTGCCTGTCTATCTGTCTGACCCAGCTTCGCTGCCTACATCCTAACATACGATTAAGTTTGTCACTTTGAACTCCATAGACACCCACTGAACACATTTAACACGACAACCTCAGCTTTTGTACCCGCGGCAAGATAACTTTCTTTCAATTCTGTCGAGGAAAGATTCCTTTTGCTTTTAAATTCTGCCGCAGGTCTGCCTCACCATCTCACCCAGTTCCATCCCTGAGCTCGTTTTGCTATATTTCACCTTACTGGGATATAATTCTGCTCGCTTATGTAAGCAGGTTTTTAGTGTAATCTACCCCATGGACATAGGGAACAAGAGTCAGTCTTTCATGATTAAGTTGCAAACATGTTTTGACACTTAATGCTTTGGGTCTTTCTGCCACAGAAAGCAGGAGATTGCTCGGACATTGGGTACAATCAGGGCATGTTTTAACCAAACTTTCTGATGCGTTTGGGATATAAGGCTTCGTGGAAAGTGTTTGAAAATAAAAGTAAATGATTAGGTACAAAATTAATTTAATGGGGCTGCAAGCTGGGATGTCAAAAGGTCCTGCTGCGTCTGTATCTTATGTCCTGATGATTACATGAGTTCAGTGTGTTTGACTTCAGTCATCTTCTGTGCGTTGTACCCTTATTTTTCACAGCCTGTCTCTGTAACTGAAGAGATAACGTGAGATTGCAAATTTATATTCAACTTATAAATATTTGGCGAGTAATTGATTACTGCTGGAAAATGTATTTCCATGTGGGAGACAAGTCGTTGGACCAAAGTACGATCGGAGACAGTTTAAATTATGCAAAGGTCATTGTGCAGCCGAACTAATTTTGGAGCTAATTTAAAGTGAGATACTTAATGAGTAATACAGGCCGCATTGCTTACAACGTAGATGGGAAATCCCCTAAAGCAGTGGCCATAAAACTAGGCTTTGTAAAATCACTCAAACAGGTTTTATAAATCCTTTTAGGATGAAATAGTGGCACTATCAATCGGAATATAATTACATATTTTTGGTAAACTTTGTGAAATATGTAAGGGAAAAAATTCTCATCAATAAAACTAGACAGTAAGGAGCTGGTATTGTGGCAATCAGAATGCAAATTGTGCAGATGAAATGGAATAGATTTTTGATTATATAAAGGGAGAATAGCAGTGGGAAATATATGCTTACATGTGATTAATAGTTGTCTGGATTTATATTTTCCATTAAAACAGCCAAAAAATAGCTGATAATAAAAGTGCCTGACCGAATAAAGGGAGGAGAGCAAGAAATGGAATTTAAGGTGAAAATAATTAAATAAATAGAATGAGAATAAAGGAGAAGACGGCGAAAGAAAGCCAGAGTGTCAGAAAATAAAGTAAAAGAAGGAAGGCACAAATAAACTTCGAAATGAAATGATGATGGAATTAATGAGAGATGTAACAAAATATCCTCAAGACAAAATTAACAAAGGGTAAATCAGAGGGAGGACCCAGCAAATGTTAGTTGAATTACAATAGAGTGGAGAGTGAGGTGATGTCAATTGACACGTGGGGTGGGGAGAAGTAAATTAAACATTACAGAACAACATCAAAGTGTTTGCAGGAGATCACGGAGACCCTGCCATGCATGTAAACATGCCTGTGACAAAGCTAGTTAATTGTATGTTGTACTAGTGTTTAATAAACATAGTAAATTCCAGCGTTCAAATGATTCATCCGAAGTTAGTTAAGAAGTAGTACAATCAATTTAACGAAATGACATCAGTATCAATATCAGTAGAGTTTTATCACCAACGTATTCAGCAACGACCTCAACATTGTAAAACATCAACAAATTCACCAACAACTTCAACATTGAAATACACCAGTAAATTCAGAAACCACGTAGCCATAGAAAATGTACAACAAACCGATGAACAACCTCAGCATACCAAAAAATCAACAACTTCATCAATGAAAAGCATTAACAAGTTCAACAAGCTTAACAGTGAAAAGCATAAGCATGTTGAAGAGCAACCTCGCCATTGAAAAATACTTACAAATTCACGTCAAGATTGGAAAACATCTAGAAATTCAACAACAGTGCTGAAAAACACCAGGTTCAACAAAACGTCATCAACTAAAAGGGCAAACATCTTCAAACGGAACCTCAACTTTTAAAAAAACAATTGTTGAATGTGTAGATGGTTCTAAATTGTCACTCTCTACTAATTTGATGGTGTTTTCCAATCATTTTAGCTTTGCTTCTGTTTTTCAAATTTGAATTTGTTGTTATGTTGCTGAGCTTTTCAATGCTATTGCTGCTGTGGAATATGTTGGTCATTTTCAACGTTGAAGTAGTTGTAAATTTGTCAGTGTTCTACAACATTCAGGTTAGTGTTGAATATGTTGGTGATGATCAAAGCTGACGTTGTTGAATTTGTCATTGTTGTTCTCGGTGTTGAGTCTGTTGCTGAATTTGTTTCTCTTTTTCAATGTTGAGCTTGTTGTTGAATTAGTCGACATGTTGGCGTCATTGAATTAATTGGTGCTTATTAATGTTGAAGTTGTGGTTCAATTTGTTGTATTTTTATCAAAGCTGAGGACGTCGCTGAATTTGTTGGGGTTATGCAATGTTGACACAGTTTCAGTTGTCGATGAGTTTCAATGTTGAGATTGTTGCTGATTTTCAATGTTGAAGATGTTGATTTTTTTTTCAAAGTTTTTACACATTTCAGTTACATGCTGAATGTGTGCTGTTCTACAATGTTGAAGTTGTTGTGGAATTTCTTGGTGATGTTCAATGTTGCAGTTGTTGAATTTCTTTGTGTTTTTCAATGCTAATCTTCTTATTGAATGTGTTGCTGTTTTGCAATGTTATGTTTGTTAATTAAATATTTGAAGTTTTGCAATTTTGAGGCTCTTTTTGAAATTATTGGTGGTTTTCATTCTTTTAGACTTTGCTGTTATATTTAAAAGTTAAACTTGTTGGTAAATTTGTTGGTGATTTTCAAACTTGATGTTGCTATTGAACATGCTTATGTTTTACAATGTTGATTTTCTTTAATTTGTTGGTGATTTTTAATGTTGAGGATGTTGTTGAATTTGCAGTTTTTTTTCCACAGCTGAGGTTATTGCAGAAATTTTTGGTGATGTCCAATGTTGAGGTTGCTGAATTTGCTGGTGTTTTTTAAAGCTGAGGTTGTTCTTGAATACGTTGATGTTTTTGAATGTTGAAGATATTGTTGAATCTGTAGGTGTTTTAAAGTGTTGAGGTTGTTTTTGAATTTGTTGGTGCTTTTCAATGTTCAGGTTGTTGTTGAATTTGGTGCTGTATTTCAAGGTTGAGGTTGCTGTTGAATTTGATGGTTTTAAACGTTGAGTTTGATTGAATTTGTTGGTGTTTTTGAATATTGAGGATGGTGACTGTTGGCATTTTACAAAGTTGAGGTTGTTGTTGAATTTGTTTCACTTTTTCAATGTTGAGGTTTGTTGTTGAATTTGCTGGCGAATTTCAATGTTGATTTCGTTGTTGAAGTTGTTGTTGTTTATCAATGTTGATGTTGTTGAATTTGTGGTTGTTAATCAATGTTGAGGCTGTTGTTGAATATTTTGTTGTTTTCAATGGTTATTTTGTTGAACGTTTTGGTATTTTCAAAGTTAGAGCCACAGAACACTACAGCGCAGAAAATAGGCCATTCGGCCCTACTACACCGTGCCACAATATTATTCCTCTAGTCCCATTGACCTTCACCTAGTGTACAACCCTGCAGACTTCTCCCATCCATGTATCTATCTAATTTATTCTTAGACTTAAGATTGAGCCCACATTTACCACGTCAGATGGCAGCTCGTTCCACACACTCACCACTCTCTGAGTGAAAAACTTCCACCTAATGTACGCCCTAAATCTTTCCACTTTCATTCTAAAGCCATGTCTTCTCGTGGTTAATTCTAATCTAAATGGAAAGAGCCTTTTCGCATTTACTCTGTCTATACCTCTCATAATCTTGTTAACTTCTAACGTATCTCCCCTCATTCTTCTACGCTGCTAGGAATGAAGTCCTAAACCGTTTAATCTTTCCTGTAACTCAACTCCTTAAGACCCAGCAACATCCTAGTAAATCTTCTCTGCACGCGCTCAATATTACTGATATCATTCCTGATGGCGTCCAGAAATGCCCACAATACTCCAAAGTTGGCCCCACCAATGTCTTATATAACATCACTATAACATCCCAACTCCTATACTCAATACTTTGATTTATGAAGACCAGTATGCCAAAAGATTCATTTACAAGCTTATCTACCTGTGACGCCACTTTTAGGGAACTATGTATCTGAACTCACAGATCCCTCTGTTCATCCGCACTCCTCAGTGCCCTACCATTTACTGTGTATGTCCTACCTTGGTTTGTCCTTCCAAAATGTAACACCTCACACTTTTCTGCATTAAATTCCATCTGCCATTTTCTGGCCCATTTTTCCTGTTGGTCCAGATCTCTCTGCATGCTTTGGAAACCTTCCCCGCTGTCCAAATCGCCTCCAATCTTAGTGCCATCAGCAAACTTGCTGATACAATTCAACACATTATCATCTAAATCATTGGTATAGACACGAAGCAACAATCGTCCCAGCACAGATCCCTGAGGCAAACCACTAGTCACGTACCTCCATTCCGAGAAGCAATCATCCACTACCACTCTCTGTCTTCTCCCACACAGCCAATTTTGAATCCAGTTTACAACCTCTCCATGGATACCAAGTGTCTGAAATTTCTGAACTAACCTCCCATGGGGGACCTTGTCAAAGGCCTTATGAAAGGCCATGTAGACAACATCCACAGCCTTTCCTTCATCTACTCTCTCGGTAACCTCCTCGAAAAATTCGACAATGTTCATTAAGCATGAACTAGCATGCATAAAGCCATGCTGACTATCCTTAATCAGCCCTTGTCTGTCCTAATAATTATATATCCGATCTCTCTGAACACCATCCAATAATTTTCCTTCTACTGACGTTTGGCTCACTGACTTGTAATTACCTGGTTTAATTTGTAGCCTTTTTTAAACAACAGAACAACATGAGCTACCCTAAAGTCATCCGGCACCTCACCCATGGCTAAGGACATTTTAAATATTTCTGCCAGGGGCTCTGCAATTTCTACACTAGTCCCCCTCAAGGTCCGAGGGTATATGATGTCAGATCCGGGGGATTTCATCTACCTTTATTCGCTATAAGGCAGCAAGCACCTCCTCCTCTTTAATCTCTATATGTTCCATGAAACTAATGCTTGTTTCCCTTCCTTCCTTATACAATATGCCAATTTCCTGAGTAAATACTGATTCAAAAAACTTTTTAAGATCTCCCCCATCTCGTGAGGCTCCACACATAGACGACCACTCTGATCTTCAAGGGGATAAATTGTGTCCCTTGCTATCCTTTTATTCTTAATATACTTGTAGAAACATTCGGGGTTACGTTCACATTATCTACCAAAGCAACCTCATGAGTTTTTTTTGCCTTCCTGATTTATTTTCTAAGTATTTTCTTACATTTTCTTTACTCTAAAAGTACCTCATTTGCCCGTTGTTACCTGTACCTGCTAATGACTTCTCTCTTCTTCTTAACCAGATCGCCAATATCCCTTGAAAACCAATGTTCGCTATGTCTCTTAACTTTGCCTTTAAACCTAAAAGGAACATGCAAACTCTGCACTCTCAAGATTTCGCCTTTGAATGCCTTCCACTTCCTGAACACATCCTTGCCAGAAAAAAAAATCTTATGCCAAACCATTCTTCCTAGATCCTTTGTCATTTCCACAAAATTAGCCTTTCTCCAATTTAGAATCTCAACTCGTGGACCAGACCTACCTTATCGTTAATTAGCTTAAAACTAATGACATTCTGGTCACTGGCCTACACATACTTCTGTCACCTGACCTGTCTGGTTCCTTAAAAGGAGATCAAGTATTTGTACTTCTATATATTGATTGAGAAAACTTTCTTGAACATATTTGGAAAACCCCAAGCCATCCAGCCCTGTTACAGTATGGGAGTCACAGTCAATGTGTGGAAAGTTAAATTCCCCTACTACCACAACTTTCTGTTTCTTACTTCGTCCTGCTCTGTCTCTCTACAAATGTGCTCCTCCAATTCTCCATGACATTTTGGCAGTTTATAATTCATCCCTATTAGTGTGGTCACACATTTCCAGTTCATCAGCTCCACCCATATGGCCTCTGTAGACGAGCCCTCCCGGCTGTCCTTCTTATGCACAGCTGTGATAGTTTCCCAAAGTTGAGATTGTTCTTGAATTTGTTGCTGTTTGTTACTGTTGATCTTGTTGAATTCATTGGTGTTTTTCAAGGTTGTGGTTGTCGCTGAATTTGCTGGTGATTTTCACAGTAAACTTATTGCTGAATTTGCTGGTGGTTTTCAAAGTTAAGGTTGTCGTTGAGCTTTGCCGGTGATTTTCAATGCATGGATTTTGTTGAATTTATTTGTGTTTTCATTGTTGAAAACTGTTGTTCAATTTGTTGTGGTTATTCCACGTTGACTTTGTTGCTGAAATTGTTTTTTTTCAATGTTGAGGTTCTTGATGAAAAACATGTTGTTTTGAAAGTTGAGTTTGTTTAAATTGTATGTGTTTTTGAAAGTTGAGGTTGTTGATTAATTTTTTTGGTAAATTTCAAAGTTGCAGATGCAGTTGAATTTGTTGGTGATTTTCGATGTCAAGTTTTTTGCTGATGCTTTTCAATGTTGATGTTGTTCTTGAACTTGCTGCTGTTTTTCAATGTTGATGTTGTTGAAGAGGATGATTTTATTCAGTGTTGAGGTTGTTGTTGATTTGGATGGTTTTATTCAATGTTGAGGTTGTTGTTGAATTTGTTGTGGTTATGCATAGTTGAGGCTGTTGTTGATTTAAATGGTATTATTCAATCTTGAGATTGTTCTTGATTTAGATGGCGTTTTTCAACATTGATTTTATTGTTGAATTTTTTTACGTTGATGTTGAATTTGCTGGTATTTTTCAAAGCTCATGTCGTTGTTGAATGTGTTTGTCTCTGTCAATTTTCAGGTTGTTTGATTTGTTGATTTTTTCAAAGTTTAGGTTGCTCTTGAATTTGTCGATATTGTTCAATTTTGAGGATGTTGTTGGATTGTTTGTGTTATTCAAATGTAATTATATTCTTTAAGCTGATGCTGTTTTTCAATATTTAGACTGTTGTTGAATTTGTTGTTGTTTATCCATGTGGAGGTTGTTGTTAAATTTGTTGATTTTGTTTAAGGTTGAGATTGTTATTGAATTATTTGATGTTAGTAAATGTTCAGCTTGTTGTTGAATGTGTTGCTGTTTGTGAATCTAGTGGTTGTTGTTGAATTACTTGGTGTTTCTCAATTTTGATGTTGTTGTTTTATTTGTTGGTGTTTTAGAATTTTGCGGTTGGTGTTGGAATTTTTTGGGCTTTTTAAACTTTGAGTTTGTGGTCGAAATTATTGTATTTTTCAATGTTGAGTTTCTTGTTGAAAATTTGATGTTTTCAATGTTCAGCTCGTTTAATTTGTTGGTGCTTTTGAAAGTTGCTGTTGTTATTGAATTAGTTGGTGTTTTCAATGTTGAGTTTGTTCAATTAGTTGTTGTTAATGAATGTTGATGTCGTTGCTGAATTTGTTGGTGTGTTCAATGTTTATTTTGTTGAAATGGTATTTTTCAAAGTTGAGGCTGTTGTTGAACTTGTTGGTTATTTTCAATGTTGATGTTGTTGAATTTGCTGCTGTTTTCGGAAGTTGAGCTATTAGTTGAGCTTTGCCGGTGATTTGCGATATAAGGTTTTTTGTTGAATTTGCTGACGTTTTTCAATGTTAATGTTGTTCCTGAACTTGTTGCTGTTTTTCAATGTGGATGTTTTTGAATTTGATGATGTTCTTCAATGTTGAGGTTCTTGTTGAATTTGTTTCACTTATCTTGAAGTTGATGAATTTGCTACTATTTTCTGAAGCTCGTATTATTGTTCAATTTGTTGGTGTTATTCAAATTTAAGGATGTTGTTGAACTTGTTGGTGCTTTTCAACGTACTTGTTGTCGATGAAATTGATGGTGTTTTCAATTTTGCTGTTGTTAGTAAATTTGCTGATTTTATTCAATGTTGAAATTGTTGATGAATTATTTGGTGTTAGTAAATATTGAGATTGTTGTTGAATTTGTTGGTATTTTCGAATCGTATGGTTGTTGTTGAATTTTTTGAGAATTTTAAACGTTGAGGTTGCTGTTAAATTTGTTGATATTTTTCAATGTTGATGTCGTTGTTATATTTGCAGTTTGTTTTCAGTGTTGATGTTGTTGTTGTATTTGTTGGTGTTTTTAAATGTTGAGGTTGTTGTTGGATTTTTTGGTGTTTTTCATGTTGAGTTGCTTGAATTTGTTGGAGTTTTTCAATATTGAGATTGTGTTTAAATGTGTTGGTGATTTTAAATGTTGAGGTTGTTGCTGAATTTGTTGGCATTTTTCACTGTGGTTGTTGTTTTATTTGTTGGCGTTTTTCAATGTTGTGGTTGTTGAAATTGTTGGGGTCAATCCTCTTTCATTTTCTGCTTGAAATTGTTGGCTTTTTCAATGTTGAGGCTCTTTTGAAAAAGTTGCTGTTTTCAATTTTGAGGTGGTTTAAGCTGTTTGTGTTTTTGAACGTTGATGTCATTGAATTTAATGTTGTTTTCAATGTTGAGCTTGTTGAATTTCTTGTTAATCAATGTTGAGGCTGTTGTTGAATTTGTTCTGGATTTTCAATGTTGATGTTGTTGAATTTGTTGGTGTTTCAAATGTTTATTTTGTTGAACTTGTTGGTATTTTTCAAAGTTGAGTTTATTGTTGAATTCATTGGTTATTTTCAATGTTGTGGTTGTTCTTGAAATTGTTGCCATTTGTCAATGTTGATGTTGTTGAATCTGTTGGTGATTTTCAAGGTTGTGTTTGTAGTTGAATTGCCGGGGGATTTTCAATGTAAGTTTTTTGTTGAATTTGTTGCTGGTTTTCAATGTTGATGTTGTTGAATTTGTTGGTGTTTTTCATTGTTGATGTTACTGAATTTCTTGGTGTTTTTCAAAATTGAGGTTGTAGTTGAATTTGCCGGTGATTTTCAAGGTAAGGTTTTTTTTTGATTGTGTTGGTGTTTTCAATGTTGATGATGTTGTTGAATTTGTTGTGGTTATTCCACGTTGAATTTGTTGTTGACATTGTTTTCTTTTAATGTTGAGTTTCTTGTTGAAAAAGTTGGTGTTTTCAAAGTTGAGGTTGTTTAGATTGTTTTTGTTTTTGAAAGTTGAGTTTGTTGCTAAATTTGTCGGTGAATTTCAAAGTTGCGGATGTAGTTGAATTTTCTGGTGATTTTCTACGTAAGGTATTTTGTTGAATTTGCTGGTGTTTTTTCAATGTTGAGGTTGCAGTTGAATTTGCTGGTGCTTTTTGATGTTGCGGTTGCAGTTGAATTTGCTGGTGCTTTTCAATGTTGATGTTGTTCCTGAACTTGTTGCTGTTTTTCAATGTTGATGTTGTTGAATTTGATGGTGTTTTTCAAAGTTGATGTTGTAGTTGAATACGTTGGTGATTTTCACTGTTGAGTTTGTAGCTCAATTTGCCAGTGATTTTCAAGGTAAGGTTTTTGTTGATTTTGTTGGTGCCATCAATGTTCATGATGTTGTTGAATTTGCTGGGGTTATTCCACGTTGAGTTTGTTGTTGAAGTTCTTTTCTTTCAATGTTGAGTTTCTTGTTGAAAAATGGTTTGTTTTCAATGTTGAGATTGTTTAAACTGTTGGTGTTTGTTGAACTTTGAAGTTGTTGTTTAATTTGCTGGTGTTTTTGAACTTTGAAGTTGTTGTTGAATTTGTTGGTGATTTTCAAAGTTGATGTTCTTGTTGAATTTCCTGTCGTGATTCCACGTTGGCTTTGTTGTGGAAATTGTTGCTTTTTTCAATGTTCAGCTTGTTTAAATTGCTGTTTTTTCAATATTGAAGTTTTTGGTGTTTTCAATGTTGAGATTGTTGAATATGTTATTGTTTTTCAGAGTTGAATTTGTTGTGGTGTTCTTCGGTTATTTCAGTGTTGAGATTGTTGAATATGTTATTGTTTTTCAGAGTTGAATTTGTTGTTGTGTTCGTTGTGTTTTTTAAATCTTGAATTTGTTGGCGTTTTTCAATATTGATGTCTGTGTTGAATTATTTGTGGGGATTCGAAGTTGAGTTGGTGGTTGAAATTCTTCGTTTTTCAATGTTGAATTCCTTGTTGAAAAATTTTACCTATTCAATTTTGAAGATGTGTAAATTGTTGGTGTTCATCAATCTTGATGTTGTTGCTGAATTTGTTGGTGTTTTTCAATGTTGAGCTTTTGTTGACCTTGTTGTTTTTATTCAATCTTGAGTTTGTTGTTGACTTTGTTGATGATTTTCAATGGTTGAAGTTTTTATTGAACTTAATTTTGTTTTTCAATGTTCATGTAGTTGTTCAATTTGTCGGTGTTTTTCAATGTTGCGGTTGTTGTTGAATTTTTTGGTGCCATTCAATGTTAACTTTGTTGAACACGTTGCTTTTCAACGTAGAGGTTGTTGTTGAATTTGTTGGTGTTTTTCAATGTTGATGTTGTTGCTGAATTTGTTGTTCTTCAGCATTGTTTAATTTGTTGGAGTTTTCCATGTTGCTATTGTAGAGGCTTTTAGTGTTTTTCTAAGTTGAGGATGTAGTTGAATTTGTTGGTGATTTTCAAACTTGAGGTTGTTCTTGATTTTTTTTCTCATTTCAGAGTAAAAGAAAACACAGTGAGCTTCAACTCTGCTTGTGTGATTCTTCTAACACACTAACTGTTTGACGAAATTCAGATTGACAAAAACTTTCCCTGCTCCCTGCCTGTCTTTGTATCTGTGAGTGAATGTGTGGCTGTGAAAGAATATGTGTGATTGTTTTTCTCTTTGAGAGTTTATGTCTGGATGGATGATGCTAGATGTATCTATGTGTGAGTGAGAATTTGGTATTTTAAAGCAGCAACACATGTAAGAATAAAATCCGCAAAGAGTTTCAACTTTGCTTGTGTTATTCCTCTAATAACCCACTGACTAGACTGATATTGACATTAACCATCTGTGCTGTCTGTCTGTGCCACTGTATATTGTGTCCTTACATGTGTGTGACTGTTTATGTATCTGTGTGTGTGAGTTGGTTTGTGTGTTTGTGTGTGTAAGACTGAGTGTATGTGTATGAATTTGGGAGAGTGTGTCCGTGTCCGTTTCTGCAAGTGACTGCGTGTATCTGTTTAAGCGTGTGTGTGTGTGTGTGTGAGAGAGAGGGTTTTTTTTTTGTGTGATTGGCATTGTAAAGCAGCAATTCATTTCACGTTTGGAATATATTGACTTTACACACCCTGTGCCCTGTTGTTGTTAACAGCTTCCAGAAATAAATGAGATATCTTTCAGCCTCTGTGTGTCTATTGTGCATTGGAGAAGAGCCACCACTTTGTCAAGCATCAACACGGATTTATGAAAGAAAACTTTCCTTGACAATTCTGTTGGAGCTTTTTTGATGTTTGTGGCTGGCGGGGTAAATAAAAGGGCATGAGTGGAGTTAGAGCATTTGGACTCGAAATCAGCTGGCCTCTCTCTCTAATACTGTGTCCGACAGGAGTGCAGACCAAGAACTGCATAATGGGAATAGATAGCTGAGCTCTTCATATCTAAGCCAGCACGGACACCATGTGAATGGAGGCTGCAAAGATGTGAAAATAAATTATCTCCCATTTATTTTTTGTTTTTCCAATGTATGTTTTTTTCTAGGACAATGAATCTGTGTGAGAAGCCAAGAAAGTTATCTTGGAAAAATATTCTTAAAACTCTTTATCAAAATCCAAGGTGTCGGTTTAAACATTGACAATTAATTGCAGAGGATTTACTGAATACAGCTAGGTTTATCTAGTCCCATTGAGAACTGGAGTAGATCCAGATAACTGAATAAAATGTGTACATACCAGTCTGAAATGATCCCCAAATATCATCTCCAAACAATATCTCCAATGGGGAATGAGGAGAGAGTACATCTACAGGGTCAGGTAGTAAAAGAGTGAATGCACCACCAGAATGAACTGTGCGCACTGCTGCAAACTTCATTCCCTTACAATATTGTTCAATATTCAGACTTCTTCAGTCTGTTTCCAGATGCTGCCATCTCGTAACTCAACTTCTCTGAGACTGGCAAAGAGCACCGCCTGTAGTGGCGGTGAGCGGCCAGCAGAGGGTAGGGTTGCATCACTTTAATCCCAAGATGGCGAAACGGGTTTTAAAGAGGTTTTGACCATTTTTAATTTCATTCCTTGACCAAACGCTCCAAAGACACAAAAACGCTAACAAAACATGCGAGTCTAGGCTGAGGCAGTCATTGTCGAATTGGGATGGAAGCCTTTTATAGCCCATGTGATGTGATATTGATGTCTGAATACACATTGATGACACGTTGACAGTGAATAACATCACTGCTGAGGTTTCTATTGGACATGATCAGTCCAACAGGAGGGAATTAATTTGATTTGAATTATTGAGCTCGGAAGTGGAGGTCCAGCTTCTTCTTGGGTGTTGGCTCCAAAGGAATCACTTTGTGTTTTGCTGTGGAGGGAGACTTTGTGCTGGGTGTGAGGCGAGCCACTTTCTGATTGGTGTGGGGTGCAGTCACATGCTGCTTTGTGTGAGATGCTGATATATGTGTTTTCCAAACAGGGGCTCCAGGTAGAATAATCCCAGTATAGACTTTCCCAAAGCCCAATATGTAATATATTTGGTAGCCCGAGTCTTTTCCCAGTTCACAGTATATCTATGGCATTGGCTGAGGATGGCTCACCCTGTGTCACAGAGATTTATAATTAATCACTATCACTGGACCTGCTGTGAAGAGTTGGATCGGGCAGAGCATGAGGAGTGAGCGTGTTCCTGTTGTGAAATCATTCAATTCAGCTCAGCATTGAATCAGTTTTATACTCGGAGTAAAGGGTAATTTCAGCACAACCTTGAGCTGCTCTCTGAACTTAGTCTGGGTCACTGCATACAAACGAGTGTTTGTACAGCAGCTCAGGAGCTGCAGCAAGCCTATGGCTCGAATATAAAGAGGTTGCCTTACGTTAGTATGGATCAAACTTATCATTAGCCAACATAGGGAAAAAATCGTCAAGACAGCCCATAACAGGATGAAATTTCCTGAGGGAATAAACAGTAAAATGATGGGTTTCATTCTACTCTCCATCTGTATGTTTCTGGGACTCTCCCCACTGCTCTGAGCCCGGAGTCTCCTGTGGGCTCCGATGCTCACTAAAATGATCCTGGCCGTTAAAGCATTGAGCACTAGAGTCAGGAAAACTGGGACACCCGGCGTTACAATGTAATGAAGCAACTCGATTGCTGCCCATGTCCGTGAATTCTGAACATCCAATGTCACAAAACAAAACCCGGGGAAATTCCTGCTCCAATACTGAGCCGTTTAGATAAAATACCAGAACACATTCTTCAAACAGCCCAACAAACTGACTGTTCCCAGAACCACAGATGCAGTTTTTGTGGTGCAATATTTTGCTCTCAACTTACTGCAACCAATAGCCACAAATCGATCGAATGTAAAAGTGACAGTGATCCAGACAGAACAGTCTGTGATAGCGTCAGTCAGAACTGCATGGATATTACACCCGGGAATAACAAACAGGAACATAATCTCGATAGATTAACGAATTGGAAGTTGACTCAGTATCGGATTCGATGATAACACAGACACACATAGAAGGGAAAAGCGGGATCGATCTCAGTCATCAACAATGTGATGGAAGGTGTGACAGGCAGTGAAAGCAGGCGCACTTACACAGTCAAACCTGTGCACCGAGGATCACTCTGTGTTCAGCTAAGGCCATTGGTTGGCAGCCCTCATTACAGCCTTGGGCCCAATAGGGGAACATGCTCAGTTGAACATAAATGATTTGGTGCCAGCCCTTGACTTACATTCTCGTTCAACCCTGTGTTGACCAGCGGTCTGGTGATAGGAAAGTGCTTTAGGTTGTTTGAGGCTAAGTAGATGAGCTCCAAAACATCCTCCGGGTGGTGACCTACTCCCAGCCATCTTCAACTACTGCAGCAATGAATTCCCCTTCATCATAAGGACAGGCGACGGGTTCTTCACTGGTCATTATAACTTGCACAGCACTATTCGTCACTCTTGGAAAACTAAAGCGGAATGTCTCCACACAGAGCATCGCACAGGCAACATTCAGGCTGATGCTGACCAGCGGCAACAATATTGGCAGCACACAAGTAGCAGGCAATGCCTATTTGCAGCACAGGAGAATAAAATAATGCTGTGGGCAGAGACTTAAATAGTTGTAAGATTATGGAGCGAATGTTAGCTGCTTGAATAATTACAGGATACAGCGTCGTACCAGCAACAACAGTAACAGTGAAGAGAGGAGACACTCAATGACAGGAACATGAATAAAATAATCCCTGTCTGACAGAAACAATGCTGGGTGCAGAGACTTACCAGGAACTGCAAGAGCTGCGAGCACTGGATAGTAAATTTCTTGAAGCTCAGAGAGGAACAATTCAATCCTCAGATCCAGTGAATAATCCGAGTGCATTGTGAGCCTCTCTGCGGAGCTCCTGGTCTTTGTGAGAGCCGGTGCTGATGTTCACACTGACTGTGTGCAATGACTCTTTGGAATGTTTTTCCCCATTGATATCACTGAGAACCCTTCTGGTTACAGAGTGAGTGTGTATCCAGGGGGACTGATGCTAATTACCTGAGCAAAGGGATTAGCTTCACCCTGGTCAACACTCCCTTATTATTTTCCACAACTCACAACTTATGTTTAACTGGGTGTGAAAATTATATCCCCAAATCTCAGAAAACAATTCCCAATATTCAAAGGCAGTGATGGGGTGAATTACAGATGTGGTCTTCACTGGCAGAAACACTTACAGATGCAGAGAGACAATAAAACACTAATAAGGTGACAGAGCACCTCAGAGACAAAAAGTTCACTCAGCACCCAGAACCTGAATCAGTCCCAATAAACTGACCGATCATCTCTAACTTCATCCATCACCAGTCAGTTGATCCTTCAGCTGCCAGGCTGGTGGAACAATGATAAACTGACCCCTCTGCTGTGAGTTAGCGGCTCAGTGTCTGTAACATTAACCGTCCTCATTAAACTGGTGCAGCCTATAGGAGCTGAACCAGCCGGAATGGAGTGAATCAGATTCACAGAGAATCCATAGGATATCGAATAGGGGCCGAGGCGGTTCACCATATCCAGGGAATTCTGCTGCTTAGGATGCAATCGAGAATCCTCACATCTTCCTCATCTCAATCTAACTTCTCATTCCCCTCCCCACACACACTTTCCACATTGTCAGGGGTCGGGGTAGTAAAGGGTGGGGCTCAGGTTGTGTTGGTGATGGGATTGACCGGGGTAGAGATAAGCTGAGGGTCTAAGGCTATTGTGTGAATCGGAGCAGAAAGGCTGAGTAGAGAGTGAGGGGTGAGCCCGAGGGACGTTGGAATCAAGTTGAGACGCAGGTTCGAGGGAGCAGCGGTCACACTGTTTCTGGACAACCAAGGCCAGCTTAGAGGTCACAGGTTATATGAGGGTTAGGGGACAGGATGGGTCAGTGTTGGACAGAGGGTCGGGTTTAGGCAAAGTGTCAGGGTTTAGAATTAATGTCATTCTTTACGCGGAGTTTCAGGGATTCGGCAGAGGGTGAGGGGTTAGACAGAGGGTCAGGGGTTTGGCAAATGGCCAATGGTTAGGTGGAGGGTCAGGGGTTAGGCAGAGGTCAGTGGTTCGGCCGATTGCCAATGGTTAGGTGAATGGTCAGGGGATAGGCAGAGGGTCAGGGGGAATCAGGGTGACAATGGATCAATGGACAGAGGTCCAATCGGGTCAATTGAACAGAGTGGGAAACCTGAAGTGACAGGTTATATGAGAGTCAGGAACTAAACTGTCAGACTGAATTAGGAGAGTGGTTATGGGTCAGGTTTTTTGATTTGAATGGGGTGGGGTGCTTACGGGTCAGACTTTTGGTTTGAGGGTGGTTCTGTGGTTATGGAACAGAGTGTTTGATTTGAATGTTTTGGGGTGGTTATTTGTCAGGTTGTTTGATGTGAATGCCGTGGGTTTGTTATGGGTCACATTTTTCTTAAGTTGAATGTGGTGGGCTGGTTATGGGTTAGAGTTTTTCGATTTGTATTTGCTGGGTGGTTATGTGTCAGGTTATTGATTTGAATCTGATGGGCTGGTTATGGGTCAGGTGGATGATTTGAATGCGATTGGGTAGCTATGGGTCAGTTTGCTTGGTTGGAAAGGTCTGGGGTAGGTATGGGTCAGGTTGCTTTATTTGAATGTTCTGGAATGGTTTTGGGACAGATTGTTTGATGTCAATGGGTTGGTGAGTTTATGGGCCATATCGTTTGACGTGAATAAGCTGGGGTAGCTTTTGGTCAGTTTCTTTGATTTGAAAGGGATGGGCTTGTTATGGTCAGGTTGTTTAATATGAATGGGGTGGGGTAGATATTGGTCAGGTTGTTTGATATGAATAGGTTGAGGTGGTTATGTGTTAGGATCATTAATTAGAATGGGGTGGGATGGTTATGTGCCTGATTGTTTAATTTGAATGTTTTGAGGTGGTTATGAGTTAGATTTTTTTGATTTGAACGGGTTGGGGTGATTATGTGTCATGTTGTTTGAATTGAATCGGGTGGGGTGGCTATGGGTCAGATTGTTTGGTTTGAATGGGGTGGCGTGTTTATGTGTCAGGTTGTTCTAATTGAATCGGGTGGGATGGTTATGGGTCAGGTTGTTTGATTTGAATGGGTGGGGTGGTTATGTGTCAGGTTGTTTTAATTGAATCGGGTGGCGTGTTTATGGGTCAGGTTGTATGATTTGAATGGGTTCGGGTGGTTATGGGTAAGGCTTTTTGCTTTGAATGTTTTGGGGTTGTTAAGCGTCAGATCATTTGATTTGAATGTCGTGCGGGTGGTAATGGGGCAGGAGCTTTGATTTGAATGTTGAGGTGTATATGGTTCATAATGTTTGATTTGAACTCGCTGGGGCATCTGGTTGTTTGACTTGAGTGTGGTGTGGTGATAGTCGACAGAATTTTTGATTTTAAAGTTGTGAGGTTGTTATGTGTCAGGTTGTTTGATTTGAACGGGGTTGAGTGGTTAAAAGCCAGCCTGTTTGATTTGAACTGGGAGTGTTGCTTACGGGTCAGGTTGTTTCATTTGAATGGGGTGGGGTATTTATGGTACATATTGAATCATTTGAATGGCTTGGGTTGGTTAAAGATTGTTTTCTTTGATTTGAATTTCGTTGGGTGTTAATGCGGCAGGATGTTTGATTTGAATGGGGTGAGGGGGCTATGGATCAGGTTGTTTGAATTGAATGGGTGGGTTTGTCTTTGATCAAATTGTTTGATTTGATTGGAGTGGGGTTGTTCTGGCTCATGTTGTTTCATTTGATTGTGGTTGGGTGGTTTTGTGTTAAGGTCATTGATTTGAATGGTTTGGGTAACTACCGGTCAGTTTGTTTGATTTGAATGGGGTGGGGTGGATATGGGAGAGATTGTTTGATTTGATAGGATTGCTGTGGTTATTTTCCATGTTGTTTGATATAAATGGGGTGGGGTTATTATTGGTCAGGTTGCTTGATCTGAATGGAGTGAGTCTGTTTAATTTGAATGTTTTGTTGTGGTTAAGAGTTATATTTATTTGATTTGAATGGGCTGGTACTGTGAGGCAACAGGTTGTTATATTTGAATGGGGTGGGATCGTTGTGGGTCAGGTTGTTTGATTGGAATTCGGTTGTGTGGTTATGGGTCAGGTTTTTGATTTGAAAGTGGTGGGATGGATATGGTTCAGAATGTTTGATTTGAATGCGGTGGGGTTTTTATGGGACAAGATGTTTGATTTGACTGGGGTAGGGTGGTTATGGACAGATTCTTTGATTTTAAAATGGTGGGGTGGTTAAGGAACAGGTTGTATGATTTGAAGAGGGTTGGGTTATTAAGCGTCTGGTTGTTTGAGTTGAACATGCTGTGTTGGATATGGGTCAGGTTCCTTGGTTTGAATGGGGTGTTTTCGTTATGGATCAGGTTGTTTGATTTGAATGGAGTGTGGTAGCTCTGGCTCAGTTTGCTTCATTTGAAGGGATTGGGTTTGTTCAAGTTTAGATTATTTGTTTTGAATGTCGTGGGGTGGTAATGGGGCAGGATGTTTGATTGGAACGTGGTGGAGTGGCTATGGATCAGGTTGTTTGATTTGAACTGTGTATTTTGGATATTAATCAGGTTGTCTGATATGAATGGGGAGCTTTGGTTGAAGATCAGGCTGTTTGACTTGAATGGAGTGGGGTGGTTATGGCTCAGCATGTTTTATTTGAATCGGTGGGGTGGTTAGGGGTCAGATTGCTCGATTTGAATGGCTTGTGGCCATATGGGTCAGGTTGTTTGATTTGAATGAGGTAAGGAATTTATGGTCAGATTATTTGCTGTCAATGCTGTGGGGTGGTTTTAGTTTAGGTTTTGGGATTTTAGTGGGTGGGGTGGTTACGGTCAGGTTGTTTGATTTGAACGTCATTGTGTGGATATGGGTCGGGTTGTTAGATTTGAATGTGGTGGGGTTGGTATGGGTCAGGTTATTTTGTTTGAATGGGTTGGAGTGATTATGGGTCAGGCTGTTTTGCTTGAATGGGGTGAGGTGGTTATGGGTTAGATTGTTTGATTTGAGTGGGATGGGGTGGATATGGATAGGTTTTTGATTTGAATGTCGTGTGGTGGTTCTGGATCAGGTTGTTTGGTTTGAATCGGGTGGGGTGGTTATGGGTCAGGTTGTTTGATTTGAATGTGATGGTGTGGATTGGGTCACGTTGTTAGATTTGAATGTGTTGCGGTTGTTATGGGTCAGGTTGTTTTGCTTGAATGGGGTGAGGGGGTTAGGGTTAGGTTGTTTGATTTGAGCCGAATGTGGTGGATATTGTTCAGGTTTTTGATTTGAGTGTGGTGTGGTGATTCTTGATCAGGTTGTTTGGTTTGAATGGGATGGGGTGGCTATCGTTCAGGTTATTTGGTTTCAACGTGGTGTGTGGACATGGATCAGATTGTTTTGACTCAGGTGGGGCGGTAATGAGACTCATTGTTTGATGTGAATGCCTTGGGGTGGTTCTGGGTCATATTTTTCAGTTGAATGTGGTGGGCTGGTTATGGGCCACATGTTATTGTTTTGAATTTGCTGGAGTGGTTACGGGTCAGATTGTTTGATCTGAATATCATGGAGTTGTTATGGGTCAGTTTGGTGATTTGAAAAAAATGGGATGGGCTGGTTTTTCGTCAGGACGTTTGATTTGACTTGGGTGGGGAGTTTATGTGCTTAGACGATTGATTTGAATGGGGTGGTTTGCTTATGGATCCGGTTAGTTGAATTGAATAGGGTGGGGTGATAAAAAGTCAGGTTGTTAGATTTCAGTGGGGTAGGATGGTTTTGCTTCAAGTTGTTTTCATTGAATGTTTTGAGGTGGTTAAGCGTCAAGTTACTTGATTTGAATGTGGTGATGTGGTTATGGGTCAGGTTGTTTGAGTTGAATGGGCTGGATGGATATGGGTCACGTTGTTTGGTTTGAATTTGGAGGGGTTGGTATGGGGCAGGTTGTTTCATTTGAATAGTTTCGGGTGCTTATTGGGTCGGTTTGCTTGGTTTGAATGGGAAGGGGTGGATATGAAAGAGACTTCTTGATTTGATAAGGGTGGGGTGTTTATTTTTCAGGTAGTTCAATTTGAATGTGGTGCGTTAATTATTGGTCAGGTTGTTTGATTTCAATGGAGTAGAGTGATTATTTGTCTGATTGTTTAATTTGAATGTTTTGGGGTCTGACGGATAGAGAGAGTGCAACTTTAGGGAGAGAGAAGGACTGGGGTTTAGACAGAGTGGTGTTGTAGGGAAAGAGCGGGTCTAGAAGGTAGAGAGAACAGAGCATTTAGGAGAGAGTGGGTCTGGGGGACCGGAGAGTGTGGAGCTGTAGAGAAAGAGCGGGTCTGTGGTGGGGTTAGAGTATGGAGCTGCAGGGAGAGAGAGGTTCTGGCGCAAACAGAAAGTATATCTTCAGGGAGAGAGTGGGTCTGGGGGGTAGAGAGTTTGGAGACTTCGAGAGATAGCGGGTCTGGGGTTTAGAGAGATTGGAGACTTAGGGAGAGAGAGGGTCTGGGGTAGAGAGATTGGAGACTTAGGGAGAGAGCGGGTCTGGGGGTTTCAGTGATTGGAGACTTAGGGAGAGAGACGGTCTGGGGGTTAGACAGATCGGAGACTTCGGGAGAGAGATGGTCTGAGGGATGGAAGATTTGAGACTTAAGGAGAGAGCGGGTGTGGGGGGTAAAGAGATTGGTGATGTAGGGAGAGAGTTGGTCTGGGGGGTGCCGAGAGATTGGATCCATAGGGAGAGAGCAGGTCTGGGGGTGTAGAGAGAGTGGAGCCGTAGGGAGAGATCGGGTCTGGGGGGTGTAGAGAGAGTTGAGCTGTAGGGGGTGAGCGGGTCTGGGATGTAGCATGAGTGGAGCCGCAGGGAGAGGGCATGTCTGTGGCGTTAGATAGAGTTCAGCTGTAGGGAGAGAGCGGGTCTGCGTAGTAAAGAGACTGTAGCCAGAGGGAGAGAGCGGGTCTGGGGGATACAGAGAGTGGTGCCGTAGATAGAGAGGAGGTCTGGGGGGTTCAATGAATGCAGCTGTAGGGAGAGAGTTGGTCTGGGGTGTAGAGAGAGTGGAGCTTTAGGGAAGAGCAGGACTGGGGTTTAGACAGAGTAGTATTCTATGGAATGAGCGGGTCTAGAAGGTAGAGAGAACAGAGCATTTAGGAGAGAGCGGGTCTGGGGGAGCGGAGAGAGTGGAGATGTAGAGAAAGAGTGGGTCTGGGGTGTGGTTAGAGAGAGTGGAGCTGCAGGGAGCTAGAGGTTCAGGCACATACAGAAATTATAGCTTCAGGGTGAGAGCGGGTCTGGGGCGTTGAGAGATTGGAGACTTCTGGAGAGAGAGAGTTGTGGGGTAGAGAGTTTGGAGAATTAGGGAGAGAGCGGGTCTGGAGGTTAGTGAGATTGGAGCCTTAGGGAGAGGGAGGGTCTGTGGGTAGAGAGATTAGAGACTTAGAGAGAGAGCAGGTGTGGGGGGGTGGACAGATTGGAGCCTTAGTGGGAGAGAAGGTCTGGAGGGTGTAGAGAGAGTTGAAACAAAGGGAGAGAGCAGGTCTGGGGGGTTCAATGATTGAAGACTTAGGTAGAGAACGGGTCTTGGGGTAGAGAGATTGGAGACTAAGTGCGGGACCGGGTCTGGGGAGTAGAGAGAGTGTTGCTGAAGGGAGAGAAATGGTCTGGGGTGTAGAGTGAGTGGAACCGTAGGTAGAGGGTAGGTCTGGGGGTGTAGAAAACGTGCAGGTGTAGGGAGAGAACGGGTCTGGGTTGTAGAGAGAGTGTAGCATGGGAGAGAGAGCGGGTCTGAGGGGTAGAGAGAATGGAGCTGTACTGCGAGAGCAGGTCTGGGCTGTGGAGAGTGTGGAGCCATAGGGAAAGACCGGTTCTGGGGGTTGATTGAGTGGAAGCTGCAGGGAGTGAGTGGGTCTGCGATGTAGAGACAGTGGAGCTGTAGGTAGAGAGCGGGTCTGGGGGATAGAGAGAGCGGAGACATAGTGAGAGAGTGGGTCTGGAGGGTAGGGAGATTGGAGATGTAGGGAGAGAGCAGGTCTGGGGGGGTAGAGAGAGTGCAGCTGTAGGGAGATTGTGGGTCTGGGTTGTTGAGAGAGTGTAACCATATGGAGAGAGCGGGAATGGGGGTTAGAGACAATGGAGCTGTACGGGGAGAGTGGGTCTGGAGTGTAGAGAGATTGGAGCTGTAGGGAGAGAGCAGGTCTGGGGGGTTGAGAGAGTGGAGCTGTAGGGAGAGAGTGGGTCTGGTGTGTAGAGAGAGTGGAGCTTTAGGAAGAGAGCAGGACTGGGGTTTAGACAGAGTGGTGTTGTAGGGAAAGAGCGGGTCTAGAAGGTAGAGAGAACAGAGCATTTAGGAGAGAGCGGGTCTGGGGGAGCGGAGAGAGTGGAGCTGTAGAGAAAGAGTGGGTCTGGGGTGTGGTTAGAGAGAGTGCAGCTGCAGGGTGAGAGAGGTTCTGGTGCATAAAGAAAGTATTGCTTTAGGGAGAGAGCGGGTCTGGGGGATAGAGAGTTTGGAGACTTCGGGAGAGAGCGAGTCTGTGTGGTAGAGAGATTGGAGAATTAGAGAGAGAGCGGGTCTGGGGGTTAGAGAGATTGGAGACTTAGGGAGAGGGAGGTTCTGGGGATAGAGATTTTAGAGACTTAGGGAGAGAGTGGGAGTGGCAGGTAGACAGATCGGAGACTTAGGGCGATAGAGAGTTTGGAGGGTGTATAGAGAGTGGAAACTCACGGAGTGAGCAGGTCTGGGGGTTGGGTGATTGGAGTCTTTGGGAGAGAGTGGGTCTGGGGTGTAGAGAGATTGGAGACTTAGGCACAGAGACGGTCTGGAGGGTAGAGAGATTGGAGATGTAGGGATAGAGTGGGTCTGGGGGAAATAGAGAGATTGGAGCCATAGGGAGAGAGCAGGTCTAGGGGGTGAATCGAGAGTGGAGCCTTAGGGAGACAGTGGGTCTGGGGGTGAGGGGGAGTGTTGAGAGAGTGCAGCTGTAAGGAGATAGCGGCTGTTGTGTGTAGAGAGAGTGGAGCCATAGGGACCGAGCAGGTCTGGTTTGGGGGGTGGTGGTGTGGAGGTGTAGAGAGAATGCAGCTGTAGGGAGAGAGCGGGTCTGGGGTGTAGAAAGAATGGAGCTGCAAGTAGACAGCGGGTCTGGGGTGTAGAGAGAGTGGAGCTGTAGGGAGAGATCGGGTCTGGGGATTTGATTGAGTGGAGCTGTAGGTAGAGAGCGGCTCTGGGAAAAACCGAGAGTGGAGTTTTAGGGAGAGAGCAGGACTGGGGTTTAGACAGAGTGTTCTTGTCGGGAAGGAGTGGGTCTAGAATATAGAGAGAACAGAGCATTTAGGAGACAGCGGGTCTGGGGGAGCAGGGAGTGGAGCTGTAGAGAAAGAACGGTTCAGGGGAAGGGTTAGAGAGATTGGAGCTGCAGGGAGAGAGAGGTTCTGGCGCGAACAGAAATTATAGCTTTAGGGAGAGAGCAGGTCTGTGTGGTGGAGAGATTGGAGACTTAGGGGGAGAGAGGGCCTGGGAGGTAGAGAGATTGAAGACTTAGGGAGAGAGTGGATCTGGGGGTTAGAGAGATTGGAGACTTAGGGAGAGAGAGGGTCTGGGGAGTAGAGAGATTGGAGGCTTAGGGAGAGTGTGGGTGTGGGGGGTGGTAGACAGATTGGAGAACTTAAGTAAAAAGACGGTCTGGAGGATGTAGAGAGAGTTGGGACACAGGGAGAGACCGATCATGGGCGCGTTGAGTGATTGGAGACTTAGAGATAGAGAGGGTCTGGGGGTTAGAGAGATTGGGGACTTAGGGAGAGAGCGTGTCTGGGTGGTAGAGAGAGTGGAGCCATAAGGATAAATTGGGTCTGGAGTGGTAGAGAGAGTTTAGCTCTAGGGAGAGAGTGGGTCTGGGTGTGGAGGGACTGGAGCAGTAGGGAGATGGTAGGTCTGGGGGCGGGGTATAGAGAGTGCAGCTATAGGGAGAGAGCGGTTCTAGGTTGGAGAGAGTGTGTAGCCAGAGGGATAGAGCGGGTCTGGGGGTGCAGAGAGAATGGAGCTGTACGGAGAGAGCTGGTTTGGGGTGTAGAGAGAGTGGAGCCGTAGGGAGAGAGATGTTCTGGGGGGTTGAGTGAGTGTAGCTGTAGGGCGTGAGTGGGTCTGCAGTGTAGAGAGAGTGGAGCTGTAGCTAGAGAGAGGGGCTTGGCGGTAGAGACAGTGGAGTCTTAGGGAGAGAGCGGGTCTGGGGGTTGTAGAGAGATTGGAGCCCTAGGGAGAGAGCAGGTCTGGGGGGTGTATAGAGAATGGAGCCGTAGGGAAAGAGCGGGTCTGGGGTTGTAGAGACAGTGGAGCTGTAGGGAGAGAGCGGGTCTGGGGTGTAGAGTGAGTGTAGCCATAGGGAGATAGTGGGTCTGGGGTGTAGAGAGAGTGGAGCCGTAGGGAGAGAGCGGGTCTGGGGTGTGGAAAGATAGGAGCTGTAGGGAGAGAGCTGGTCTGGGGTGCAGAGAGAGTGGAGCTGTATGTAGACAGTGGGTCTGGGTGGGTACAGAGAGTAGAGTGGTAGGGAGAGAGCAGGCCTGGATTTCGAGAGAGTGGAGCTGTAGGGAGAGCGGGTCTGGGGTGTAGAGAGTGTGGATCTGTAGGGAGAGCGGTTTTGGGGTGGTGAGCCTGTGGAGCTGTAAGGAGAGAGCGGGTCATGGGGGTAGAGAGAATAGAGTGGTCGGAACAGAGCAGGCCTGGGTTTAGAGAGTGGAATTGTTGACAGAGATCAGGTCTGAGGTGTAAAGATAGTGGAGCTGTAGGAGAGAGCTAGTCTGGGGGGATAGGGAGAGTAGAGCTGTAGGGAGAGAGCGGGTATGTTGGTGGGGGTGTGCAGAGAGATTCGGGGGTAGGGAAAGAGCAGGCCTGGGTTTAGAGACAGTGCAGCTGTGGAGAGAGATAAGGTCTGAGGCTGAAAGAGAGTGGAGCTTTAGGTGGAGAGCGGGCCTGAGAAATCTATTTCAAAGGGGTTTTGAATGAAAGCAGGATGCAAAAATATTAGAAATCGCCAGCCAGCCCATTACTGGAATCTTGACAAATACAGGAGAGAGAGAAGTTTTGTTTCTACCCTCTTTGCAGGCTGGTTTCTAAACTGCCTGCACTGTTACCACACACAACCCTCTCACCTCGTCAGGAGCTAATTCAAATTCCCGATAGTCCAGGGCTCCTTTCCAGAACCATCCTGTTATTTTATGGCACACAATTTTCCAAGATAGCAAGATTCTAGAAATTCCACATTCTATTCCAGCGAACTTGCCTTTAAACAGTAGCCATGATCGTTTCTGAAGCAGCAGTCACATTTTAAAGCGACAGTCCAAGAAAAAAGAAAGCAACCAGCAGAGGGTTGATCATACACACAATCAGTAAACAAGTATTTATGCAAACACACATACGCAAATGATAATCATTTGGTTATGTACAAACATTAGCAAAATCAATAAAAAAGCGGTTATGTCCACACATGCACACAAAGAGTAAACAAGTGCCTATGGGCACACATAGACACAAACAAACGCTATCCAATTAGTTCCTCCAATGATCTTTCCAATTATCCCTGAAAACCACAGCCACTGTGCCCCGGTGGTGGAGGGAGTGAATGTTCCTGGATCGGGTGCCAATCAAGTGGGGCTGCTTTGTCTTGGATGGTGTCCTGCTTCCTGAGTAATGTTTGAACTGCACTCACTCTGGAAGTGGTTTCCCACCCATATTCAAATGAAACCTGTTTATCCCTGCTCACTCTATCAAAACACATCCCGATTCCAATGTCTCTTTTGTAACTTCCTTTTACCTGATATTATGATACTATTAAAAAAAACAGTCCCAGTTTCGTCAATGCCCCACGTGGCTGGAGTCCCTCATCCTTATAACCATTCTTGGAAATATCATCAACAGCCTCACCAGGGCCCTGCCCTGCTTTGTAAGATAACAAATCCAGAATTAGACACAGTACTCCAGCCGAGGCCGAACCAGTGAGTTATAACATGTTAGTGTGAAGTTCCTCCTCAGGAGAAATATCTTACTTTTCCTTTCAACAGCACACCCTTGTCCAGATAACTTGCATGTGTACCAATCTGTTAAAGAAGAGACTTTGTAATTGTCCCAGATTCCTTCCTCACGTCCGTCTATTTGTGATACACTCCACTTGCTTTCATGAGTGCATTTCCCACAAAACTCAATATGCTTGAGACCGTCCAGGACAAAACAACCCCATGTAATTGGCAGCAAATCCACAAATATTCACCCCCTGCACCACCGGCAGGCAGTAACAGCAGTGTGTACCATCTAGAACAAGCACTTGAGGAACTCATCAAGGCTCCTTAAACAGCACCTTCCTAACAGACGAGAGCTTACATCTAGAAGGACAAGGACAGCAGATACATGGGAACATCACAACCCGGAAGTTCTCCTCCAAGTGATTCACCATTCTGACTTGGACATAGATCAGCATTCCATACGTTTCGCTGGGTAAAAATCCTGCAACTCCTTCACTAAAGCACTGTTCTTGCACTCATATCATATGTCGAGCAGCCGTTCAAGAAGGCAGCTCAACACCACTTTCTCAAGGGGCAGTTATGGATGGACAATAAATGCTGGGCCAGCCCGTGAATGATTTAAAAAATAAAATATCACTCTTTCTCCGTTCTCTGTCACCAGGTCAATGTCGCATGCACTCTGGCACTGCCTTTATACCCCATAGGTTTTTGTTTCCATTAAATGTCTAACTAATGACGTCTGATCGCTCGCCTTTGGTAATAAGATCTAAAAAGCAAGGAACGGACGATCATCAGCACTTTCAGCTACTGCGGAAGTTGCCACGATCCAATTCAGCAGACATGTTTGCTTTGCTAATAAGATTCCCATGTCCCCTGTATTCTATGAACCGATACATTATTAACAGAACTTCCGCTATTTTTGCCCTACATCATGGCCTGCAGAAATTGAGCCAACAGCGTCATTCGACTGCCTGGCTGCAGTTAGAGTGTTTGTTCTATTTTCAAAGAAGGGTGAAACATTTACAAGCTTCAAGTCACTCCCGTATACAAGGAAGAATGAAAGATTACGATCAGTGTCTCCGCTAAGACCACCTCACTTCACTCAGCAAAACTCGTGCATCTCTCTTCTGACACAAGAGTGCAGGAACGAAATGGGTTAACTGAACCTGTTTGTTCCGTGCCTGTAATTAATGTCAGTCTCCATGGAATTTAACTGTGCCTCTGAAACGTGGCCCTCTTCTATTTATAAGTGGCGCCTTTCAAAGCGTTATCCCACATTAATATCGGGAGCATTCCATCCGCAACAAGCCGGGATCATCGGCTTAAAAGAGAGGCAGAGGGTAGGACAGAACCTGAGAACAATAGATTGGAATGTTACAACAATGGATCAGAACCTGAGAAGTATAAATTGGAATGTTGCAACAATGGATCAGAACCTGAGATGCTTAAATTGGAATGTTACAACAATGGATCAGGACCTGAGAAGAATACATTGGAAGGTTGCAACATTCAGCACGGCGCTTAACTTACTTTCTGCAGAAGATCATTGGGTAATATTAAATTGGCGCATTTTATGGGCGCTTTACGTTATTCAAGGAGTTTACTATCCAATTCTCGCTATTCTCGGTGTACCTGGTAAGTCTTCACATTCAGACATTAACTTGTGAAACATGTTTAACTTCATGACAGTGCTTGTCGTCTAAATTCTGGTGAGACAAAAGTCATTGTGTGAAGTTCTGATCACTAACTCCATTCCTGATCCACAGACCATACACCTCCTATCTGCTCATTTCTATGGATGTGAGTCATGGCTGAACTTGAGGGCTCAGCTGTCCCTCCCTTCTTTGAATTGTCAACGGGTTTGTCAGGCTTCTCCTCCGGCGGAGAGAATTGAATTGAGGCACAGACAAACTGCCAGCCCACTTTCCCATTTCAGACCCACAGGTGAGCAGATTTGCGCCACAATTTAGTCTCCTCAGTTTCTTCCCTAGACTGATTTTGGCCAACAGCCCCCAACAGACCAGAATGCAAGGCTCACTCCCTTTCCATTTTCCATGTCCCTACCTCCACGGCACCCACTGCCCCGGCACTGTCTCATCCCTGCTTGAGCACAGCATCCATGGCAAGCTGGAGTTGGGGTATGGGGTAGGGTGCAGTTGGGAAAAGCAGCTTCTCTAGTCTGTCCATGTATCCTACATTACTGGATACACTCTGGTAAATATCGCCTCTCTTCCCTCCCAAACCTTTATATCTTTCTGAAAGTGTGGCGCCCGATGTTTGAAACAACATACAGGGCGGGATCAAAATACGGCTTTATGTAGGTTTATTATACCACCGTACCTTGTGTTCACTCTGCCTCTATTAACACTGTGGTGGATCCCATTAGCTCTATTCAGAGCGTTCTTATCCTGTCCTGAGTTTTGTGCACAAACAGTCCTTGCACTGCCTCTGATTTGGACAACTGAGTTTCTATTGATTACATTATACTGGATTGTATCCTCTCCAATATTCTCCCATCCCTACCTCTCTTCCTTGTTTTTCAAACATTAAAATGTAACTGTGTTTTAGCTCGGTTTTAATGGGTTCAATATCTTCTTCTTGAGCTCGGTGTAGTATTTGGTCCGATATTGTTCCAGTCAAATGCCTAGAAATGTTCGGTTATACTAAAGGTGCTGAATTAATGTAAGTTGTTTTTGTTATTGCTTTTCAAATTCTCCACATATCAGGCAGAAACTGCAGCAAGGAACCAAATGCGATGCTTCAGATCGGTGAGCCTTGATAATGGAGGAGTTTTGGACCAATCAGAAACAGCCCTACCTCGGAATTTGAAGTCCCACTTTGATGTCCACTCCCAAAACTGTTGGACACAGGAGAACCCTGTCAGGAACCCAGGCAACCCAGATTGTTTGTTACCAGGACCAGGGCGAATAAATTAGAAGGACAGTGGAAGGGGGATTACACAGCTGGATGAAAAATTCCTGTCCAATCCAAAACTCAATGTTTAGCCTCCAGAATTGTGACAACTCAGTTACACCTGGGATGGTACGAAGGAGGAGAAGGTCGCTTAGATCTGATTGAGTGTAGGGGTCAACAGTTTTTAAGCCATTTAGGGAAAGGAAAACAGAATTTGCAATAGATTAAATTCAAATATTTCAGTAACAACTTTTTTTCGCTTAAATCTCTCCAGCCTTCCATATCATCTCTGGCTTTCCCTTGTCCGTTCAGGCTGCATCATGTTCACACAGCTCAGGAAAGAAGAGCACAATTCAACATTTCAGGACTTGCTAAATCAAACTGGTCACATTTCTCCCCAGCTAATTTCAATGCTTATCTTTCTTCCACACAGTTAATTTATTGTCAATTGTCATCCTATCTCGGGGAAACTGCGGTCTATCCAAATGTGTCTCTCGTTACCTGGTGGCCATGTCAGCGGCGGATCTACTGGTCATTATCCTTGACCTGATATTGAGACACATTCCGATCGTTTTTGGGGAAGAGTTTCGTTTCCTGTATTCTATCCCTGTGTGTAATATCCATGCCGTCTTCCTATATGCTGCCACTGACTGTTCCGTCTGGTTCACTGTCACTTTCACCTTTGATCGATTTGTGGCTATTTGTCACCAGAATCTGAAAAGTAAATATTGTACTGAGAAAACGGCGGCTATTGTTCTGGGAACAGTGACTGTGCTGAGTTGCTTAAAGAATATTATCTGGTACTTTATGCTCACAGGTCTGTATTTTCTCATGAACGCGCCCTGGTTTTGCGGTGTATCATTTGCTGTTCAGCTCTCTATGGTCTGGATAACTATAGAATTTCTCCATCACATTCTTACCCCCTTTGTCCCATTTTTCTTGATTCTGCTGCTCAATGTTCTCACCGTCAGACACATTTTAGTCAGCAGCAGAGCCCGCAGGAGACTCCGGGCTCACAGTAGTGGGGAGAGTCCCAGAGACCCAGAGATGGAGAGTCGAAGGAAATCCATCATTTTACTGTTTGTTATCTCGGCCAATTTCATCCTGTTGTGGGCATTGTTAATATTGTTTTCTATATGGAGCCGGATATCGTTATTGAGGAATATGCATGTTGACCTAGATTATATTGTGATGGAATTGGGATTCATGTTGCAGCTCCTGAGCTGCTGCACAAACACTGGGATTTACGCTGTGACCCAGACTAAGTTCAGGCAGCAGTTGAAGAATCTGCTGAAATATCCCTTTACACCAATTCTTCAATCCATTGAATGACTTTAACACGGACTGGCTGAGAATGACGTTTAGTTTTCCATTTAATTCTATGTTTCCATTGGTGGACGGGTTGTTTCTGTGCCGACAGCAGGCAAAAAGAGAAGGGTGGTGCTATTGTGGTTATGGTGAAAGAGCAAATGGACAGAGTCTGTTCAACATGATGTTGTTTTCCAGCCTTGCACAGGGGCCCATACTGACTGGAGCATAGAGAGGAAGTGTTGTGTCGTCAGTGATCCCGCCCACTCCTGGTTTCCATAGCAGCCAGGGCATCAACAACAAGTAGGGTGGTGGCTATCACTGGCCGGGGAGGGATAAGACGGATGCATGGGTTTGGCGGTATTCCAGGCACACCAGGGCAGGAGAGAGGAAGAATGTAACACTTGGTGCATGAGATGTGGTGGTGTAGCGACGTGATATAACAAGTATAGATTGCGAGGAATGGTGATATAACGGGCTTTTATCTCAGTACTGACCCTCTAAATGTGCAGCAGTACCTCAGTATCGACATATGACATTGATCAGAACCCTGATTCTGCGACAATGTCTCTCCCCCACTCACCCTCCCACAGTGCTGGCATTCACTCAAAGATGCTTCTTTTACAGTGCAGTGCTCCCTCAGTACTGACCGTCCGAAAATGCAGCACTTCCTGAATATTGAACTTTCAACAGTGCAGCAATCACTCACTACTGACCCTCTGATAGTGAATACTCCCTCAACACTGAGCCTCCAGCAGTGCAGCACTCCCTCATTACTGACCATTTGACAGTAGAGCACTCTCCTAATGCTGACCCTCCAACAGTGCAGCACTACCTCGCTACTGACCATCTGATGGTGCAGCACTCCCTCAGAGGTACCCCGATAACACTTCCTCAGTATTGACCCTCTGGCAGTTCAGCACTCCCTCAGTATTAACTTGAAGACAATGCAGCACTCCATCAGTACTCCCCTTCTGACAGTACTGCATTCGCCCTGTACTAACATTCCAGAAGTGCAACAATCCCTCAGCATTTTCCATCTGATAGTACAGCACTCCCGCAATACTGACCCCCCAGCAATCCAACAATCCCTCAGTACTGACGATCTGATTATGCAGCGCTTCCTCAGTGCTCCCCTCGCGGACTTTGCATCGCTCCCTCAGTACTCATCCTCTGCCAGTTCAGCACGCTCTCAGTACCGACCACCCAAAATGCATTCTTTCAGCAATGAACCACTGACAGTGTGGTGCACCCTCAGACTGACCCTCCGATAGTACATCACTCCTCTGTGCTGACCCTCTGACAGTGCAGCACTCCTTCTATACTGACCCTTTGACAGCACAGCTTTTCATCAGTACGGCCTCTCCCATGGATCAGAACTCCATCAGAACTGACCATCTCACAGTGCAGCACTCAAAAAATGCTGATGCCCCAACACTGCAGATTCCCTTCTTTACTGCCCCGCCTTTATATCAGCTCTCACTGTCTATGACCCCCTTATCAGTGCATCAATGTCTAAATACTGACCCTCCCACAGTGCAGCAATACCTCAATACTGAACCACTGACAGTGCAGCACCAGCTCAATACACACACTTCGAGAGTGCAGCACTGCCTCAGTACTGACTATCCGATAGTGTGCCACTCCCGCAGCACTGAGCCTCCGACAGGGTAGCTCTCCATCTTTCCTAACCCACCGACTGTGCAGCACTCTCTAATTCTCCACCTTCCAATAGTTCATATTCTCCAACCACTCAGCCTACAGCCTTTGATGGAAGATAGAAATAGTGAGGTTGAATATGATTCGAACATTTTACTTTAGAATTGAATCAGCGGTCACTCTTTGTTAAGGTGTAGAAAACGGATAAAAGCTTCACACAGGATACTTTTCACATTCAGGTACATCAAAGTACCATTGGAACATGTCCTCATGTTGTGACAATTCACTGAAATTTCAAAAGCCCTTTTCGCAATCCAGTTACAGATATGGGCAATCTCCAGGAAAAAAAATCATCAGAATATGTTAATTCTGTCTATGTGATAAAGTTTCAACATTTAGCAAAAGCATAATAAAACGATAGTAACATTAAAAAAAATAAGTTAGTGTGCACTTTGGAGTTATTGATGTTTTAACAAAGAATCCTGATAACCTGGTCATGTATATCACTAAGTCCTACTGGAATATATTCATTTCGAAGTGAACATGATCAGAAAGCTTTCTGAACGTCCGTTGCCGCGGGGATATAGCCTTTCAATAATCTAATTGGAAATACATATATATATATATATTATGTATATATATATATTATAAGAACATTCTGTGAAAAGTTTATAAAGTGGATTAGAATAATACAGATGATGCGAATACTGAAACAAGGTAAACTGGTTGTAAGCGTTGTTATTAGAACATATTACAAACATTTATTGAACATAAAAGCTCTCACAGTGACCATAGAGTGAGACCGTCCACAACAATTAAACCATTATGAAAAGCAGTGAATAATAGAACCTTAAGATAAAAGAGCTTATTCGAAGAAGCAACACTACGGTTGCTAAGGACAATGTAATTCAATCAAAATTGACAGATAGATAGGAAATCATACCACTGAAAAGCCAGCAGTGTTGAAATTCTGCTTCTCACTAGAGCTGTCTACGTGGCTGATCATTTCAAACTTCATTGCGCTGACCATTATCAGCTCACTCTTCTTGTTCCTTAAGGCAACAATTTGCTTTAAAGCTTAATGCACAATTACAAGATATTTCTGACTGTAGCATTGACTAGTTTTATGTTCTGGATTCTATATTAGAATTAAGATTATGCTTTCCATCTTTGTATATGTTTAACGTTCCATGTACTGAACTATTTAAAGTGTTTTGCAAGTTCTGGCTCTTGAATAAACGTTTAAATAAGACAGGAAACAGAATGCCTCACACAATATTCTGTACACGACTTCACACAGCTCAACACTGCACGTTCCTGACGAGGGAAATAATTTTTATAACGAGAGCCACGGACCAGTGTAATATCCATGTATTTGTACCATAGCTGAGCATTATATTGTTTTCAAAGAATAATCTGGATGAAGAGTACGATCGCTGTTGGAATCCTTCACTGAGGGTGTGGTGGATCATTTCTTCAGTCACCAAGCACGAGTATGTGAGAGGTGGATATTTTAAACTCAGGTGAAGATAATTTTCAGACAAGATGTCGTGATCTGGAACAACCCCTTAAGGATGAAGGTTGTAATCCACATAAGGCAATGCATGATTGCAGCGCTCACTCAGCAATGACCATTTGACAGTGCACTGCCCCCTCAGTACAGAGTCACTGACAGTGAGTCACTCCCTCAGTACTGACACTCGGTTTGTGCAGCACTCCCTCATTACTGACCCTCTGACAGTCCCCCGCCCCCCTCAATTAGCACTCACCCCCTCCTCCACGTTTTTACACAATAAGGTAGTCGTGTATTCAACGGACTGACATGTTCTCACTGTTAAAGTTCTGGACACCTGAAACAATAAGAGAATCACAGAATCGCAGAATTGCGACTGAGCAGAAAGAGGCCATTGGCCCATCGTGTCTAAACCTGCCGCCCGAATGAGCATCATGGCTCAGTGCCATCCTCCTGACTTGTCCCTGTAACTCTTCATATGTTGTCCATATAAATAATCATGTAATTGCCTCTCGAATGCCTCGATTGAACCTGAACCCACCAAACTTCCAGTCTGTCCACTGCAGTCCAGAACCATTCTATTTGAATAAGACATTCTTTCCTTTCAACCCAGATATAACCGGGCGGATTAGAAAGGTCACGGGTACTGAAACAATGGATGATCTCTCTCATAGTGAAATCAGGATCGACCCCGACTGCCCCTCCATTTTGTTTGATATCTAAAGAGTAAGTGCCGATGACACCATTGAGCGAGCTGGTTGGGAAGATTCTTAGCTCTGAGACTGTAGGGATTTAGTCAGCACTCATCATCTAAAACAAAATCAGCAACTGATGGAGCAAATCAAAACAAGCACATATATCAAACATGTTTAACTATTTATTTTCTAGTAGGATCTCCTGTTGATCAGGTCCCCACAGTAATATTCTTACTGGAGGATATGGACTGTAACTGAGCAACACTCACATAGAAGCTGCCGTTGGACTATTTTGGTGTCAAGTGAGGAGATTCAACGTCATTTCTCCAAATTCCACCCCCTAACCCGCACTTCACAATTGAAGGTCGCTTGGGTGAGTCACTGAATGGCTTCTTTACTTGAGTGTAATTCAGAGCTTTTATGAGAAACACAGAGGGTAGGAATTCTTACCATCAGCTGCATCTGGGCGGATGTTATCCTGATTTAAAACTCATGGTAGGCATGCTTTATGTGGGCAGAGCAATGTAGGAGTTGGGGACATATGTGAAATATGGGATCTTATGTTCTGTAAAGACAAGAAAATGTACAAAGGTTTATTGAAGGAATAAAAAAGTCCCTCTTGAGCTTTTAACATTTAAAGTGGTTCAGCAGCAGCCTCATGGCCCCCAAGTCAAAAGGGCTTTGGTTTAAATCTCACTTTATATAATTTAGGCTGACACTTCAGTGAATTACTGAGGGAGTGTGACAGTGTCAGACGTGCAGGCTTTCAAATGAGACTTTAAACCGAGGCCCTGCAAGCTCTCACAGGTGGGCATCAAAGATCCCAATGGCACTCTGTGCGTCCCTGTGTAGAGATGGGGGTTGCAATCATTTCACTCAGGGCCGGCGGTGAAAAAGTACTTTTTTGAACTTTTGGAGCTAAATTAGTTCAAGCGTCATGAATTAGCACTGCGGGTCTGTAACGTCCATATGTTTCTTCATATCAGTGAAATATTTTCAATTTAAGGATGTGTAAACTACCGGTCTATTTGACAAGATACCAGAAGATGCCAGGTCACCGTGGAGATGGTTGGAGTTTCGGGAGATTCTCTGGTTTCAACTGATCTGCCAGTTTGCTGAAATTGTTTAGCTGCATCTGGGACAGGCACAGTGAGGCAATCCCCAACCAGATTGTGACACAAGTATATTCTTCCTTTAATGTGGGGGCCTGACAGCACCAAATGGCACAGGCGCCTCTTTCCTGAATGCTGCTATGACTCCAAAAGTATACTTTTTAACAATTTTATCAACGTGCATGTTCACTTCACAGGCCTGAAAGGTGGACAGGTACTGTTTCTGCAACGTTAGGTGTAGAGGTCGTGTATGTGCTGGCATGAATTTTACCAAATTCGCTAGATTCTGGAAAGGTCCCATCAGACCTGAAATCAATAAATTTAACCCTTCTATTCAAGAAGGGAGAGAGCAGAAATCAGGGAATGATAGGGAAGTTACCTTGATGCCGGACATGGGGAAAGTGTTAGAATTGATCGTCAACCGTGTTCTCGCTGGCCACTTCGAAAAACTAAAGTTAACGGGAGAGAGTCAGCATGGTTTTATGCAAGAGGACTCATGGTGAACCAATTTATTTGATGCTGCAACTTGCACCATGGATAAAGGGGAACCTGTAGATCTGCTGTGCTCGGGTTTTCAGAAGGCATTTGATAAGCTGCTACATAAAAAGTGTTTGCTGAAAACATAAGCTCAGCATATCGGGGGGTCACACAGTAACATGGACAGAACATTGGCTGGCTAGAACATTGGGAGGTGTAGGGCATGAGGCTCTTTTACCAGAGCATGGGCGGGACATGTTGATCCAATGTGAGAGCGGGAGCGAGGCCTGTTGCTCCATTGTCACAGCTGGCGCGGGTCCTTTGATTCATTGCCAGAGTGGATGCGGGGCCTGTTGCACTTTTTCCAGAGCGAGATGGGGCCTGTTGCTCTATTGGTAGATCTGAGGTGTGGCCTGCTGCTTCCTGGTCGGAGCGGAGGAGGGGCCTGTTGCTCCATTGTCAGAACAGAGGTGTGGCCTGCTGCTTCCTGGTCGAAGTGGAGGAGGGGCCTGTTGCTCCATTGTCAGAGCGGAGATGTGGCCTGCTGCTTGCTGGTCGGAGTGGAGGAGTGGCCTGTTGCTCATTGTCAGAGCGGAGGTGTGCCCTGCTGCTTCCTGATCGGAGTGGAGGATGGGCCTGTTGCTCCATTGTCAGAGCGGAGGTGTGGCCTGCTGCTTCCTGGTCAGAGTGGAGGAGGGGCCTGTTGCTCCATTGTCAGAGTGGAGGTGTGGCCTGCTGCTCCCTGGTCGCAGTGAAGGAGGGGCCTGTTGCTCCATTGTCAGAGCGGAGGTGTGGCCTGCTGCTTCCTGGTCGGAGTGGAGGAGGGGCCTGTTGCTCCATTGTCAGAGCGGAGGTGTGGCCTGCTGCATCCTGGTCGGAGTGGAGGAGGGGCCTGTTGCTCTATTGGTAGATCTGAGGTGTGGCCTGCTGCTTTCTGGTCGGAGTGCAGGAGGGGCCTGTTGCTCCATTGTCAGAGGGGAGGTGTGGCCTGCTGCTTCCTGATCGGAGTGGAGGAGGGGCCTGTTGCTGCATTGTCAGAGCGGAGGTGTGGCCTGCTGCTCCCTGGTCGGAGTGGAGGTGGGGCCTGTTGCTCCATTGTCAGATCGGAGGTGTGCTCTGCTGCTTCATGGTCGGAGTGGAGGAGTGGCCTGTTGCTCCATTGTAAGAACGGAGGCGTGGCCTGCTGCTTCCTGTTCGGAGTGGAGGAGGGGCCTGTTGCTCCATTGTCAGAGCAGAGGTGTGGCCTGCTGCTTCCTGGTCGGAGTGGAGGAGGGGCCTGTGCTGCATTGTCAGAGCGGAGGTGTGGCCTGCTGCTCCCTGGTCGGAGCAGAGGCGGGGCCTGTTGCTCCATTGTCAGATCGGAGGTGTGGCCTGCTGCTTCCTGGTCAGAGTGGAGGAGGGTCCTGTTGCTCCATTGTCGAGCAGAGGCGTGGCCTGCTGCTCCCTGGTCGGAGTGGAGGCGGGGCCTGTTGCTCCATTGTCTGAGCGGAGGTGTGGCCTGCTGCTTCCTGGTCGGAGCGGGTGCGGGGCTCTTGCTCCATTGTTAGAGTGGAGGTGTGGCGCTGCTTCCTGGTCGGAGCGGGTGCGGGGCTCTTGCTCCATTGTTAGAGTGGAGGTGTGGCCTGCTGCTTCCTGGTCGGAGTGGAGGAGGAGCCTGTTGCTCCATTGTCAGAGCGGAGGTGCGTCCTGCTGCTCCCTGGTCGGAGCGGAGGAGGGACCTGTTGCTCCATTGTCAGAGCGGAGGTGTGTCCTGCTGCTTCCTTGTCGGAGTGGAGGAGGGGCCTGTTGCTGCATTGTCAGAGTGGAGGTGTGGCCTGCTGCTTCCTGGTCGGAGTGGAGGAGGAGCCTGTTGCTCCATTTTTGGGCCTGTAGCAGGACCTATTGCTTCAGTGTCAGAGGAGAAGCGGGGCATGATGCGCCATTGCTCCATGCAGGCGGGGCATTTTGCTCTAGTTTGGAAGTGGAGGCGGGGCCTGTTCCTATATTTTTCATAAACTCACAATCTTCCCCCTCCCTGTGAAACACACTGACGCTCTCGCCCCCTCTGAATGACAAGCACTTACACGCTCTTCCTCTCTGTGTCTCGCACACACTTACCCTCACCCCACTCTCTGCGACACACACTCACACTCTCCCACCCTCTATGTCACGCACACTCGCACTCACCCCTTCCCTTTTTCATAGACATTCACGCTGTCGCCCACTCTCAATGACAAGCCCTCGCACGCATGCACTCTCCCCTCTCACTGTCACACACACTCACACTATCCAACCCTCTCTGTCACACCTACTCACACTTTCCCCCTCTCTGTCATGCATACTCACAATCACTTCCTCTCTCCGTCACACACACTCACACTCTATACCCTCCCTGTGATAAAAAATTGCACTCTCCCCCTCCCTCTGCCATACACAAACACACTCGCCCCCTCACTATAATGCACACCTACGCTCTCTCCCCTCCCTGCGATACACAATCACAATCTCGTCCTCTCTATATGACAAGCACTTACACTCTCTCCCTGTCTCTGTCACACACACTCACACTCTCCCCTTCACTCTCGCCCCCTCTTTGTGAAAAGCACTCACACTCTCTCCCTTTGTTTGTTGCACACACGCACAAACTCTCTCTTACATGTTGACATACTCTCTGTCTCTCTGAACACACAGACAGGCTCGCACACGCTCCCTCGCACAAGTGAACACTCTCTCTCTCTATCTGTCAAACACACGTGCACTATCCGCTTCTCTCTCTCACACACATTACACTATCCCGCTCTCTCTGTTGCTCACACTCAAACTATCCGCTTCTCTCTGCCTTACACACTTATACTCCCCCTCTGTGTGACATACACACACACTCTCCTCTCTCTCTATGACAAGCACTCACATTCTCTCCCTCTGTCAAACACACGCTGACCCTCTCTCTGTCAAATGCATTCACACTCTCTGACACTCTGTAACACACAAACACACTCCCCCACTTATACACTCACCCTGACTCCTGCAGTCACGGACACTCACATCCTCTGCATCTCCGTCAGAAACACTCACACTTAGTCCCTCTCTCATACACACACATTCACGTGGTCTCTCTGACACAAACATTCACACTCTCTCTCCCTTTCTGTAACACACACTCAGGCTCTCCTCCTCTCTCTTTGACAACCACTCACACCTTATCCATCTGTCACAAACATTCACAATATCTACCTCCCTCCATCACAAAAAATCACAGCCTCTCCCTCTCTCTGTCACAATAAAATCACACTTTCTCCCTCTCTCTGTCACACAGTCTCTGTCTCTCCCTCTCTCTGTTACACACACTCACACCCACTCCCTCTCTGTGACAAGAACTCACAGTCTCTCCCTCTGTCACAAACATTCACACTCTCTCCCTCTCTCTGTCACACGTACTCTGACTCCCCTCTCTCTCTGCTACATACACTCATGGTCTCTCCCGCTGGCATGTACATTTACACTCTCTCCGTCATATACACTCAGCCACTCCCCCTCTCTGTGCGACGTGCACTCACAGTATCTATCTCTGTCACAATCATTCACTCTCTCTCTCTGTCACAACTCCACTATTTGCCAATGTTCTACATCTCAGTTCTTTCTTTACACTACTCCGTCCCTCTAAAACTCTCACATGTCCCAGCTGGACCACGTAAATGGACGACATCAGTTTGGTGTAAGAAGAATTGGATTGACAGGTTTAACAGAACCTGTTTGTTCTGTGGCTGGAATTAATGTCAGTCTCCATGGACCCTTCCCGAAACTCTTAAGGAGGGTGACTCCTCAAAATGTTAGCTCATCGTGTCAGCGGCATCTTCAGCCCTTATTAACAGAGATCTGCAGATCCAAGAGAGGTAGAGACTATATCATGGGGACAGTGAAAGCTGGTGGTTTTGCGTTTTTGGGAGAGGGGGAATGTGGCGCATCGCTCTGGAATCAGTGAGAGGCAGGGCCTGTTGCAATGGATGCAGAGTGGGACATTCCCCCCTGGCTCGGCAGGCAGAGGGTGTAGTGGAGACTTTGCATCTGGTAACAGCGTGGGGACAGAGCAAAGCTAGCACCTGCGTTCATGGTCACTGGACGGGCCTCGACCTACTCCAAATCCTGGTTTCAGCTTTTTCCCTCTAGTGCACTTAAAATTGAGCCTAGATGTGGAGGGCGGTAGACTGGCGTGGTTAAATGCCAACTCCTTCCTGCAAGGAAATAAGAACAGGAAGAGGGAAAACGTACCAGGTAGACTGGGGCGAGCTTGCTCCTGCTACACATTCACTGGGGCAGATAAAGATATACCAGGAAGATGGAGGGATGGGGGTTGTGAGCACTGTGGGTTTCCGATATAAAGATCTCTAACAAACAATTCTCTATGTTGCATGTGCTTTCAAATTATTTGTTTCCATTTGGAAAGAATCAGTGTGAGAAACTTGGAAAATTTTATTTGAAACGTATGGAAACTTTTAGCAAGATGCATTGTGTGGGGTTATGCATTGATTTTGTATTGAAGCGAAATTACAGAATGGAGCAAAATTTACCTACCCCCATTCTGAATGGGATTAGAGAATGATAAGTGTACCTAATGTGTACATAGCAGTCTGAAATAATCCCCAACTAACATCCCCAGTCAGTAACTCCAATGAGGAATGAGGAGGGAGTTCATATCCAGGGACACGTGGTGAAAGAGTGAATGCACCACCCAAATGAACTGTGTACCCTGCTGTAAACTTCAATCCCTTACAATATTATTCAATATTCACAGTTACTCAATCTGTTTCCAGATGCACCCATGCAGTAAGTGAACTTCTCTGAGACTGGCAGAGAGCAGCGCCTGTAGTGGCGCTGAGTGGCCAGCAGGGGGGGGGGGATTGTATCACTTTAATCTCAAGACTGTAAACGGAATGAGAAGAGGCTTTTACCCTGGGAGCTGGGAATGTGGAATCAACTCAGCACTCATACAGACAGGGTGTGGTGGGAAGGGAGAGAGAAGAAACAGAGAGTGTGAAACAGAGGTATAGAGAGAGTTAGTTAGAGAGAGTCATCAAGGGGGAAATTGCAACAGAGAGATACAAGGGCAGTGGCAAAGTGAGAGAGCGGCAGAGAGAGACGGATAGAGAAATACACATTGCACAAGGTATTGACAAAGGGAGGGCGTGAGACAGGCAGAATCAAATGGAAAGAGAGAGAGAGAAAGAAAAATGATTAAGAGAGCAAGAGAGTGAAAGAGAGTCACAGTGACTGAGAGTCACAGAGGCTGAGAGAGACAAACGGAGTTGAGAGAGAAATAATGGGAGACAGCCAGAGAGAAAGATTAAGAGGCAGAGAGACATCTACAGGCTGCCAGAGGCAGAGATAGCGAGAGCGCGGGAGATAGAGTGAGAGAGATAGAGCAACAGAACAGGATAGGCAGAGCGAGGAGAGAGCAAGGGAGAGGTAGAAGGAGAGTCAGAGGATGAGAATGAGAGGCAGAGCGGGATGGAGGCTGGGAAATAGAGGGCGACTCAGAGTGAAGCAGAGAGTGAGACAGCGAGACAGGCCCGGGCAAAGGCAGAGACAACAAAGGGGATGCAAAGAAAGGAAGAGAGGCAGGGATAGAAATAGATTGAAAGAGTGGGACAGAGATAACTACAGACAGGGAGAGCAGGAAAATCACTGAAAAAATCAGGGACAGACCTCACGGGAGAGGGAGAGAAAGGGAGATAGAGAGTCAGGGAGAGGGAAAGAGAGATTAAGAGATGGAAAAATAATAAGCACGAGAGACAGAGAGATAAAGAGAGAGGGTTGGAGAGAAAGGGGAGGCAGGGGCAGAGAGAGACTGATGAAATGAGACAGAGACAAAGCGAGAGACTTTGATCGGGCGTCATACAGAAAGAGTAGAGACAGAGAATGAGAGGGGCGGCCACAGAAATGGAGGCCGAGAGATTCAGCGAGAGAGAGAGAATGTGAGGGAGGGAGAGATAGAGAGGGAGAAATGAAAAGGAAGACTGAGGCAGACATATTGACAGAGGGAGCCAGAGGCTGAGGGATAGGCCGACAGTGATTGAGGGAGACAGATAGAAAGAGACAAGAAAACAGACATAGAGAGATAGACAGCACACACACGGAGTGGCAGAGACAGAGATAGAGAGAGAGTTAAAGAGAGACAGAGATGCAGAGACGGTCAGAGAGATACAGAGAGAAAGGCATCGAGGGTGAGATGGTGACAGATAGGGAAAGAGAGAGGAAGAGAGTGAGAGAACTAGAGATGTAAAGGACGTTCTTTTTCTTGGACTGTCGCTTTAAAACTGGACTGCGGCTTGAAAAACCAGCATGGCTACTGTTTAAAGGCTAATTCAGTGCAATGGAATGAAGAATATCCACAAACTTACTATCGTGGGAAATAGCGTGTCATAAAAGAAGACGATGGTTCTGGAAAGGATCCCTGGATAACAGTTCTGTTGAAGGGTCATGAGGACTCCAAATGTCCACTGTGACCCTCCCCATCAATGATGCCAGAGCGGCTGAGTTTTTCCAGGTATTTCTGTTTTTGATTGTGTTCTGGATTTCCAGCCTCCGCAGTTCTTTGCTTTTATCCCTGGACTAATGGGAATTGCCTGACGCCAACATTTGAATTATCTTCTGACCAGGTGACAGGGTTTTGTGGGGTAACAGTGCTGGCAGTTCAGATCCTAGCCTGCAAAGAGGGGAGATGTAGAACTTCTCTCTCCTGTGTTTTTTTAAGATTGCAGTATGCAGCTAGCTGGCTATTTCTCACAATTTGCAACCTGCTTTCTCTGAAAACCTTTGTAAAAAAGCAAAGGGGGAGGGGGCGGGGGTAATCACCAGTAGAGACTTGAAAAGCAAGGTTTTCAACCAGTGAGCAGCAGAGGGAAGATGCTGAGTGACCAGCTCGTGTCATTAACAAAAAACACGCAAGGAATTTGGATGATCTCAATCAAAAGCAACCCATTTAAGGCTGTACTCCCGGTTGGTGTTATTGAACAGCTTTACCTCACCCCTTAAATTCCATTCTTTTAATTTCGTGTGTGTGTCTGTGCGTGTGTTTGTGCCTTTTGTTTGTGTGAGCGTGTGTTTGTGTGTGTGTTTGTGTGTGTGTGTCTGTGTGATTGTGTGTGTGTTTGTCTGTGTGTGTGTGTGTGTGTGTGCCTATGTGTTTGTGTGTGTGTTTGTGTGTGTGTGCCTGTGTGTTTGTGTGTGTTTGTGTGTGTGTGCCTATGTGTTTGTGTGTGTGTGCCTGTGTGTTTGTGTGTGTGTGTGTGCGTGTGTTTGCGTGTGTGTGTGTGTGTGTGTGTGTGTGTGTGTGTGTGTGTGTGTGTGTGTGTGTGTGTGTGTTTGTGTGTGTGTGTACAGGGGTTTAAGAAGGGGTGGAGTTTGAGTTATTGAGTTAGAAGTTGGCAATTCACATTTGTTTCTTTTGCAACTTGTTAAAAGCAGTTTTTTTCAATAAATAGTTCTTTACTTCTTAGTTTACAAACCTGGTGCTGGTATTCATTTAATCAAGATTAAACATTAAAACAGAATTGGGGCAATGTGGTCGTTTTGCCAAACTTTTCACAATATTCAAGGCTCTGGGAAAAGTGGGACTTCATAATATAGAACACTATCCCCATTGATCGTGACAGCAGACAGAGATAGAGATACAGGCAGAGGGAGATGAAGGGAGAGACAGAGAAAGACATATAGAGAGACACAGAGAGACAGAGGGGAAGGCCGAGAAAGGGAACAAAGGAAAGAAGGACAGAGGGAGGAGGAGCCATGAACATAAACAGATTTAGAGGCAGACATATCTGGGGAGTGTGTGTGAGAAAGAGAGCAAGAGAGAGAGACCACGAGAGAGAGAGAGAGAGTGACGAATAGGCTACAAGGATAGATATACATAGTGTGAGATAGAGTGACTTCGAGAGGGAGAGGGACCTTCAGAGCAACAGAGCGAGGAGCAGTGAGAGCAAGAGAGTGAGTGAGAGCAAGACGGACAGTTGGGGAAAAAAGTTCAGGCAGTTGAGGGAGAGAGAGAGCGACAGAGACAGAAGGGAAGTGAGAGAGGGAGCCATGGTGAGGGGGAGAGAGACGTAGAGAAATGAAGGCATGGAGGGAGGTTGAGAGGCAGAAAGCGACAGAGAGAAATTGAAAAGAATTGAGAGAGAGTGAAAGTGAGTGAGAGTGGGGAAGGGAGATGGAGAGGGAAAGTGTGAGACGCAACGGGAGATTGAGAGGGAGGCATAGATATAGTTCGTGAGAGAGATGTTCTTACACACAGAGAGTGTGAGAGAAAAGGTTAGAAGGGGAGAGAGAAAGACAGGGAAAGAGGGGCAGAAAGGCAGAACATTACTGCACCACAGAATGAGGGAGAGCCACTTAGAAATGGAGAGTTTCTGATTGAAAGATCAAGAGAGAAGGCCTGAAAGAAGAATAGGGAGAGAGACAGACACAGAATGGAGACAGAGGTTAAGAGAGAGAAAGTTGCAAGCAGGAGAGAAAGAGGAAGAGAGAGGGAGTGAAGTAAATTAAGGGAGAGAGGGATATTGAGAGAGAGCGAGGAGTATTGAGAGAAAGAGAGAGAGAGAGACAGACAGAGAGGTGGGGGAAACAGGGCGAAAGAGGCAGAGAGAGAGAGAGATATGTAATGACACAGAGATTGCTACACACAGGGAGAGACCGGGGGGAGAGAGAGACAGAGAAAGGGAAAGAGGCAAAGAGAGACATAAGGCGAGGGAGAAAAAGGGAGTGAGAAAGGGAGAGATAGATAGTAACAGATAGAGAAAGAGATGGGGAGAGGTGCAGAGATAAAGAGAGTGAAGCGTCCTGATGGGGATAACTGGGGAGATTGTAGGGGAAACAAGACACAGAGTCTCGGGGGTTGGTGTCAGTCATAAGTTGAGGTACAGTGAGGTTGTGGGGTTACGTTACATAGTCTGAAAAACATTCCTCCTCTGCTCATCCTGCCTCCTGCGATACTGACACATGGAGAGGGGTGGTGGAAGTTTAACCATGCCCAAAATCTTCCATACCAGGTCCGCTTCCACACCAGGGCCGTGGGAGCCGTTTATAACGTTAACACCATAATCTAACAATGAAGGTGAGGGGACTGTGCTCTGAGGAGAGATAGAGTAGTATGGCATAATATTCCCCAGAGGTTAGCGTGATGATATACACACTGAAACATATAACTTTTTTTCCTGAGCTGGACACTGCAGATGTTCCTTAGGAAAGACATTTTCAAGATTTCATGACGGTCAAAAGCTTTCAGTTCTGGCACCATCATCCTGATTCTTTCTTCTTGTTCCCCAGTATTGCTATGTCCCTTGTATGTTATGTTTACTTGACCTTTTTAAAAATATTTGTCGATGTGATTTTCATGGCGCTTGCAAAACCAACATTTGTTGCACATCCCAAATTGCCCCTGAGCTGACTGCTTTGTTAGACTGTTTCAGTGACCAGTTAAGAGTCAACAGCAATACTGTGGACTTGGAGTCACTTGTAGGTCCGATAAGGACAGCAGATTTCCTTCTCTGGAGGTCATTTCTGAACAACATGGGTTTTCCAGTCTTGACAACATCCTTGTAAATCTCCTCTGTTCCCTCTCTAGTGCTGTTCCAGCCTTTCTGTAACGATGTGACCAGAAATGCGCATCGACTCATCAAGCAAATCACTTGATGCCCCTTCTTAACCAGATTTTTTAGCAGGCGTGATACCTTCAGCTAATTGCGGACATTCACCTCAATGCCCCTCACTTCCTGAACACCTCTCATTATGCTGCTATTTGCCTTGTAAACCTTTCCGTTGTTTAACTTCCCGAAGACTTCACCTCAAACTTCACGGGCTTTGATTGTATTCGTCACTTTTCTGCGTCTCTGCCCAGTCCATTGATATCTTCTCCCAGTCTACAAAAATCCTCTCCACTATCTACCACGCGGCCGGTGTACATTTTTTGTGATATCTGCAAATTTCTTGATCACACACACCTGCATTTATGCCCGTATCATTAATATATACCACAATATTGGAGGGGAGCTCAAATTGAGACGTGTGTAATTCCAGAGTAAACAACCTTCTGGTCCCAAAATGACCATAACCCATGATGCTTTGTTTCGTGCTGTTGGGCCTAAATTTTGTATCAAGCTTGCCCATCCCCCTGGATCATCAGTGATTTTTGTTTTCACCAGCCCTGATTTCTGTGACCATGTCAAAAGCCTTGAATAAATCCATCTAGACCGCACCAAATGCGCAATGACAGTTTGACATAAGTTGATATGTCTATAAAGATTTTCACTGAAGTGGCTTCAGATGTTATCGAACTCCTTACTCAGAGTTCCATCAAACAATGATCACCTCTCTAATCTCACACTGAACTTGTGCCTGTTTTCACACTCCTGTCATTGTTGGTGGAAGCTGTGCAATACTGAGCTCGCTCTTATTGAACCCCGGATCATTTCCTCCCTCTGACCAGAGGAATATACAAACGTCAGGAGTGGGTGCGATTGTACCACATAAATCGCAGGATAGAAAAACAGGTTGGAGGAACAGAGGCTTTGACATTTTTAAAAATCATTCGCCCCAAAATAAAACATCACCCAAAGCACACAGATGGGCTGCTACAACACAGCTGATGGTAAATGCTGACTTGTTAAAATCCGAAAGGGAACATTAAACAACTGCCACACTTTGTTTAGAGGTCTGTATAGAATTTGAGATGCTTACCTGTAAAAAAGTAATAATAATACCACCAAGCACTCAAAGCTTTTATAAAGCTAAATTAAACATTTATTACCAATATTAATGATTTCAAATGCACACTGTCACACTGAACAGAGAGACCACACTGAACACAGAGCTCACACTGAACACAGAGCTCACTCTGAACACAGAGCTCACACTGAACACAAAGCTCACACTGAACACAGAGCCCACACTGAACACAGAGCCCACACTGAACACAGAGCTCACACTGAATACAGAGCCCACACTGAACACAGAGCTCACACTGAACACAGAGCCCACACTGAACACAGAGCCCACACTGAACACAGAGCCCACACTGAATACAGAGCCCACACTGAACACAGAGCTCACACTGAACACAGAGACCACACTGAATACAGAGCCCACACTGAACACAGAGCTCACACTGAACACAGAGACCACACTGAACACAGAGCCCACACTGAACACAGAGACAACACTGAACACAGAGCCCACACTGAACACAGAGCCCACACTGAACACAGAGCCCACACTGAACACAGAGCTCACACTGAACACAGAGCCCACACTGAACACAGAGCCCACACTGAACACAGAGTCCAACACTGAACACAGAGCCCACACTGAACACAGAGCCCACACTGAACACAGAGCCCACACTGAACACAGAGCCCACACTGAACACAGAGCTCACACTGAACACAGAGCCCACACTAAACACAGAGCTCACACTGAACAAAGATCCCAGACTGAACACAGAGCTCACACTGAACACAGAGCCCACACTGAACACAGAGCCCACAGTGAACACAGAGCCCACACTGAACACAGAGCCCACACTGAACACAGAGCCCACACGGAACACAGTGCCCACACTGAACACAGAGCACACTCTGAACACAGAGCCCACACTGAACACAGAGCCCACACTGAACACAGAGCTCACACTGAACTCAGAGCCCACAATGAACACAGAGCCCACAATGAACACAGAGCCCACACTGAACACAGAGCCAACACTGAACACAGAGCCCACACTGAACACAGAGCCCACACTGAACACAGAGCTCACACTGAACACAGAGCCCACACTGAACACAGAGCCCACACTGAACACAGAGCCAACACTGAATACAGAGCCCACACTGAGCACAGAGCCCACACTGAGCACAGAGCCCACATTGAAAAAAGTGACCTCACAAAATATCCTTAGTTAGCACCTTTCCAGCCCACAACCGCTACCATCTAGAAGTACAAGGGCAGCAGATAATGGGATCACCACCACCTGGAATCCCACATCCCACGAATGAACTGTAAAAGGTGATATTTCTCATGATCAATCCATCTCTCACACAGCACGTCATCCTGCCCAGTTCCTCCCTTGCTTGTGACATTCATCCATCATTTCTTCTGTTTGCGGCAGCTCCAGAAGGATCAATGTCTAATCGGCTTGAAGCGGGAGGACATTCAGTGTACAGGTGTGGACCATCCGGAACCGTGAAAGAGATGGAGAGGGTCACCGAGCAGCTGTGATCCCATCTCCGTGTGTTTTACAAACTCGCTCGATGGCGGCTCCGCTTTAACTTCAGCATCTTTAACACAATGAACCTGTCAGCAAAGTGATCATCTACAGCGTGACATGTGTGATTCTGTTACCCGTATTGATTCAGTTCCACACTGCAAGGGTGGGGGAGTTATTCAGCATTTGCTTAGTTAAACAGAGAATGATTTCCCTCTTTTAAATTAGTGACGGCTGGTCAGGCTGAAGCCAGACTGACACTTCCAGCTCCGGCCTGTTCCAGGAATGAAGTGATCTCCTGTTTAATGAAGGTGTTCGATTAAAGATCACCCACTGTGTACAGGTCCTAAACCCTCATGGGGCTGTCAACACTGAGAACGGGCACAGGGACAACAGAATGACCCTGGTTGAAGGTCAACCTCTGTGAAGATACCACGTATTTAATCAATGTTTCTATAGATTGGGCGAATAATTGGGTGCTGGGATTTGTAGAATTAAAAATAGACTCACAAGTCAAGATTGTATTAGATATTAGAGTAATTGTGTGTGACAAAAGCTGTGATAGACCTGCTGTGTAAACATATATTGATGCTGGTGTGATAGGAAGAAAATGTGAGGGTAGCAGCTGAATTAACTGAAGTTACTGATACGAGTTGGATTGATTGACATATTCCTTACAGGGAATTTAATTCCTGAGGAAATGAAAAGCGAGATTTTTTTTTTCCATTTTCACTGACGAGCATCAATAGAAATGCTGTGAAATGATCCACTGACCCCGCAGGGTAAACCTGTCAAACTGCACAGGTCAGCAAGCAGGGCTTCCATTGATGGACAATCAGACAAGGAAATCTCTCCGTTAGAAAGGCATCAATAAAGGGGCAGAATGCAAGCAGCATTCCAATTGCAAGGATTTCACTGACTGAATACTGAGCTTACAACTGGAACACGCTGGAGCGTCTGATAATCCGCTCTGATGGTAAATCTGATTCTTTTGATACCTTGTGTGTAATTGTTATTAATTAAATTTTGTGCTCAATAAATTCCTCAACGCTTAACTGAATGGTTCGAAACGCTCGCTAATTCCTGGGAATGGCTCTATCATCATAAACCTTTTTTTCTTCCTTTATTTTAAGGGCTGCTCAATGAGTGGTGAGGGTCAGCATCAGGCAGGATAGGAATGTGAGTGCATAGTTGGTTTCACAATCCCAACTCCCCAGGTCGAATCCTGCTCTCAAACCCGTTTTGCTGATAAGAGATTAAAGTGAGCCAATGCCACCCTCTGCTGGCAGCTCACCGTCACTACAGACACTGCTCTGTGCCAGTCTCGGAGAAGTTCAGTTATTGGTTGTATCTGGGAACAAAGAGTGCAGATTGAACAATACTGTCAGGGATTGGAATTTGCAGCAAGGTGCACAGTGCCATCGGCAGGTCCATTCGACCTTATACCACTTGATCTTCTACATGAACTCATTCTTCATTTCCCGTTGGAGATATAGGCTGGAGATGGTATTTGGGGATTATTTCAGACTGCTATGTGCACATTCGGTACAGTTATCAGACGCTAATCTCAATCAGAATGGAAGTAAATAAACTTTGCTGCACACTGTAATTCCTCTGCAATACATTTGGAATGTTTAACCCAACGTGTTGGATCTTGCTATTTTTTTTAACGCCTTCAAGATAATTTTCTCAATTTTTTTCTGATGCTTTATCGGTAGAGCATATATTGAAAACACGAAAAGTGTGTGGGACATGATTTATTGTTACATTTAATGCTGTAAGTACCCCATCCATCCACATTCCTGGTATATCTCACTCATCCCCTGTGAACCTGTAGTATCAGAAAACTCGCCCAGTCTCCCAGGCATGGTTACCCCTTCCTGTTCTTATATCACTGCAGGAAAACGGTGACATTTAACCCCACCACGCCCCCTTTTACATCTAGTCTCCAATGTATGAGGTCCCTAGAGGGAGAGAGCTGGTAACTGGAATGTGATTAGGCCGTGGCCGATCCAGGGAACATTAAGTCGGGTATTATCTTCGGTAAGCCCCCATAGAGAAAGGGCCCCCCCACTCTGTTACCAGAGACAGAGTCTCCGCTCGCCCGTCTGCAACTGAGTCAGAGGAAATGCCCAGTTTTTCCCACCACAGCACAGGCCCTGCCTCTCACTGGCACCATAGCCAAGGCCCCAGCCTCACTGTCCCTATGACAGCAGAGCCCTCTCCGCTCCCTAACCATAGTCACAGTATACACCATCCCCTCTGTTACCTGAGCGATAGGCCCCTGCCTCAGAGTCACTATAGCATCACAGCCCTCCCCACTTTGCAACCATAGTCACAGTATCCACCATCCCCTCTGTCACCAGAGCGATAGGCCCCAGCCTCACTGTCCCTGTAGCAGCGGAGCCCTCCCCGCTCTCTAACCATAGTCACAGTATCCACCATCCCCTCTGTTACCATACAGATAGGCCCCAAACTCACTGTCCCTATAGCAGCAGAGCCCTCCCCGCTCTCCAATCATAGTCACAGTATCCACCATCCCCTCTGTCACCAGAGAGATAGGCCCCAGCCTCACTGTCCCTATAGCAGCAAAGCCCTCCCCGCTCTCTAACCATAGTCACAGAATCCACCATCCACTCTGTCACCAGAGAGATAGGCCCCAGCCTCACTGTCCCTATAACAGCAGAGCCCTTCCCGGTCTGTAACCATAGTCACAGTATCCGCCATCCCCTCTGTCACCAGAGCGATAGGCCGCAGCCTCAATGTCTCTATAGCAGCAGAGCCCTACCCCCTCTCTAACCATAGTCACAGTATTCACCATCTCCTCTGTCACCAGAGCGATAGGCACCAGCCTCACTGTCCCTTTAGCAGCAGAGCCCTCCCCGCTCTCTAACCATAATCACAGGATCCACCATCCCCTCTGTCACCAGAGCGATAGGCACCAGCCTCACTGTCCCTATAGCATCAGAGCCCTCCCCTCTCTCTAACCATAGTTACAGTATTCACCATCCCCTCTGTCACCAGAGCAATAGGCATCAGCCTCACTGTCCCTATAGCAGCACAGCCGTCCCTGCTCCCTAACCATCGTCACAGTATCCACCATCCCCTCTGACACCAGAGCGATAGGCCCCAGCCTCACTGTCCCTATAGCAGCAGAGCCCTCCCCGCTCTCTAACCATAGTCACAGTATCCACCATCCCCTCTGTCAGCAGAGTGATAGGCCCCAGCCTCACTGTCCCTATAGCAGCAGAGCCCTCCCCGCTCTCTAACCATAGTCACAGTATCCACCATCCCCTCTGTCACCAGAGTGATAGGCCCCAGCCTCACTGTCCCTATAGCAGCAGAGCCCTCCCCGCTCTCTAACCATAGTCACAGTATCCACCATCCCCTCTGTCACCAGAGTGATAGGCCCCAGCCTCACTGTCCCTATAGCAGCAGAGCCCTCCCCGCTCTCTAACCATAGTCACAGTATCCACCATTCACACTGTCTCCAGAGCGATAGGTGACAACCCGCTTTGTCACAACACGGACAGTCCCTGCCCCTCACCCCCACATTTTCCAATGGGGACAGGACTGGCCCCGAATCTGTCACAACAAAAGCAGTTCATCTCCCCGCTGGAGGAGAGAAATCAATTGGTAAAATATTGGAAACTCTCAGTGATTCATTTTTTTAAATACTCGAAACCATCGTAGAATTGGTGTAAAGGGATATTTCAGCACATTCTTCAACTGATCCCTGAACTTAGTCTGGGTCACGGCGTAAATCCCAGTGTTTGTGCAGCAGCTCAGGAGCTGCAGCATGAAGCCCAATTCCCGCACATAGTCACCCATCCATAGATTATCAGCCCCCATATAAAACATCCGTCTCCATATAGAATACACCATTAACATCGTCCACAAGAAAATGAAATTGGCCGAAATAACAAAGAGTAAAATGATGGATTTCCTCCGACTTTCCATCTCTGGGTCTCTGGGCCTCTCCCCACTGCTGTGAGCCCGGAGTCTCCTGCGGGCTCTGCTGCTCATTAAAATGTGTCTGATGGTGAGAACATTGAGCAGCAGAATCAGGACAAATGGGACACAGGGGGTAAGGATGTGATGGAGGAATTCGATAATTATCCAGACCGGAGATATCTGAACTGCAAATGTTACCAAACAAAACCCTGGTCTGTTGCTCAGCATATACAAACCTGATAGCATAAAGTACCAGAAAATATTCTTTATGAAGCTCAGCACAGTCACCGATCCGAGAACCACAGCCGCCGTTTTCTCAGTGCAATATTTACTTTTCAACTTCTGGCAACAAATGGCCACAAACCGATCAAAGGTAAAGGTGACAGTGAACCAGACACAGCAGTCAGTGACTGCATAAAGCAAGATGGCATGGATATTACACACACGCATGGCCCACAGGAAATTAAAATATTCCCAATAAACAATTGGAATGTGTCTCAATATCAGGTCGAATATAATGACCAGTAGATCCGCTGCTGCCATGGACACAAGGTAGCGAGTGACACATTTGGAGAGACCACAATTTCTCCGAGTTAAGATCACAATCGTCAATAGGTTTACTGTAAGGAACAGTGAAAACAGTGGAATTACACAACATGCTTAAATTTTTAAATCTGTTTGGCTGAAGGCACTGAAATGTTCCACTATGTTGCTGCTTCTAGTGACATTTTGAAACTGCTGCAGATACACTAATAAACTGACATGTCTGTTATATAATGGAAGGCAGTGTAGATGAAATATGCACTGAAATTGCAGAACTCGATGATTGTCATAATCTTGATGTCTCATAATTCCTGAACTGGTTGAAAAACATAGCAAACTTGAAACACTTCAAATTTAGATGGAGGAGTGTAATGCAGTTAAACATGTTTTATACAATTAATAGCCATGTACGCTGAGACTTACCAGGGACGCCAATAATAGCAAGGAAGGGATAGTAACCCGCCTGAATAACGTAGAGCATCCAACAGACCCGGCTTTCCAATGACATCCACTTATAATATGTAGAAAGTTGATAAAGCGCCGTTGATAAACTTCTGCTCATTGCCCCAACATTCCAATCTATTGTTCTCAGATTCTGACCCATTGTTGTAACATTCCAATCTATTGTTCCCAGATTCTGTTCCATTGCTGTAACATTCCATTCTACTGTTCTCAAATTCTGATCCATTGTTGTTACTTTCCAATCTATTGTTCTCAGATTATGATCCATTCTTGGAACATTCCAACCTATTGCTCTCAGATTGTGATATAGTCTGCCCTCTCTCTTGAACAGCAGGTCACTGTAAGTGAGAGAGCTGAAGCTTCTGCTGTCAATGTGAGCTAACACGTTGAGGAGACTCCCTTATTAACAACAGCGGGAAAGATCCATGGAGACTGGAATTCATTCCAGTCAATGAACAAATAGGTTCAGTTAACTCTTTCAATCCAATTCCTCTTGCAAACCACTCAAATGTTACATTTAGCAGGTCCAGCTGGGGTGTACGCCTGTTTTTAGGGGGTGGAATACTCTGAAGAGAGGATTGAGAAGTAGAAAATCTGGCAAATAAATGACTTGTTAAATGCAAAAGATGGGGTGGACATAAACAATTCATTAAATATTGCAGGCACACATTTAACATTATTAAAATAACAATACATTTTTATTGAGAAATGGAACCAGAGTTTTCAAAAGTAAGACACAAAATGTATAAATGTATAAGTCTTGGTGAAGCCTGAGCTGAAGTATCGCGTCTAATTCTAGGGAACACATTTCAGGAAGGATGTCAGAGCCTTCGAGAGGGTGCAGAGGAATTTTACTGGAATTGGAACAGGGATGAGGGGCTTGAATTAGGTGGAGAGAATTCAGGGGAGGTTTAATGGAGACATTTACATTCATGATGGGCTTTGATAGAGTAAATAACGAGGGGCTGGTGATCCTGGAACCCGTGTCAGGAACGAGAAGAATGAGTGCAAAAGTGATTGACAGGGAAGCAGGGATGGGTGGAATAGTAAGTCTCATAATATAGGACGATTGTTTCAATAAACCATGTTTAACTGCATTACTCCTTTTCACCAAAAGCTGAGTTATTCCGAGATGGCAATATTTTTTAAAAAACAGCTCAGGAGAGCAAAGATGACAGAATAAGATTAAAATCGAGTTCAGCAATTTCGGTATCATATGTATCCCTATTTAAGCTCTACTGTCTTCAACCATATCACAGTCATTTTGGTTTAGTATTTACGGTACAATAGTTTCACTGTGTTGCTGGATGCAACAAAATCGTGGATATATTCAGCACCTTCTGGCAAGCTGATATTTTTTCCTTCAAGCTTCATGTATAATTCCACTGTTTTCTCTGTTCCTTACAGTGAAAGTAGTGACAACTGTGATATTAAATGAGGGAAATTTTGATCTCTCAAAATGTGCAGAAATTTAGCTTCAGGCTGCAGCTCCTGAGCTGCTGTACAAACACTGCGATTACGCTGTGAAACAGACTAATTTCAGCGAGCAGTTAAAAAATGTAGTGACATATCCTTTTACTCCAAGTCTTCCATGCTTTTGAGGATTCCAGCACTGCTGCTCCTGTGCGTCGGTGGTGGAGAGAGTGAACATTTGCGCATGGGGTGCCAATGAATCAGGCTGCTTTGTCCTGGACAGCGTCGAGATTCTTCAGTGTTGTCAGAGCTGTACTCATCCAGGCAAGTGGGGAGTATTGCATCAGACTCCTGCCTTGTGCCTTGTAGATGATGGACAGGCTTTGGGGAGTCAGGAGGCGAGCTGCTCTTGGCACGATTCATTACATCTGACATGGTTTTGTAGAGAATGTTTTCACTTGGATAGTTAAGTTCAGTTGCTGTTCAATGGTTACCACCAAGATGTTGATAGTGGGACATTCAATGATGCTAATGACATTGCAAATCAACGGACGATGGTTGGATTCTCTCTTTTTAGAGAAGGCCATTGACTGACACTTGTGTGGCGTGAATGTTACCTGCCAATTGTCAGCCGAAGACTGCATATTATCCAGGTCCTGCTGCATTTGAACATAGACTGATTGAGCATCTGACGTGTCGTTAATGGTGCTGAACATTGTGCAATCATCAGAGAACATCCCCACTTCTTACCATATGATGGAACGAATGTAATTGATGAAGCAGCTGAGAATGGTTGGGCCCAGGACACTACGCTGAGTAACTCCTGCAACGCAGACTGATCTCCAACAACCACAAACATCTTATTATGTGATCGGTATGATCCCAACCAGAGGAGAGTTTTCCCACTGATGCTCATTGACTCCAGTTTAGCTGGGGCTCCTTGGTTCCGCATTTGGTCATATGTTGCGTTCAGGACAAGGACAGTCACTGTCACCACACCTTGGAAGGTCCGCGCTTTTGTCCATGTTTGGAACAAGGCTGTAACGCGTTCAGGAGCCGAGTTTACCTGGTGGAATGCAAAGTGGGCATCAGTGAGCAGGTTATATCTAATCAAGTGCCGCTTGATAGCACGTTTGATGTCCCCTTCCATTAATTCACTGATATTTAAAACACACAAATGTTTTCTGGAACCTGATATCCTCAGCTTAAAAATGTTCAGTGTGCTTGCTAGGCTACCGTGTGCATGTTTCCTTCTATGTGCGTAATAATGCAGTAATAATACTGACTGAGAAGAGAGAGAGATAGAAAGAGAAGGAGGCACAGAGAGAGATAGAGAAGTATAGAGGGAAGGACAGAGAGAAACAGAGAGAGACATCGAATATCTTTGCCCATGTTTACAGAGTTTATTATTTCTAATGGAATTATACTGTCACTATGACTATTCGTATTCATATGTTGTCATGTTTTGTAGGATATTACAAGGTTTATTTGATTTATTCCTTTCTCAATCACTGCCATAGTTTATTTTTGCCATTCTTTTTACAAATTATTCCCTAACTTCTTGATCTGCATTTCCTCCTGCTGTTCATTTTCACCCTTCGGCTTAGTGATTGATGCACACCTTCATTTATATAGTCCTTCTGATTCCTTTAATCATTCTGTTGTTTCATTATCAACCATTTGGATTATCTTTGTTGAGAGATATTTCATCCGACGTCACTCCCACTCTCTCTACCCCTCTCTCTCTCTCTCACTGTCTCTGCCTGACTGTCTGTCTGTCTGTTCCAGCTTCGCTGCCTACATCCTAACATACGATTAAGTTTGTCTCATTGAAGTCCACAGAAACCCACTGAACACTTTTAACACGACGACCTCAGCATTTGTTCCCGCGGCAAGATAACTTTCTTTCAATTCTGTCGAGGAAAGATTCCTTTTGCTTTGAAGTTCTGGTGCAGGTCTGCCTTACCATCTCACCCACTTCCATCCCTGAGCTCGTTTTGCTATATTTCACCTTACTGGGGTGTAATTCTGCTCGCTTATGTAAGCAGGTTTTTAGGGTAATCTAAACCCTGGACATAGGGAACAAGAGTCAGCCTTTCATGATTAAGTTGCAAACATGTTTTGACACTTAAAGCTTTGGGTCTTTCTGCCACAGAAAGCAGAAGATTGCTCGGACATTGGGTACAATCAGGGCATGTTTTAACGAAACTTTTTGATGCGATTGGGATAAAAGGCTTCGTGGAAAGTGTTTGAAATAAAAAGTAAATGATTAGGTACAAAATTAATTTAATGGGGCTGAAAGCTGGGATGTCAAAAGGTCCTGCTGCGTATATATCTTATGTCCCGATGATTACATGAGTTCAATGTGTTTGTCTTTAGTCATCTTCTGTGCGTTCTGCCCTTATTTTTCTCAGACTGTCTCTGTAACTGAAGAGATAACGTCAGAGTGCACATTTATATTCAACTTTTAAATATTTGTCGAGTGATTGATTACTGCTGGAAAATGTATTTCCATGTGGGAGACAAGTCGTTGGACCAAAGGAGGATCAGAGACAGTTTAAATTATGCAGAGGTCATTGTGCAGCCAAACTAATTTTGGAGCTAATTTAAAGTGAGGTAGTTCATGAGTAATACAGGCCGCATTGCTTACAACGTAGATGGGAAATCCCCTAAAGCAGTGACCATAAAACTAGGCTTTGAAAAATCACTCAAACAGGTTTGATAAATCCGTTTAGGATGAAATAGGGGCACTATCAATCGGAATATAATTACATATTTTTGGTAACCATTGTGAAATATGTAAGGGGAAAAATTCTCATCAATAAAACAAGACAGTGAGGAGCTGGTATTGTGGCAATCAGAATGTAAATTGTGCAGAATAAATGGAACAGATTTTTGATTATATAAAGGGAGAATAGCAGTGGGAAATATATACTTACACGTGATTAATGAGTGTCTGGATTTATATGTTCCGTTAAAACAACCAAAAAATAGCTGATAATAAAAGTTCCTGGCTGAATAAAGGGAGGAGAGCAAGAAATGGAATTTAAGGTGAAAACAATTAAATAAATAGAATGAGAATAAAGGAGAAGACGGCGAAAGAAAGCCAGAGTGTGAGGAAATAAAGTAAAAGAAGGAAGGCACAGATAAACTTCGAAATGAAATGATGATGGAATTAATGAGAGATGTAACAAAATATCCTCAAGACAAAATTAACAATGGGTAAATCAGAGGAAAACCCAGCTACATGTTAGTTGAATGATAATAGAGTATAGAGTGAGGTGATGTCAATTGACACGTGGGGTGGGGAGAGGCAACATAAACCAAACAGAACAATATCAAAGTGTTTGCAGGAGATCGCGGAGACCCTGCCATGCATGTAAACATGCCTGTGACAGAGCTAGTTAATTGTATGTTGTACTAGTGTTTAATAAACATAGTAAATTCCAGTGTTCATATGATTCATCCGAAGTTAGTTAAGAAGTAGTACAATCAATTTAACGAAATGACATCAGTATCAATAGCAGTAGAGTTTTTTACATTGAATGTGTGAGCGTTCGGATACCAAAGTAACCCAGCAGAAACACATTTGCAGAATTTGGAAGCAGTTCAAGGGATTACGGGTCAGGATTATTGCTCTGGAAGGTGAACGGCAATCAATGCAACGCATAGGAGTGGGGGGGGGGGGGTGGTGAGGGGAATAACTTGGTACTTTGTTCCAGAAATGTTCACACCTTCTAGAATTAAATCCTTTGTTTCTGTTTAGCAGTGAGGGACAAAATGGTGTGGCCATAAAAGGCAGATAGAGAGAACAGGAGGGGAGGAGCAGTGTCAGCGTCCTGATGGTCTGCTCCACCAAGATGCAAACTGCTGCACGAGCCTCACTATCGCGTCGCTGTGCTGCAGTCTAAGGCCGCTGTACGTTTGTCATCAGCCACTGCTTCTGTGGGCAACCCTGGAGCCAACACTTGAGCTCAGTGGGCCCTGTAATACAGCACGGATCTAACAGCGAGGTGTGCAAGAAGGATGAGCAGACAGGCCATGGCACCATGATCTAGGAAGCCGTTTAAATAGGGAGATCACAAAGGAATGCAGTGGGACTACATGGGCATTATGCTGATGGTGAGTGACACTCTTTTCTGCAGCTGATGACGAGAATTCATGAAGTGCCTTGCTTGGCCGCTGCCAGCTTTAAGGATACCTGCTCGTGGCTGGATAGGAACTCGTAATGGGAGGAGATAAATCCAGTTACCGTGTTCCATGTAGGTACCAAGGTCATAGGAAGTGCAAGCGAAGAATGCATGTATACTGAGGATGAGAATCAGGGCACAACTCAAGAAACACAAAGGACCAAAAGGCCTGCTTCTGTGCTGAGTAACTATAATGCTAGGGCAAACACTAAAATAATACCCTCTGGATTATTTCCTTAGGCGCACACTACTTTGACTAGGAAAAATAAGTTATGAGGAATCATGATTCAGTCACGCTTTCGGGTGGTTTGGACTGGTGCGGGATAATTGTGTTCCTATTGATGGGGCACTGCAGGAGTCCTGTGGAAATTGGGTCTGTGGACTGATGCTGTCTACCTATGAACCGTACTGGGATTACTGTTCTGGTGAGCCACATATGCAAATAATAGAGAGTGTTTTAATCTAAGCAGGGAAGGTCGGATATGGGGAGTGGGGGGAGATTTCTGGGATTATACCTGGGTAGCTGCAACAAATCAAGCTGTCGTGACAAGGGAGGACAGGCAAACAGTAAATTAGAAATTAGTTTCAGAGACTTGCACGAATGCACCGACAGAGAGAGAGGAAAAAGACAGGTAAGAATGTAGCAACAGAAAGACTGGATGTTAATAAGGTAACGAAAAAAATACGTCTCTGTATCTGAATGTGCATAGCAGTCATCATCTTTATTTAAAAAGGTGAGACTGAAACTTTCCAGAGTGCCTTTCAATCAAGATCGATCCCGAGGAAGAGAAGAGAAACAGAGATAGCGACGGGTTATTGAGCAGGAGAGAGGGAAAAATGGAGCAGAGATGGGGGGGGGAGGCTAGATAGGTACAGGGAGAGAGGGATAGAAACAGCGAGAGAGAAGGAGAGGGGGAGAGAGGTGACAGTGTTAGAAGTGAATATGTAAAAGTTCAGTGTGAATATTTAGTGTGCAAACAGCAGCAGCCCTGGAGTGAGAGGGGGTGGGGGCAGTGAATAGGAGAGGGACAATGAGGGGGGCATAATCAGTGTTTGTGCATCTTCATCTCATTTGGAATCTTTTGCCCCCAGTGTGTGGGTTTAATAACAGGGGGCGTTTGTATAAAATGTTTCCCTCACCTCATCCTACTGAGCGAGATTGTGGATGTGAGTGAGTCCTGGCATCTTGCTGTGTGTTTTTGTGTTTCAATCATCTTTATGCTTTATTTGAATCAATTTCCATTCCTGTCCATCTCTCTGTCCCAGGGAGAATGGATTTGGAAGCTGCAGCTTCAGACGATGCAGAGAGAGAATCATTTCACCGTCAGGAGTCATCAGACAGGAACTAAAGAGACCAGTAAATAGCAATGGATCTGTTGCGGGTGAAAAATTGCAGGGGGTGGGGGAATTTGTGGGGGAAAAATTGCGGGGGGGAATTTGCTTGGTGGGGTGGGAGAAATTTGCATGGGGGGAATATGCATGGCAGGAATTGCAGAGGGGCAAAATTTGTGGGGGGAAGGGCAGAAATTTGCGGGGTGCGGTAATTTGCAGGGGCCGGAAATTTGCAGGGAGGTGGAAATTTGCAGAGTGAGGTAATTTGCGGTGGGGAAATTTGCAGTGCGCGGTAATTTGCAGTGGGGAAATTTGTGGGGTGTGGTAATTTGCGATGGGGAAATATGCAGGGTCCAGTAATTTGCATAGGGGCAAAATTTGCGGGGGGGGGTAAATTTGCAGGGGGGAATTTGCACGGGGCGGAAATTTGCGCGGGTGCCTAATGTGTGGGGTGTAAATTTGCAGGGGGGTAAATTTGTGGGGGTGGAAATTTGCGGGGGGGGAATATGCATGGGAGGAATTGCAGGGGGGCAAGATTTGCGGTGGGGGGAATTTGCACAGGGTGGAAATATGCGCAGGGGCAAAATTTGCGTTGGGGGTAAATTTGCGGTGGGGGTAAATTTTCGGGGGTGGAAATTTGCGGGTGGGTAAATTTGCATAGGGGAGGTATGCATGGGAGTAATTGCAGGGGGGCAAAATTTGCGGGGGGGGGCAGAAATTTGCGGTGTGCGGTAATTTGCAGGGAGCGTAAATTTGTTGGGGGGTGGAAATTTGCAGGGTGCAGTAATTTGAGGTGGGGAAATTTGCGATGGGGAAATTTGCGGGGTGTGGTAATTTTGCACGGAGGCAAAATTTGTGCGTGGGGGGTAAATTTGCGGGGGTGGAATTTGCACGGGGTGAAAATTTGCACTGGGCAAAAGTTGCGGGGAGGGTGTAAATTTGCGGTGGGGGTGAATTTGCTGTGGGGGTAAATCTGTGGTAGGGGTATATTTGAATGGGGTAGAAATATGCGGGGGGGGGGGGTAATATGCATGGGAGGAATTGCACGGGGGCAAAACTTGCAGTGTGGAGAGCTTGCACGGGGCGGAAATTTGCGTGGTGGGGGTAAATTTGTGGGGGTGGAAATTTGCATGGGGGGGAATATGCATGGAAGGAATTGCAGGGGGCAAAATTTGTGGTGGGGGAATTTGCACGGGGTGGAAATTTGCGCGGGGGCAAAATTTGCGGAGGAGCTAAATTTGTGGTGGGGAAAATTGTGGGATTGGAAATTTGCAGGGGGAGCTAATTTGCATGGGGGGAAATATTCATGGGAGGAATTGCAGGTGGGCAAAATTTGCTGTGAGGAAATTTGTGAGTGCAGTAATTTCCGGGGGGGAAATTTGTGGAGCACGAATTTGGCAGGGGGAAAATTTGCATGGGGGGTATATGCGTGGGAGGAATTGCAGGGGGGCAAAATTTGTGGTGGGGGGAATGTGCAGGGGGCAGAAATTTGCGGTGGGTAATTTTGGGGTTGGGGTAAATTTGTGAGGGTTGATATTTGCGGGGGGGGGAAATTTGCATGGTGGGAAATATGCATGGGAGGAATTGCAGGGGGGCTAATTTTGCGGGGGGGGTGTAAATTAGCGGTGGTGGTCAATTTGTGGGGGTGGAATTTTGCGGGGGGGGGGCAAAATCTGCATGGGAGGAATTGCAGGGGGAAAAATTAGTGGTGGGGGAATTTGCACGGGGTGGAAATTTGCGCGGGGGGTAAAATTTGCAGAGGGGGTAAATTTGCGGTGGGTAAATTTGTGGGAGTGGAAATTTGTGGGGGAGGTAATTTGCATGGGGGGAAATATGGGTGGGAGGAATTGCAGGGGGGCAAAATCTCTGGTGGGGAAAATTGCGGGTGTGGTAATTTGAGGGGGCGATGTTGGCGCGGTGCGAATTTGGTGGGGGTGAAATATGCATGGGGGGTAAATGTGTGGAAGGAATTGCAGGGGGGCAAAATTAGCGGTGCGGGGAATGTGCAGGGCGAAGAAATTTGCAGGGGGTAATTCTGCACAGGGGCAAAATTTGTGGGGGGGGGAAATTTGTGGGGTTGTAGAAATTGCAGGGGGGAATTGTGGGCTGATATGCAAGGGTAAGGGTGGGGCGTTAAGAAGGTTGGATACAGACAGCGGGAAAGAGAGAGAGGGAATGCGCCAGAGAGTGAGAAGGAGTAGAGAGAGAGAAGGAACAGAGAGAGAGAGAGAAGGAACAGAGAGAGAGAGAGAAGGAAGACAGAGATAGAGAAGGAACAGAGAGAGAGAAGGAACAGAGAGAGAGAGAGAAGGAAGACAGAGATAGAGAAGGAACAGAGCGAGAGAGAAGGAACAGAGAGAGAGAGAGAAAGAGCAGAGAGAGAGAAGGTAGAGAGAGAGACAGAAGGGAGAGAGAGAGAAGGAGCAGAGAGAGAGAAGGAGCAGAGAGAGAGAAGGAACAGAGGGAAAGAGAGAAGGTGCAGAGAGATGGAAAGAGCAGAGAAATAGAAGGAGCAGAGAGATAGAAGGAGCAGAGAGAGAGAAGGAACAGAGAGAGAGAGAAGGAACAGAGAGAGAGAGAAGGAACAGAGAGAGAGAGAAGGAACAGAGAGAGAGAGAAGGAACAGAGAGAGATAGAGAAGGAACAGAGAGAGAGAGAGAAGGAACAGAGAGAGAGAGAGAAGGAACAGAGAGAGAGAGAGAAGGAACAGAGAGAGAGAAGGAACAGAGAGATAGAGAAGGAACAGAGAGAGAGAGAAGGAACAGAGAGAGAGAAGGAACAGAGAGAGAGAAGGAACAGAGAGAGAGAGAAGGAACAGAGAGAGAGAGAAGGAACAGAGAGAGAGAGAAGGAACAGAGAGAGAGAGAGAAGGAACAGAGAGAGAGAGAAGGAACAGAGAGAGAGAAGGAACAGAGAGAGAGAGAAGGAACAGAGAGAGAGAAGGAACAGAGAGATAGAGAAGGAACAGAGAGAGAGAGAAGGTGCAGAGAGAGAGAGAAGGAACAGAGAGAGAGAGAAGGAACAGAGAGATAGAGAAGGAACAGAGAGAGAGAGAAGGAGCAGAGAAGAGAGAGAAGGAGCAGAGAGAGAGAGAAGGAACAAAGAGAGAGAGAATGAACAAAGAGAGAGAGAAGGAACAGAGAGAGCCCTCTCCGCTCTCTAACCATAGTTACAGTATGCAACATCCCCTCTGTCACCAGAGCGATAGGCCCCAGCCTCGCTGTCCCTATAGCAGCAGAGCCCCTCCCCGCTCTCTAACCATAGTTACAGTATCCACCATCCCCTCTGTTACCAGAGCGATAGGCCCCAGCCTCACTTTCCCTCTCGCAGCAGAGCCCTCCCCGCTCTCTAACCATAGTCACAGTATCCACCATCCCCTCTGTCACTAGAGTGATAGGCCCCAGCCTCACTGTCCCTAGAGCAGCAGAGCCCTCCCCGCTCTCTAACCATAGTCAAAGTATCCACCATCCCCTCTGTCACCAGAGAGATAGGCCCCAGCTTCACTGTCCCTATAGCAGCAGAGCCCTCCTGGGTCTCTAACCATAGCCACAGTATCCACCATCCCCTCTGTCACCACAGCGAGAGGCCCCAGCTTCACTGTCCTTACAGCAGCCGATTCCTCCCCTCTCTCTAACCATAGTCACAGTATCCACCATCCCCTCTGTCACCAGAGAGATAAGCAGCAACCCTTTGGTCACTGCACGGGCAATCTCGGCCCCCCAACATTTTACAATGGGGACAGGACTGGCCCCCACTCTGTCACATCGGAAGCAGTTCATCTCCCCGCTGGAAGAGAGAAAACAAGCGGTAAAATATTAGAAACTTTCTGTGATTCATTTCTTCAATCCTCGAAAGCATTGAAGAAATAGAGTGAAGGGATATTTCAGCACATTCTTCAACTGCTCCCTGAACTTAGTCTGGGTCACGGCGTAAATCCCAGTGTTTGTGCAGCAGCTCAGGAGCTGCAGCATGAAGCCCAATTCCCGCACATAGTTACCCATCCATACAGAATAAGCCCCCATATAAAACATCCGTCTCCATACAGAATACACCATTAACATCGTCCACAAGAAAATGAAATTGGCCGAGATAACAAACAGTAAAATGATGGATTTCCTCCGACTCTCCATCTCTGGGTCTCTGGGCCTCTCCCCACTGCTGTGAGCACGGAGTCTCCTGCGGGCTCTGCTGCTCTTTAAAATGTGTCTGATGGTGAGAACATTGAGCAGCAGAATCAGGACAAATGGGACACAGGGTGTTAGAATGTGATGGAGGAATTCGACGACTATCCAGACCGGAGATGTCTGAACTTGGAATGCTATCCAGCAAAACCATGGGTTGTTCCTCAGCAAATACGAATCTGATAACATAAAATACCAGAAAATATTCTTAAAGAAGCTCAGCACTGTCACTGATCCTAGAACCACAGCCGCCGTTTTCTCAGTGCAATATTTACTTTTCAGCTTCTGGCAACAAATGGCCACATACCGATCAAAGGTGAAAGAGACGGTGAACCAGACAGAGCAGTCAGTGGCTGCATACAGCAGGACAGCATGGATATTACACACACGCATGGCCCACAGGAAATTAAAATATTCCCAATAAACAATTGGAATGTGTCTCAATATTAGATCGAAAATAATGACCAGTAGATCCGCTGCTGCCATGGACACCAGGTAGTGACTGACACATTTGGATAGACCACAATTTCTCCGGGTTAAGATCACAGCCGTCAATAGGTTTACTGTAAGGAACAGTGAAAACAGTGGAATTATACCACATGCTCAAAGTGAAAATATACATATGTTTGGCTGAAGTCGCTGTATTGTTCCATTATGTTGCTGCATCGAGTGATGCATTGAAACTGCTGTAGATGCACTAATAAATGGAAATGTCTGTTATATGGCGGAAGACAAAAGAGATTAAATTTGTAGTGAAATTGCAGGACTTCATGATTATCATAATCTTTTTTCTCAGCATTATTGAACTGTTTGAAACATTTAGCAATCACGAAACACTTCAAATTTTGATGGAGGAGAGTAATGCAGTCAAACATGATTTATAGAATTAATATCCGTAGACAGTAAGACTTACCAGGGACGCCAGTAATAGCAAGGAAAGGATAGTAACCCGCCTGAATAACCTGGAGCGCCCAATAGACCCGGCTTTCCAATTGCATCCACTTATAATATGTAGAAATTTCATAAAGTGCCTCCAATAAACTCTTGCTCTTTGCTGTAACATTCCAATCTATTGTTCTCAGATTCTGATCCATTGTTGCATCATTCGAATTTATTGATCTCAGATTCTGATCCATTTTTGGAACATTCAAATCTCTTGCTCTCAGACTGTGATATAATCCCCGCCACCCCTCTCTCTTGGAAGAGCAAGTCACTTTTCGTGAGAGAGCTGAAGCTTCCACCGACACTGTGAACTAATTGATTGAGGTGACTCCCTTATTAACAGCAGCGGGAGGATCCATGGAGACTCATATTAATTCCAGCCACTGAACAAGCAGGTTCAGTTAACCCTTTCAATCCAATTATTCGCGCACCCACCTGAAGTGGTACATTTACCTGGACTAGCTGGAGTGTATGAGGGTTTTTCAGATACAGAACAGTGCAAGGACAGGATTGCGAAGTAGAAAGTCGGGAAAATATCGGAGTTGCTCAATAGAAAAGTTTGGTTGGTCATAAACAATGCGTTAAAGATGACAGGGCACACCTTTTAGAACATTGCAAAAACAATACATTCTTAATGATAAAGAGAATCAGAGTTTACAAACTAAGACATTCAGACTTAAATGTGTAAGTCCGTAAGTTCTTTTGCAGCCTGGATTACACTCTGGAGCTATATATTTTTTTTAATTCAGTGTCTGTACTTGTTTCAGAGTTTCTGCTAATTCCAGGCCCGGTGTTATTGTCAGGGCCTTGTATTAGCTTCAGTGTCTCTAAAGGTTTCGGGATCAGTATTAGTTTCAGTTTCTGTACTAGTTTCGGGATCTGCATTAGTTTCAGGGACTTCATGGTTTTCTGAGTGTTTTGGTTTCCGCTCTTGCATCCATGAACATTCAAATATGATCAGCCTCTCTCAATGAATCTGTTGAACAACAACTGTAAGCATGATATTTGAACCGAATGGCCTCTGTTGGAACACAGTCATAAAATCGTAGAGTTGAGCAAGAGGCCCTTTGGCCCATTGTGCCTGTCAGCAGATGTGTTAAGAGCTATCTAATCAAACTTTCTCTCCTCCCCTCCATTAGCTGTGCAAATCTCCATTATCTGGCCTCATGCCATTCTGTTTTGAAGGTTATGTCTCTATCTGCCTCCGCCAGCTGGTAATAATGTTCAATACATATTTTTTTATGCCTTAAAATGTTAGTTAGCCAAATCTAAGATCTGAAACTCTGCAGTGTGTTGTTATCCTTTTTCTCTGCATGCTTGTTGGTGTGTGTATGGTTCCTGCATTAGTGCGATGTTGAACATATTTGTACATTTTCAAACTTTGTCACTAATTTCTGCATCTTTACCTGAGCAATATTTGAGAGGAAATCAAATCCTAACCTGTTACCTTAAGGAACCTGACTGCGTTATCCAAATCGCTGAGACGCACTCAGTTCTATCTAAGTATTAAACTGAAAGTATTATCCCCGTTTTAAATTCAACATCTAAAATTACCGGCCCAGGAATGGGTCAAAGGAGGGAACTGATTGATTCCTCCTAGTCTGGTTGAAACAGCCATTTGCTCGCTCATGTGCGGCATTTGAACACGTTGGTGAATGCAAATGTCTCGAAGTGGGAAATAAATAAATATTTAGACAAATTAAAAGAGACCGTGCATTTATCTCCTGAAGTAGAATGATCCCCTCCAAGTTGATTGTTCAGTTTCATGGTTAATGTGTTTGTAGAACAGAGTGAAATAACTTGGAATATATTAAAGGCAATTTCCGAGGATGAATTGAATAGTACGGCTCGACAGTTGGAGGTAAAACTTGGACCAAAAGTGGGGAAACACGAAATTAAATAAAAGGAGTGGCCAACAATCATTATATTGTATTAGCGGAGGTAGACATTGGAATTGAACCGGAAACGGACAAACGAGCTTAAGCAGAAATAGGGTTGGAACAGTTACGGCTAGATGTAGCTTTTCAGCCCATCGGAAAAAGTGAGAGTGAGAGAAGAAAGTAAAAAAAAAATACAGAACGAGAGAGGTACGTGAGAGATAAAAGGAAGAGGTGAGAGAACAGGGAGAAGAAGAGATTAAGGGAGTGGTAAATAAAATAAAAAAGTTAGATGCGGTGGAATCGAGGTAAGAATGAGAACGTTAACAAACACAGCTTAATTTATAAAAGAGGAAAGGAGGTTACTGATTCCTTGGTCCGGGGAAAGGTGTAAATAGGGAGGGAACTGCCCCCAAATCCCGGAGAGATTGTTCCCTCAATTCACAATCGCAACATCGGGGCTTGGAACTGGGTCGGATTGGGTCCCGAATGCTTGGTTCCGAGACACACGGGAATAGTCAGGTCAGAGGGGGAGGCGCAGAGAGAGATATAAAGACAGCTTGATCTTAGAGGAGTTCAGATGAAGTGTGAGCTGTGAATGGAAGTAAGCTCTGTCACTGGGTCCTTTTCATTTCCCAGTCACTGTGTGAATCCTGTCATCCGGATCACCTCAATTCAAATTGCATTCTAGTTGCATCCAATGATTCTGTGTATCTGTTTGTGTGCATGAGGTTGTCTGAGTCGGCTTCTGTGTGTGTGTGCGTCTGCGTGTCCGTCTGAGCGTCTGTGTTTGTGTTTGTCTGTGTGTCTGTGTCTGTGTGTGCCTATCTGCATACTCTTTGTGTCTGTGTGTATATGTATGTGCCTGTGTGTATGTTTGTGCGCATGTGTGCGTCTGTGTGTCACTATGCACGTGTGTGCCTCTATGTGTGCGTCTGTCCATATTTATGTGTGCCTGCAGATTGGTGCCTGTGACTGTGTGTGTGTGTGTGTGTGTGTGTGTGTATGTGTGTCTTTGTGTTTGTGTCTGTGCCTGTGTGTGTGCCTGTGTGTATGTCGAGGGGCTCTCAATTCCTGACTCTGTTCATGTTTATCATTTCTGATAATGTGGTTCCTAACTCGCTGTTGTCTGATGTTGGTGAGTGTCTCTCAGTGTAAATGACAGAGGGGTTTCAGAGACCTTATTGTGCTTTTGCTGGCGAACATTTAGGCTTTATTTAACCACATTAATCTTTATTGATTATCATCAGCATTATTAAAGTACTAAAGGGTACAATTAAAGAGCCCAATGCAAGACGGTGCAGTACAAATACGTAGCACGAGGTTTCAAACGCCATTTTTATTCATATCGTTGTTGTTCCCTTGGATGTTCAGGGCAGCGCATGTGGAGGGGCTTGTCGGTGAACCTTTTCACTCTCACTATTTCTCCTCTGCCAATGGGTGAGTGTGATGGGCGGAGCAGGAGGGAACCTTCGCTCTCACCCTGTCCAGTGTGTCCTGACAAAGGAGGCAGGACAAGGCCATTTCCATTGTGCCGTCATCAATGGGCCCGATCACTCCCCCGTCCATTGTGCATTCTCAGGACCCTCCACTCTTTTTTATGACGTCATCAGGGGGACTAGATGCTGAGACAATTCCCATTGTGCATTCGGAATGAACAAGACTCCTGCCCCCTGTCCATTGTGCCGACACATGACTTCCCTGCCATATGTTGCCTTTGTCAAGGGAAACAGAGCCCCCCCACCCCCTACCCCACCCACCACCACCCCCGATCACCTGCTCCATAGCACTGTGCTGATAGGAGTCTCACCTCAATACTGTCACCATGGGGATCAGGCCACTTCACCACACCCCATGACAGTGGCAGAGAATTCCAACTCCTCCAGTCACTCTGTCGAACTGCACAGCACCGCCACCCACTGGGAATGTGACTTAAAATGAGAAAATGCTGGTCTTTCCCTCTTTCATTTATTCTCTCCTTTTTGAATGAAATCCAAAATTGGAGCAAAGGGACTTTTCAGCACATCCTTCAATTGCTCCCTAAATTTACTCAGGGTCTGGGCATAAATACAAGAATTTGTGGAGCAGCTCAGGAGCTGAAACATGAAACCAAATTCCTGCACATAAAGATGCAGTAATATGGAAACATAACCCAAATTATTCATTCAGAACAATACAGAATACACTGTATTTGTTGCCCACAACAGGAGGAAATTTGCCGAGATAGCAAACAGTAAAATGATGGATTTCCTTCGACTCTCCATTTCCGGATCTCTGAGCCCCCCTCCACTGCTGTGAGTCCGGAGTCTCCTGCGGGCTCTGCTGCTCACTAAAATGTGTCTGACGGTGAAAACATTGAGCAGCAGAATCAGGACAAATGGGACACAGGGGTTAAGAATATAATGGACAAACTCGATTGTTCCCCAAACCAAAGAGAAGTAAACATCTAGCTTTACAGAACAAAACCAGGGCAGGATCGCCAGTTGATACATTCCTGTGAGCATGAAATACCAGAAAATGTTCTTTAAAAAGCTCAGCACAGACACTGTTCCAAGAACCACAGCTGCTGCCTTTTCTGTACAATATCTACTTTTCAGAGTTCGGCAAGATATGGCTACAAATCGGTCAAAAGTGAATGAGACAGTGAACCAGACTGAGCAATCAGTGGCTGCATATAGCAGCACTGCATGAATATTACAGATACGAAGTATCCAAAGGAAATTGAGCTGATGAACAATTGGAATATGCCTCAATACCAGGTCGAGTATAATCACTATTAGATCCGCCGATGCCATAGCCAACAGGTAGTGAGTTACACTTTTGGAGAGACCACAATTTCCCCGGGAAATGGCCATAATTGTCACCGATATAACTGCCAGCAAGGGAAATAAACAGGAAAAGAATACTTTCGGTGAGCAGAAAAGTTTAGATGATATTTTATTTTCATTTTCGATTGTGCCACTGTAACCATTAATACATTTAATTGATTTTACCTGAAATAGCAAATGGTGGAGCTTTGAAATGATGTACATCTGGAGAGATTTAATGTTAAAAGTACTGAGGGAAGTGGGGTTTAGTGACCAAGGGTAATGCGATGCAGTGACTGAGGGAAGTGGGGTTTAGTGACCAAGGGGAGCTGGATGCAGTGACTGAGGGAAGTGGGGTTTAGTGACCAAGGGGAGGGGGATGCAGTGACTGAGGGAAGTGGGGTTTAGTGACCAAGGGGAGTGGGATGCAGTGACTGTGGGAAGTGGGGTTTAGTGACCAAGGGGAGTGGGATGCAGTGACTGAGGGAAGTGGGGTTCAGTGACCAAGGTGAGTGGGATGCAGTGACTGAGGGAAGTGGGGTTTAGTGACCAAGGGGAGTGGGATGCAGTGACTGTGGGAAGTGGAGTTTACTGGCCAAGGGGAGGGTGATGCAGTGACTGAGGGAAGTGGGGTTTAGTGACCAAGGGGAGCGGGATGCAGTGACTGAGGGAAGTGGGGCTCAGTGACCAAGGGGAGCGGGATGCAGTGACTGACGGAAGAATGTTTTAGTGACCAATGGGAGCGGGATGCAGTGACTGAGGGAAGTGTGTTTAAATGTTTCTTGATTGATTTTGATATCAAGATACTCGAGGCATTTGTAAAATTTGAATTATTTAAATTGCATAAACCATTCATTTGTTACAGAAAAAATATTAAACGTAATAAAATAAGTATTTTTAAAAATATATTCCAATTGATCTGTAAGCGTATTCTCTCTGCTGAGACTCAGCAAAATCACTTTCACCATTTTATCACAACTCAGTGCAAATGAGGGATAATAACATTTCAACATTTTCTGCACAAGCACTCTGGTCCTTTTCACTGAAATCAATTTTTCAATGATAATAGCCATCTCCACCTTACCTAGATAATCAGGGTTGGCCAATAAATTCCAACCAGGGCAACAACGCTCATGTTTCTGAAAGAACATCAACAATCGACAAATGATACTCTTGTATTCGCCTATTCTTCGGGATTTTAATGTATTAACTCTGGTAGATGATCATTTTTACTGTAACTATGGTTAGAGAGCGGAGAGGGCTCTCTCTGTTCCATTGATGGACAATCAGACAAGGAAATCTCTCCGTTAGAAAGGCATCAATAAAGGGGCAGAATGCAAGGAGCACTCCAATTGCAAGGGTTTCAGTGGGTGAATACTGAGCTTACAACTGGAACACGCTGGAGTCTCTGACATTCCGCTCTGATAGGACATCTGATTGTTTTAAAATTTTGTGTGTCAATGTTATCGCATTAATTTTGTGCTCAATAAATTCTAGAACGCTTCACCTGAACATTTTAAGAAGTTCCTTTTTTAATGGAATGGCTGCATTTTCTGAAATATTTCCGCCTCTCTTTGTCTGGATGGGTGTGTGAGTGCTGAGTTGATTCCACATTCCCAGCTCCCAGGGTAAAAGCCTCTTCTCAAACCCGTTTACTGTCTTGAGATTAAAGTGATACAACGCCCCCTCTGCTGGCCACTCAGCGCCACTACAGGCGCTGCTCTCTGCCAGTCTCAGAGAAGTTCAGTTACTGCATGGGTGCATCTGGAAACAGATTGACTAACTGTGAATATTGAATAATATTGTAAGGGATTGAAGTTTACAGCAGTGTGCACAGTTCACTTGGGTGGTGCATTCACTCTTTCACCACCTGACCCTGGATATGAACTCCCTCCTCATTCCTCATTGGAGATACTGGCTGGGGATGTTAGTTGGGGATTATTTCAGACTGCTATGTGCACATTAGGTACACTTATCATTCTCTAATCCCATTCAGAATGGGGGTATGTAAATTTTGCTCCATTCTGTAATTTCGCTTCAATACATTATCAATGCATAACCCTACACAATGCATCTTGTTAAAAGTTTCCATACGTTTCAAATAAAATTTTCCAAGTTTCTCACACTGATTCTTTCCAAATGGAAACAAATAATTTGAAAGCACATGCAACATAGAGAATTGTTTGTTAGAGTTCTTTATATCGGAAACCCACAGTGCTCACAACCCCCATCCCTCCATCTTCCTGGTATATCTTTATCTGCCCAGGTGAATGTCTAGCAGGAGCAAGCTCGCCCCAGTCTACCTGGTACGTTTTCCCTCTTCCTGTTCTTATTTCACTGCAGGAAGAAGTTGGCATGTAACCCCGCCAGTCTACCCCCTTACCACATCTATGCTCCAATTTTAAGGGCACTAGAGGGAAAAAGCTGAAACCAGGATTTGGATTAGGTCGAGGCCGTCCAGTGACCATGAACGCAGGTGCTAGCTTTGCTCTGTCCCCACGCTGTTACCAGATTCAAAGTCTCCACTACACCCTCTGCCAGCAGAGCCAGGGGGAATGTCCCACTCTGCATCCATTGCAACAGGCCCTGCCTCTCAGTGATTCCAGAGCGATGCGCCACATTCCCCCTCTCCCAAAAACGCAAAACCACCAGCTTTCACTCTCCCCATGATATAGTCTCTTCCTCTCTTGGATCTGCAGATCCCTGTTAATAAGGGCTGAAGATGCCGCTGATACGATGAGCTAACATTTTGTGGAGTCACCCTCCTTAAGAGTTTCGGGAAGGGTCCATGGAGACTGACATTAATTCCAGCCACTGAACAAACAGGTTCTGTTAAACCTGTCAATCCAATTCTTCTTGCACCCAACTGAAGTCGTCCATTTACGTGGTCCAGCTGGGACATGTTAGAGTTTTTGAGGGACGGAGTAGTGTAAAGAAAGAACTGAGATGTAGAACATTGACAAATAGTGGAGTTGTGACAGAGAGAGAGAGTGAATGAATGTGACAGAGATAGATACTTTGAGTGCACGTCGCACAGAGAGGGGGAGAGGCTGAGTGTGTATGAAGGAGAGAGTGTAAATATACATGCCAGAGGGAGAGACCATGAGTGTGTGTAGGAGAGAGAGAGGGGAGTCAGATTATGTGTGACAGAGAGAGGGAGAGAGTGTGAATGTTTGTGACAGAGGGAGAGACTGTGAGTTTTTGTCACAGAGAGGGAGTGGGTGTGAGTGTGTGTAACAGAGAGAGGGAGAGACTGTGATTTTCTGTGATGGAGGGAGGTAGATATTGTGAATGATTGTGACAGATGGATAAAGTGTGAGTGGTTGTCAAAGAGAGAGGGGGAGAGCCTGAGTGTGTGTTACAGAAAGAGAGAGAGAGTGTGAATGATTGTGTCAGAGAGACCACGTGAATGTGTGTGTGTGAGAGAGGGACTAAGTGTGAGTGTGTCTGACAGAGATACAGAGGATGTGAGTGTCCGTGACAGCAGGTGTCAGTGTGAGTGCATGAGTGGGGGAGTGTGTTTGTGTGTTACAGAGTGTCAGAGAGTGTGAATGCATTTGACAGAGAGAGGGTGAGAGTATGAGTGTGTGTGCTGAGAGGGAGAGAATGTGAGTGCTTGTCATAGAGAGAGGAGGCGAGTGTGTGTGTATGTCACACAGAGGGGGACTATAAGTGTGTGTGGCAGGGAGAAGCGGATAGTGTGAGTGTGAGCAACAGAGAGAGCAGGATTGTGTGAATGTGTGTGACAGAGAGAAGCGGATATTGTGCGTGTGTTTGACAGATAGAGAGAGAGTGTTCACTTGTGCGAAAGAGCTTGTGCGAGCCTGTGTGTGTGTGACAGAGAGACGGAGAGTATGTCCGCGTGGAAGAGAGAGTTTGTGCGTGTATCTGACAAACAGAGGGAGACAGTGTGAGTGCTTGTGACAAAGAGGGGGCGAGAGTGAAGGGGAGAGTGTGAGTTTGTGTGACACAGACAGGGAGAGAGTGTAAGTGCTTGTCATATAGAGAGGACGAGATTGTGATTGTGTATCACAGGGAGTGGATAGAGTGTAGGAGTACGTTATAGTGAGGGGGAGAGTGTGCTTGTGTATGACAGAGGGAGGGGAGAGTGTCATTTTTTTATCACAGGGAGGGTATAGAGTGTGAGTGTGTGTGACGGAGAGAGGAAGTGATTGTGAGTATGCATGACAGAGAGGGGGCAAGTGGAGTAGGTGTGACAGGGAGGGTTGGATAGTGTGAGTGTGTGTGACAGAGAGAGGGAGAGTGCATGCGTGTGAGTGCTTGTCATTGAGAGGGGGCGAGAGCGTGAATGTCTATGGGAAGGGGTGAGTGCGAGTGTGAGTGACATAGAGGGTGGGAGAATGTGAATGTGTGTCGCAGAGAGCGGGATGAGGGTAAGTGTGTGTGAGACAGAGAGAGGAAGAGCGTGTGAGTGCTTGTCACTGAGAGAGGGCGAGAGCGTCAGTGTGTTTCACAGGGAGGGAGAAGATTGTGAGTTTATGAAAAATATAGGAACAGGCCCCGCCTCCGCTTCCAAACTAGAGCAAAATGCCCCACCTGCATGGAGCAATGGGGCATCATGCCCCGCCTCTCCTCTGACACTGAAGCAACAGGTCCTGCTTCAGGCCCAAAAATGGAGCAACAGACCTTAACTCCTCTCTGACAATAAGGAACAGGCCCCGCCTCCGCTCCGACCAGGAAGCAGCAGGCCACACCTCCACTCTGACAATGCAGCAACAGGCCCCTCCTCCGCTCCAACCAGGAAGCAGCAGGCCACAACTCCAGTCTGACAATGCAGCAACAGGCCCCTCCTCCACTGCGACCAGGAAGCAGCAGGACACACCTCCACTCTGACAATGGAGCAACAGGCCCCTCCTCCACTCCGACCGGGAAGCACAGGCCACACCTCCGCTCTGGCAATGGAGCAACAGGCCCCTCCTCCACTCCGACCAGGAAGCAGCAGGACACACCTGCGATCTGACAATGGAGCAACAGGCCCTTCCTCTGATCCGACCAGGAAGCAGCAGGCCACACCTCCGCTCTGACAATGGAGCAACAGGCCCCACCTCCACTCCGACCAGGGAGCAGCAGGCCACACCTCCGATCTGACAATGCAGCAGCAGGCCCCTCCTCCACTCTGACAAGGAAGCAGCAGGCCACACCTCCACTCTGACAATGGAGCAACAGGCCCCTCCTCCACTCCGACCGGGAAGCACAGGCCACACCTCAGATCTACCAATAGAGCAGCAGGCCCCTCCTCCACTCCGACCAGGAAGCAGCAGGCCACACCTCCACTCTGACAATAGAGCAACAGGCCCCTCCCCCACTCCGACCAGGAAGCTGCAGGCCACACCTCCGTTGTGACAATTGAGCAACAGGTCCCTCCTCCACTCCGACCAGGAAGCAGCAGGCCACACCTCCACTGTGACAATGGAGCAACAGGCCCCTCCTCCACTCCGACCAGGAAGCAGCAGGCCACACCTCAGATCTACCAATAGAGCAACAGGCCCCTCCTCCACTCCGACCAGGAAGCAGCAGGCCACACATCCGCTCTGACAATGGAGCAACAGGCCGCTCCTCCACGCCGACCAGGAAGCTGCAGGCCACACCTCCGTTGTGACTATTGAGCAACAGGCGCCTCCTCCACTCCAACCAGGAAGCAGCAGGCCTCACCTCAGATCTACCAATAGAGAAACAGACCCCATCTCTCTCTGGTATAGGTGCAACAGGCCCCGCCTCTGCTCTGGCAATACATCAAAGGGACCCACGCCAGCTGTGACAATGGAGCAACAGGCCTCGCTCCCGCTCTCACAGTGGATCAACATGTCCCGCCCATGTTCTGGTAAAAGAGCCTCATGCTCTACCCCTCCCAATGTTCTAGTCAGCCAGCGTTCTGTCCATGTTACTGTGTGACCCCCCGATATGCTGAGCTTATGTTTTCAGCAAACACTTTTCATATGGCAGCTTATCAAATGCCTTCTGAAAACCCAAACACAGCAGATCTACAGGTTCCCCTTTATCCATGGTGCAAGTTGCAGCATCAAATAAATCGCTTCACCATGAGTCCTCTTGCATAAAACCATGCTGACTCTCGCCCGTTAACTTTAGCTTTTCGAAGTGGCCAGCAAGAACACGGTTGATGATCAATTCTAACATCTTCCCCATGACAGGCATCAAGGTAACTTCCCTATCATTCCCTGATTTCTGTTCTCTCCCTTCTTGAATAGAAGGGTTAAATTTATTGATTTCAGGTCCGATGGGACCTTTCCACAATCTAGTGAATTTGGGAAAATTAATGCCAGCACATACACGACCTCAACACCTAACGTTGCAGACACAGAACCTGTCCACCTTTCAGGCCTGTGAAGTGAACATGCACCTTGATAAGATTGTTAAAAAATATATTTTTGGAGTCATAGCAGCATTCAGGAAAGAGGTGACTGTGCCATTTGGTGCTGTCAGGCCCCACATTAAAGGAAGAATATACTTGTGTCACAATCTGGTTGGGGATTGCCTTACCGTGCCTGTCCCAGATGCAGCTAAACAATCTCAGCAAACTGGCAGATCAATTGAAACCAGAGAATCTCCCGAAACTCCAACCATCTCCACGGTGACCTGGCATCTTCTGGTATCTTGTCAAATAGACCTTCAGCTTACACATCCTTAAATTGAAAATATTTCACTGATATGAAGAAACATATGGACGTTACAGACCGTCAGTGCTAATTCATGACGCTTGAACTAATTTAGCTCCAAAAGTTCAAAAAAGTACTTTTTTACCGCCGGCCCTGAGAGAAATGATTGCAACCCCCATCTCTACACAGGGAGGCTCACAGAGTGCCATGGGATCTTTGATGCCCACCTGTGAGAGCTTGCAGGGCCTCGGTTTAAAGTCTCATTTGAAAGCCTGCACGTCTGACACTGTCACACTCCCTCAGTAATTCACTGAAGTGTCAGCCTAAATTATATAAAGTGAGATTTAAACCAAAGCCCTTTTGACTTGCGGGCCATGAGGCTACTGCTGAACCAATTTAAAAGTTAAAAGCTCAAGAGGGACTTTTTTATTCCTTCAATAAACCTTTGTACATTTTCTTGTCTTTACAGAACATAAGATCCCATATTTCACACAGGACCCCAACTCCTGCATTGCTCTGCCCACCATAAAGCATGCCTACCATGAGTTTTAAATCAGGAGAACATTCCGCCCAGATGCAGCGGATGGTAAGAATTCCTACCCTCTGTGTTTCTCGTAAAAGCTCTGAATTACGCTCAAGTAAAGAAGCCATTCAGTGACTCACCCAAGCGACCTTCATGTGTGAAGTGCGGGTTAGCGGGTGGAATTTGGAGAAATGACATTGAATCTAACCCTCTCCTCACTTGACACCAAAATAGTCCAACGGCAGCTTCTATGTGAGTGTAGCTCAGTTACAGCCATATCCTCCAGTAAGAATATTACTGTGGGGACCTGATCAACAGGAGATCCTACTAGAAAATAAATAGTTAAACATGTTTGATATATGTGCTTGTTTTGATTTGCTCCATCAGTTGCTGATTTTGTTTTAGATGATGAGTGCTGATTAAATCCCTACAGTCTCAGAGCTAAGATTCTTCCCAACCAGCTCGCTCAATGGTGAAATCGGCACTTACTCTTTAGATATCAACCAAAATGGAGGGGCAGTCGGGGTCGATCCTGATTTCACTATGAGAGAGATCATCCATTGTTTCAGTACCCGTGACCTTTCTAATCCGGCCGGTTATATCTGGGTTGAGAGGAAAGAATGCCTTATTCAAATAGTAAGTGGTTCTGGACTGCAGTGGACAGACTGGAAGTTTGGTGGGTTCAGGTTCAATCGAGGCATTCAAGAGGCAATTACATGATTATTTATATGGACAACATATGAAGAGTTATAGGGACAAGTCAGGAGGATGGCACTGAGCCATGATGCTCATTCGGGCGGCAGGTTTAGACACGATGGGCCAATGGCCTCTTTCTGCTCAGTCGCAGTTCTGCGATTCTGTGATTCTCTTATTCTTTTAGGTGTCCAGAACTTTAACAGTGAGAACATGTCAGTCCGTTGAATACACGACTACCTTATTGTGTAAAAACGTGGAGGAGGGGCTGAGTGCTAATTGAGGGGGGTGGGGGACTGTCAGAGGGTGAGTAATGAGGGAGTGCTGCACAAACCGAGTGTCAGTACTGAGGGAGTGACTCACTGTCAGTGACTCTGTACTGAGGGGGGCAGTACGCTGTCAAATGGTCATTGCTGAGTGAGTGCTGCAATCACGCATTGCCTTATTTGGATTACAACCTTCATCCTTAAGGGGTTGTTCCAGATCACGACCTCTTGTCTGAAAATTATCTTCAGCTGAGTTTAAAATATCCACCTCTCACATACTCGTGCTTGGTGACTGAAGAAATGATCCAACACACCCTCAGTGAGGGATTCCAACAGCGATCGTACTCTTCATCAAGATTATTCTTTGAAAACAATATATTGCTCAGCTATTGTACAAATACATGGATATTATAATGGTCCGTGGCTCTCGTTATAACAATTATTTCCCTCGTCAGGAACGTGCAGTGTTGAGCTCTGTGAAGTCGTGTACAGAATACTGCGTGAGGCATGCTGTTTCCTATCTTATTTAAATTTTTATTCAAGAGCCAGAACTTGCAAAACACTTTAAATAGTTGAGTACATGGAACGTTCAAGATATACAAAGATGGAAAACATAATCTTAATTCTAATATAGAATCCAGAACATAAAACTATTCAATGCTACGATCTTATAATCGTGCATCAAGATTTAAAGCAAATTGTTACCTTAAGGAACAAGAAGAGTGAACTGATAATGGTCAGCGCAATGAAGTTTGAAATGAGCAGCCACGCAGACAGCTCTAGTGAGAAGCAGAATTTCAACACTGCTGGCTTTTCAGTGGTATGATTTCCTATCTCTCTGTCAATTTTGATTGAATTACATTGCCCTTAGCAACCGTAGTGTTGCTTCTTTGAATAAGCTCTTTTATCTTAAGTCTATTATTCACTGCTTTTCATAATGGTTTAATTGTTGTGGACGTTCTCACTCTATGGTCACTGTGAGAGTTTTTATGTTCAATAAATGTTTGTAATATGTTCTAATAACAACTCTTACAACCAGTTTACCTTGTGTCAGTATTCGCATCATCTGTATTATTCTAATCCACTTTATAAACTTTTGACAGAATGTTCTTATAATATATATATGTATATATACATAATATATATATATGTATTTCCAATTAGATTATTGAAAGGCTATATCCCCGCGGCAACGGCCCTTCAGAAAGCTTTCTGATCATGTTCACTTCGAAATGAATACATTCCACTAGGACTTGGTGATATACATGACCAGGTTATCAGGATTCTTTGTTAAAACATCAGTAACTCCAAAGTACACACTAACGTATATATTTTTTTTTAATATTACTATCGTTTTATTATGCTTTTGCTAAATGTTGAAACTTTATCACAGACAGAATTAACACATTCTGATGATTTTTTTTTCCTGGAGATTGCCCATATCTGGTACTGGATTCCGAAAAGGGCTTTTGAAATTTCAGTGAATTGTCACAACATGAGGACATGTTCCAATGGTACTGTTATGTATCTATATGTGAAAAGTAACCTGTGTGAAGCTTTTATCCGTCTTCTACACCTTAACAAAGAGTGACCGCTGATTCAATTCTAAAGTAAAATGTTCGAATCATATTCAACCTCACTATTTCTATCTTCCATCAAAGGCTGCAGGCTGAGTGGTTGGAGAATATGAACTATTGGAAGGTGGAGAATTAGAGAGTGCTGCACAGTCGGTGGGTTAGGAAAGATGGAGAGCTACCCTGTCGGAGGCTCAGTGCTGCGGGAGTGGCACACTATCGGATAGTCAGTACTGATGCAGTGCTGCACTCTCGAAGGGTGTGTATTGAGCTGGTGCTGCACTGTCAGTGGTTCAGTATTGAGGTATTGCTGCACTGTGGGAGGGTCAGTATTTAGACATTGAAGCACTCATAAGGGAGTGAGAGCTGATATAAAGGCGGGGCAGTAAAGAAGGGAATCTGCAGTGTTGGGGGGTCAGCAATTTTTGAGAGCTGCACTGCGAGATGGTCAGTTCTGATGGAGTTCTGATCCATGGGAGAGGCCGTACTGATGGAAAGCTGTGCTGTCAAAAGGTCAGTGTAGAAGGAGTGCTGCACTGTCAGAGGGTCAGCACAGAGGAGTGATGTACTATCGGACGGTCAGTCTGAGGGTGCACCACACTGTCAGAGGTTCATTGCTGAAAAAATGCATTTTGGGTGGTCGGTACTGAGAGCGTGCTGAACTGGCAGAGGATGAGTACTGAGGGAGCGATGCAAAGTCCGCGAGGGGAGGACTGAGGAAGCGCTGCATAATCAGATGGTCAGTACTGAGGGATTGTTGGATTGCTGGGGGGTCAGTATTGCGGGAGTGCTGTACTATCAGATGGAAAATGCTGAGGGATTGTTGCACTTCTGGAAGGTTAGTACAGGGCGAATGCAGTACTGTCAGAAGGGGAGTACTGATGGAGTGCTGCATTGTCGTCGAGTTAGTACTGAGGGAGTGCTGAACTGCCAGAGGGTCAATACTGAGGAAGTGTTATCGGGGTACCTCTGAGGGAGTGCTGCACCATCAGATGGTCAGTAGCGAGGTAGTGCTGCACTGTTGGAGGGTCAGTATTAGGAGAGTGCTCTACTGTCAAATGATCAGTAATGAGGGAGTGCTGCACTGCTGGAGGCTCAGTGTTGAGGGAGTATTCACTATCAGAGGGTCAGTAGTGAGTGATTGCTGCACTGTTGAAGGTTCAATATTCAGGAAGTGCTGCATTTTCGGACGGTCAGTACTGAGGGAGCACTGCACTGTAAAAGAAGCATCTTTGAGTGAATGCCAGCACTGTGGGAGGGTGAATGGGGGCGAGACATTGTCGCAGAATCAGGGTTCTGATCAATGTCATATGTCGATACTGAGGTACTGCTGCACATTTAGAGGGTCAGTACTGAGATAAAAGCCCGTTATATCACCATTCGTCGCAATCTATACTTGTTATATCACGTCGCTACACCGCCACATCTCATGCACCAAGTGTTACATTCTTCCTCTCTCCTGGCCTGGTGTGCCTGGAATACCGCCAAACCCATGCATCCGTCTTATCCCTCCCCGGCCAGTGATAGCCACCACCCTACTTGTTGTTGATGCCCTGGCTGCTATGGAAACCAGGAGTGGGCGGGATCACTGACGACACTTCACTTCCTCTCTATTTTCCAGTCAGTTTGCGCCTCTGTGCAGGGCTGGAAAACAACATCATGTTGAACAGACTCTGTCCATTTGCTCTTTCACCATAACCACAATAGCACCACCCTTCTCTTTTTGCCTGCTGTCGGCACAGAAACAACCCCTCCACCAATGGAAACATAGAATTAAATGGAAAACTAAACGTCATTCTCAGCCAGTCCGTGTTAAAGTCATTCAATGGATTGAAGAATTGGTGTAAAGGGATATTTCAGCAGATTCTTCAACTGCTGCCTGAACTTAGTCTGGGTCACAGCGTAAATCCCAGTGTTTGTGCAGCAGCTCAGGAGCTGCAACATGAATCCCAATTCCATCACAATATAATCTAGGTCAACAGGCATATTCCTCAAGAACGATATCCGGCTCCATATAGAAAACAATATTAACAATGCCCAAAACAGGATGAAATTGGCCGAGATAACAAACAGTAAAATGATGGATTTCCTCCGACTCTCCATCTCTGGGTCTCTGGGACCCTCCCCACTACTGTGAGCCCGGAGTCTCCTGCGGGCTCTGCTGCTAACTAAAATGTGTCTGACGATGAGAACATTGAGCAGCAGAATCAAGAAAAATGGGACACAGGGGGTAAGAATGTAATGGAGAACTTCTATAGTTATCCAGACCATAGACAGCTGAACAGCAAATGATACATGGCAAAACCAGGGCACGTTCATGAGAAAATACCAACCTGTGAGCATAAAGTACCAGATAATATTCTTCAAGCAACTCAGCACAGTCACTGTTCCCAGAACAATAGCCGCCGTTTTCTCAGTGCAATATTTACTTTTCAGATTCTGGTGACAAATAGCCACAAATCGATCAAAGGTGAAAGTGACAGTGAACCAGACGGAACAGTCAGTGGCAGCATATAGGAAGACAGCATGGATATTACACACAGGGATAGAATACAGGAAACGAAACTCTTCCCCAAAAACGATCGGAATGTGTCTCAATATCAGGTCAAGGATAATGACCAGTAGATCCGCCGCTGACATGGCCACCAGGTAACGAGAGACACATTTGGATAGACCGCAGTTTCCCCGAGACAGGATGACAATTGACAATAAATTAACTGTGTGGAAGAAAGATAAGCATTGAAATTAGCTGGGGAGAAATGTGACCAGTTTGATTTAGCAAGTCCTGAAATGTTGAATTGTGCTCTTCTTTCCTGAGCTGTGTGAATATGATGCAGCGTGAATGGACAAGGGAAAGCCAGAGATGATATGGAAGGCTGGAGAGATTTAAGCGAAAAAAGGTTGTTACTGAAATATTTGAATTTAATCTATCTGTTTTCCTTTCCCTACATGGCTTAAAAACTGTTGACCCCTACACTCAATCAGATCTAAGCGACCTTCTCCTCCTTCGTACCATCCCAGGTGTAACTGAGTTGTCACAATTCTGGAGCCTAAACATTGAGTTTTGGATTGGACAGGAATTTTTCATCCAGCTGTTTAATCCCCCTTCCACTGTCCTTCTAATTTATTCGCCCTGGTCCTGCTAACAAACAATCTGGGTTGCCTGGGTTCCTGACAGGGTTCTCCTGTGTCCAACAGTTTTGGGAGTGGACATCAAACGCGGGACTTCAAATTCCGAGGTAGGGCTGTTTCTGATTCGTCCAAAACCCCTCCATTATCAAGGCTCACCGATCTGAAGCATCGCATTTGCTTCCTTGCTGCAGTTTCTGCCTGATATGTGGAGAATTTGATAAGCAATAACAAAAACAACTTACATTAATTCAGCACCTTTAGTATAACCGAACATTTCTAGGCATTTGACTGGAACAATATCGGACCAAATACTACACCGAGCTCAAGAAGAAGATATTGAACCCATTAAAACAGTGCTGCAATACAGTTACATTTTAATGTTTTAAAAGCAAGGAAGAGAGTTAGGGATGGTAGAATATTGGAGAGGATACAATCCAGTATAATGTAATCAATAGAAACTCAATTGTCCAAATCAGAGGCAGTGCAAGGACAGAGAGACCTGGGCTGTTTGTGCACAAATCTCATGACAGGATAAGAACGCTCTGAATAGAGCTTATGTGATCCACCACAGTGTTAATAGAGGCAGAGTGAACACAAGGTATGGTGGTATAATAAACCTACATAAAGCCGTATTTTGGTCCCGCCCTGTATGTTGTTTCAAACATCGGGCGTCACACTTTCAGAAAGATATAAAGGTTTGGGAGGGAATATAGGCGATATTTACCAGAGTGTATCCAGTAATGTAGGATACATGGACAGAATAGAGAAGCTGCTTTTCCCAACTGCACCCTACCCCATACCCCAGCTCCAGCTTGCCATGGATACTGTGCTCAAGCAGGGATGAGACAGTGCCGGGGCAGTGGGTGCCGTGGAGGTAGGGACATGGAAAATGGAAAGGGAGTGAGCCTTGCATTCTTGTCTGTTGGGGGCTGTTGGCCAAAATCAGTCTAGGGAAGAAACTGAGGAGACTAAATTGTGGCGCAGATCTGCTCAAATGTGGGTCTGAAATGGGAAAGATGCTGGCAGTTTGTCTGTGCCTCAATTCAATTCTCCCCGCCGGAGGAGAAGCCTGACAAACCCCTTGACAATTCAGAGAAGGGAGGGACAGCTGAGCCCTCAAGTTCAGCCATGACTCACATCCATAGAAATGAGCAGATAGGAGGTGTATGGTCTGTGGATCAGGAATGGAGTTTGTGATCAGAACTTCACACAATAACTTTTGTCTCACCAGAATTTAGACGACAACCACTGTCATGAAGTTAAACATGTTTCACAAGTGAATGTCTGAATGTGAAGACTTACCAGGTACACCGAGAATCGCGAGAATGGGATAGTAAACTCCTTGAATAACGAAAAGCGCCCATAAAATGCGCCAATTTAATATTACCCAATGATCTTCTGCAGAAAGTAAGTTAAGCGCCGTGGTGAAGAGCCTGCTGAATGTTGCAACCTTCCAATGTATTCTTCCAACGTCCTGATCCATTGTTGTAACATTCCAATTTAAACATCTCAGGTTCTGATCCATTGTTGTAACATTCCAATTTATACTGCTCAGGTTCTGATCCATTGTTGTAACATTCCAATCTATTGTTCTCAGGTTCTGTCCTACCCTCTGCCTCCCTTTTAAGCCGAAGATCCCGGCTTGTTGTGGATGGAATGCTCCCGATATTACTGTGGGATAACGCTTTGAAAGGCGCTGCTTATAAATAGAAGAGGGCCACGTTTCAGAGGCATAGTTGAATTCCATGGAGACTGACATTAATTACAGGCACGGAACAAACAGGTTCAGTTAACCCATTTCATTCCTGCGCTGTCGTGTCAGAACAGAGATGCACGAGTTTTGCCGAGTGAAGTGAGGTGGTCTTAGCGGAGGCACTGATCATAATCTTTCATTCTTCCTTGTATACGGGAGTGACGCCCGATAACTTGAAGCTTGTAAATGTTCCACCCTGCTTTGAAAATAGAACAAACACTCTAACTGCAGCCAGGCAGTCGAATGACGCTGTTGGCTCAATTTCTACAGGCCATGATGTAGGACAAAAATAGTGGCCGTTCTGTTAACAATGTATCAGTCCATAGAATACAGGGGACATGGGACTCTTAACAATAAAGCAAACATGTCTGATGAATTGGATCGTGGCCACTTCCAGAATAGCTGAAAGTGCTGATGATCGTCCGTTCCTTGCTTTTTAGATCTTATTACCAAAGGCGAGCGATCAGACGTCATTAGTTAGACATTTAATGGAAACGGAAACCCATGGGGTATAGAGGCAGTGGCAGAGTGGATGCGACATTGACCTGGTGACAGAGAACGGAGAAAGAGTGATAAGTTTTTTAAAAAAATCATTCACGGGCTGGCCCAGCATTTATTGCCCATCGATAACTGCCCATTGAGAAAGTGGTGTTGAGATGCCTTCTTGAACCGCTGCTCGACATATGATGTGAGTGCAACAACAGTGCTTCAGGGAAGGAGTTGCAGGATTTTTACCCAGCGAAAAGTATGGAATGCTGATCTATGTCCAGGTCAGAATGTTGAATCACTTGGAGGAGAACTTCCGGGTTGTGCTGTTCCCATGTATCTGCTGTCCTTGTCCTTCTAGATGTAAGCTCTCGTCTGTTAGGAAGGTGCTGTTTAAGGAGCCTTGATGAGTTCCTCAAGTGCTTCTTCTAGATGGTACACACTGCTGTTACTGTCTGCCGGTGGTGCAGGGGGTGAATATTTGTGGATTTGCTGCCAATTACATGGAGTTGTTTTGTCCTGGACGGTCTCAAGCATATTGAGTTTTGTGGGAAATGCACTCATGAAAGCAAGTGGAGTGTATCACAAATAGAAGGACGTGAGGAAGGAATCTGGGACAATTACAAAGTCTCTTCTTTAACAGATTGGTACACATGCAAGTTATCTGGACAAGGGTGTGCTGTTGAAAGGAAAAGTAAGATATTTCTCCTGAGGAGGAACTTCACACTAACATGTTATAAGTCACTGGTTCGGCCTCGGCTGGAGTACTGTGTCTAATTCTGGATTTGTTATCTTACAAAGCAGGGCAGGGCCCTGGTGAGGCTGTTGATGATATTTCCAAGAATGGTTATAAGGATGAGGGACTCCAGCCACGTGGGGCATTCACGAAACTGGGACTGTTTTTTTTTAATAGTATCATAATATCAGGTAAAAGGAAGTTACAAAAGAGACATTGGAATCGGGATGTGTTTTGATAGAGTGAGAAGGGATAAACAGGTTTCATTTGAATATGGGTGGGAAACCACTTCCAGAGTGAGTGCAGTTCAAACATTACTCAGGAAGCAGGACACCATCCAAGACAAAGCAGCCGAAGTTGATTGGCACCCGATCCAGGAACATTCACTCCCTCCACCACCGGGGCACAGTGGCTGTGGTTTTCAGGGATAATTGGAAAGATCAGTGGAGGAACTAATTGGATAGCGTTTGCTTGTGTCTATGTGTGCCCATAGGCACTTGTTTACTCTTTGTGTGCATGTGTAGACATAACCGCTTTTTTACTGTTTTTGTTTATGTTTGTACATAACCAAATGATTATCATTTGCGTATGTGTGATTGCATAAATACTTGTTCACTGTTTGTGTATATGATCAACCCTCTGCTGGTTGCTTTCTTTTTTCTTGGACTGTCACTTTAAAATGTGACTGCTGCTTCAGAAACGATCATGGCTACTGTTTAAAGGCAAGTTCGCTGGAGTAGAATGTGGAATTTCTACAATCTTGCTATCTTGGAAAATTGTGTGCCATAAAAGAACAGGATGGTTCTGGAAAGGAGCCCTGGACTATCGGGAATTTGAATTAGCTCCTGACGAGGTGAGAGGGTTGTGTGTGGTAACAGTGCAGGCAGTTGAGAAACCAGCCTGCAAAGAGGGTAGAAACAAAACCTCTCTCTCTCCTGTATTTGTCAAGATTCCAGTAAGGAGCGGCTGGCGATTTCTCATATTTCTGCATCCTGCTTTCATTCAAAACCCCTTTCAATGAGATTTCTCAGGCCCGCTCTCCACCTAAAGCTGCACTCTCTTTACCCCTCAGACCTGATCTCTGTCCACAGCTGCACTGTCTCTAAACCCAGGCCTGCTCTTTCCCTACCCCTCGATTCTCTCTACACACCCCCACCAACAGACCAGCTCTCTCCCTACAGCTCTACTCTCCCTATCCCCCCAGACCAGCTCTCTCCTACAGCTCCACTGTCTTTACACCTCAGACGTGATCTCTCTCAACAATTCCACTCTCTAAACCCAGGCCTGCTCTCTTCCGACCACTCTATTCTCTCTACCCCCAAGACGTGCTCTCTCCCTGCAGCTCCATGGGCTCACCACCCCAGACCCGCTCTCCCTACAGATCCACACTCTCTACACCCCAGACCCGCTCTCCCTACAGCTCCACTCTCTCTATACCCAGGCCTGCTCTCTCCCTACCACTCTACTCTCTCTACCCACCCAGACCCACTGTCTACATACAGCTCCACTCTCTCTGCACCCCAGACCAGCTCTCTCCCTACAGCTCCAGTCTTTCCACACCCCAGACCCGCTCTCTCCCTATGGCTACACTCACTTTACACCCCACACCCGCTCTTTCCCTACGGCTCCATTCTCTATACACCCCCCAGACCTGCTCTCTCCCTAGGGCTCCAATCTCTCTACAACCCCCAGACCCGCTCTCTCCCTAAGACTCCACTGTCTCTACCGCCAAGACTCACTCTCTATCTACAGCTCCACTCTCTCTACACCGCAGACCCACTCACGCCCTACAGTTACACTCACTCAACCGCCCAGAACCGCTCTCTCCCCATGGCTCGATTCTCTCTACATCCCAAACCAGCTCTCTCCATACAGCTCCATTCTCTCTGCCCCCCCAGACCTGCTCTATCCCTCTGGCTACACACTCTCTACAATGCAGAACCGCTCTCCTCCTATAGCTGCACTCTCTATACCCCCCAGACCTGCCATCTCCCTACTGCTCCACTCCCTCTACACCCAGACCCACTATCTCCCTAGAGCTAAACTCTCTCTACCTACCCAGACCCAATTTCTCCTTACGGCTCCACTCTCTCTACCACCCAGACCCGCTCTTTCCCTAAGTCCCCAATATCTCTACCCCCCAGACCCTCTCTATCTCTAAGTCTCCAATCACTCAACCCCCCCCATGCTCGCTCTCTCCCTGTGTCCCAACTCTCTCTACACCATCCAGACTGTCTTTTTACTTAAGTCTCCAATCTGTCTACCACCCGCCACATCCACACTCTCCCTAAGTCTCCAATCTCTCTACTCCCCAGACCCTCTCTCTCCCTAAGTCTCCAATCTCTCTCACCCCCAGATCCGCTCTCTCCCTAAGTCTTCAATCTCTCTAACGCCCAGACCCGCTCTCTCCCTTAGTCTCCAACCTCTCTACCTCCCAGGCCCTCTCTCCCCCTAAGTCTCCAATCTCTCTACCACACAGACCTGCTCTCTCCCTAAAGCTATAATTTCTGTTCGCGCCAGAACCTCTCTCTCCCTGCAGCTCCAATCTCTCTAATCCCACCCCAGAACCGTTCTTTCTCTACAGCTCCACTCCCTGCTCCCCCAGACCCACTGACTCCTAAATGCTCTGTTCTCTCTAAATTCTAGACCCACTCTTTCCCGACAAGACCACTCTGTCTAAACCCCAGTCCTGCTCTCTCCCTAAAACTCCACTCTCGCTATACCCCAGAGCCGCTTTCTCCCTACAGCTCCACTCAATCAAATCCCCAGACCCGATCTCTCCCTACAGCTCCACTCTCTCTACACCCCAGACCCGCTGTCTACGTGCAGCTCCATTCTTTCTACACCCCAGACCAGCTCTCTCCCTACAGCTGCATTCTCTCTACACCTCCACCCCACCACCCCCCAAACCAGACCTGCTCGGTCCCTATGGCTCCACTCTCTCTACACACAAGAGCCGCTCTCTCCTTACAGCTGCACTCTCTCAACACTGCCCCCCACCCCCAGACCCGCTCTCTCCCTATGGCTCCACTCTCGATACACCCCCTAGACCTGCTCTCTCCCTATGGCTCCAATCTATCTATTTCCCCCAGACCCGCTCTATCCCTACATCTCCAATCTCTCTACCTTCCAGACCATCTCTGTGCCTAAGTCTCCAATCTCTCTACACCCCAGACCCACTCTCTCCCTAAGACTCCAATCACCCAACCCCCAGACCTGCTTTCTCCTTGAGTTTCCACTCTCTCTACACCCTCCAAACTCCCTCTCTCCCTAAGTCTCCGATCTGTCTACCCGCCACTCCCACTCTCTCCCTAAGTCTCTAATCTCTCTATCCCCAGAACCTCCCTCTCCCTAAGACTCCAATCTCTCTAAACCCCAGACCCGCTCTCTCCCTAAGTCTCCAATCTCTCTACCCCACAGACTCGCTCTCTCCCGAAGTCTCCAATCTCTCTACCCCCCAAACCCGCTCTCTCCCTAAAGCAATACTTTCTGCATGCACCAGGACCTCTCTCAACCTGCAGCTCCACTCTCTCTAACCACACCCCAGACCCGCTCTTTCTCTACAGCTCCACTCTCTCTGCTCCCCCAGCCCCGCTCTCTCCTAAATGCTCTGTTCTCTTTACCTTCTAGACCCGCTCTTTCCCTACAACACCACTCTGTCTAAACCCCAGTCCTGCTCTCTTCCTAAAGCTCCACTCTCTCTACACCCCAGACCCACTCTCTCCCTACAGCTCCACTCTCTCAATCCCCCAGACCTGCTCTCTCCCTACAGCTCCAATCTCTACACCCCAGACCCACTCTCCCCGTACAGCTCCATTGTCTCTAACCCCCATTCCCGCTCTCTCCATTTGGTTACACACTCTCTACAACCCAGACCCAGTCTCTCCCTACAGCTGCACTCTCTCTACCCCCCCAGACCTGCTCTCTCCCTACGGCTTCACGCTCTCTACACCATCCAGACCTGCTCTCTCCTTACATCTCCAATCTCCCTACCCCCCAGACCCACTCTCTCCCTATGTCTCCACTCTCTCTATCCCCCAGACCCGCTCTCTACCTACAGCCACCTTCTCTCTACATTGCAGACCCACTCACTCCCTACAGCTTCCACTCAATCAACCCCCCAGAACCGCTCCTTCCCTATGGCTGCACCCTCTCCACACCCCAGACCCGCTCTCGCCGTATAGCTCCATTCTCTCTACCCCTCAGACCCGCTCTCTCTCCCATGCTACACTCTCTCTACAACCCAGACCCACTCTCTCCCTACAGCTTGTCTTTTTCTACACCCCCAGACCTGCCCTCTCCCCACGGCTCCACGCACTCTACATCCCAGACCCGTTATCTCCCTTCAGCACCACTCTCTCTACTCCCCAGACCCGGTCCCACCCTTAGTCTCCAATCTATCTACCCCCAGACCCGCTCTCTCCCTAAATCTTCAATCATTGAACCCCCCAGACCTGCTCTCTCCCTTTGTCTCAACTCTCTCTACACCCTCCAGACCTTCGCTCCCACTAAGTCTCCAATCTGTCCACCCCCCCCACACCTGCTCTCTCCCTAAGTCTCTAATCTCTCTACCCCCAGACCCTCCCTCTCCCTAAGGCTCCAATCTCTCTAACCTCCAGACCCGCTCTCTCCCTAGTTCTCCAAACTCTCTACCCTACAGACTCGCTCTCTCCAGAAGTCTCCAATCTCTCAACGCCCCAGACCTGCTCTCACCCTGAAGCTATACTTTCTGTATGCGCCAGAACCTCTCGCTCCCTGCAGCTCCACTCTCTCTAACCCCAGCTCAGACCCACTCTTTCTCTACATCTCCACTCTCTCCGCTCCCCCAGACCCGCTTTCTCCTAAATGCTCTGTTCTCTCTAACTTCTAGACCCGCTCATTCCATAGAATACTACACTGTCCAAACCCCAGTCCTGCTCTTCCCTAAAGCTCCACTCTCTCTACACCCCAGACCTACTCTCTCCCTACAGCTCCATTCATTGAACCCCCCAGACTTCCTCTCTATCTACGGCACCACTCTCTGTACCCCCCGACCCGCTCTCTCCCTCGGGCTACAGTCTCTTTACAACCCAGAACCGCTCTCTCCCTCCAGCTGCACTCTCTCTAACGCCACAGACATGCCCTCTCCCTACAGCTCCACTCACGCTACACCCCAGACCCGCTCACACCCTACAGCTCAACTCTCTCTACACCCCCCAGTCCCGATCTCTCCCTACGGCTCCACTCTCTCTACACCCCCAGACCTGCTCTCTCCCTATGGATACAATCTCTCTGCACCCCCAAGACCAACTCTCTCCCTACATCACCAATCTCTTTACCCCCCACACCCCCTCTCTCCCTAAGTATCCAATCTCTCCATCCCCCAGACCGTCTCTCTTGCTAAGTCTCCGATCTGTCTAACCCCCAGACCATCTCTCTCCCTAAGTCTCCAATCACTGAAACCCCCAGACCCGCTCTGTCTAAGTCTCCAATCTCCCTACCCCCAGACCCTCTCTCTCCCTAAGTCTCCAATCTCTCTAAACCCCAGACCCGCTATCTCTCGAAGTCTCCAAACTCTCTACCCCCCAGACCCACTCTCTCCCTAAAGCTATACTTTCTGTCTGCGCCAGAACTTCTCTCTCCCTGCAGCTCTACACTCTGTAACCCCACCACAGACCCGCTCTTTCTCTACAGCTCCACTCTCTCCGGTCCCCTAGACCCACTCTCTCCTAAATGCTCTTTTCTCTCTACCTTCTGGACCCGCTCTTTCCCTACAACACCACTCTGTCTAAACCCCAGTCCTTCTCTCTCCCTAAAGCTGCACTCTCTCTATCCGTCAGACACCAAAACATTCAAATTAAACAATCAGACAAATAATTACTCTACGCCATTGAAATCAAACAACTTAACCAATAATTAGCGTACCACATTCAAATCGAACTACCTGAAAAATAAACACCCCACCCTTATCAAATCAAGAAGTCTCTTTCATATCCACCCCTTCCCATTCAAACCAAGCAAACCGACCCAATAAGCACCCGAAACTATTCAAATGAAACAACCTGACCCATAACAACCCCTCCAAATTCAAACCAAACAACGTGACCCATATCCATCCAGCCCATTCAACTCAAACAACCTGATCCATAACCACCTCACCACATTCAAATCAAGTAACTTTGACCCTTAACCACCTCAAAACATTCAATGAAAACAAATTGAAGCAAAAGCATCTTACCCCACTGAAATCTAACAACCTGACTTTTTATCACCCCACCCCATTCAATTCAACTAACCGGATCCCTAAGCAAACCAGCCCATTCAAATCAATCGTCTAAGCACATAAACTCCCCACCCAAGTCAAATCAAACGTCCTGACGAAAAACCAGCCCATCCCATTTATTTCAAATCACCAAACTGACCCATAACAACTCCATGATATTCAGATCAAACAATCTGACCCGTAACCACTCCAGCAAATTCAAAACAATAAAATGTGACCCATAACCAGTCCACCACATTCAGCTGAAAAACATGACCCAGAACCACCCCAAGGCATTCACATCAAACAATGAGTCTCATTACCGCCCCACCTCAGTCAAAACAATCTGATCCATGACCACACAACACGTTGAAACCAAATAACCTGAACGATAACCACCCCACCCCATTCAAACCAAACAACATGATCAAGAATCACCACACCACATTCAAATCAAAAACCTGAACAATATCCACCCCATTCGGCTCAAATCAAACAACCTAACCCTAACCTCCTCACCCCATTCAAGCAAAACAACCTGACCCATAACAACCGCAACACATTCAAATCTAACAACGTGACCCATATCCACACCATCACATTCAAATAAAACAACTTGACCCATAACCACCCCACCCGATTCAAACCAAACAACCTGATCCAGAACCACCACACGACATTCAAGTCAAAAACCTATCCATATCCAACCCATCCGACTCAAATCAAACAATCTAACCCATAACCACCTCACCCCATTCAAGCCAAACAGACTGACCCATAACCACTCCAACCCATTCAAACAAAACAACCTGACCCATAACAACCCCACCACATTGAAATCTAACAACCCGACCCATATCCACACAATGACGTTCAAATCAAACAACCTGACCATAACCACCCCACCCACTAAAATCCCAAAACCTAAACTAAAACCACCCCACAGCATTGACATCAAACAATCTGACCATAAATTCCCTACCCCATTCAAAGCAAACAACCTGACCCATATGCGCCACAAGCAATTCAAATCGAGCAATCTGACCCCTAACCACCCCACCGATTCAAATAAAACATGCTGAGCCATAATCACCCCACTCCATTCAAGTCAAACAGCCTGATCTTCAACCAAAGCACCCCATTCATATCAGACAACCTGATTAATATCCAAAATACACAGTTCAAATCAAACAACCTGATCCATAGCCACTCCACCACATTCAATTCAAACATCCTGCCCCATTACCACCCCACGACATTCAAAACAAATAATCTAAACTTGAAACAACCCAATCCCTTCAAATGAAGCAAACTGAGCCAGAGCTACCACACTCCATTCAAATCAAACAACCTGATCCATAACGAAAACACCCCATTCAAACCAAGGAACCTGACCCGTATCCAACACAGCACGTTCAACTCAAACAACCAGACCCTTAATAACCCAACCCTCTTCAAATCATACAACCTGTTCCTTAACCACCCCACCATTTTAAAATGAAAGAAACTGTCCATAACCACCCTACCCCAGTCAAATCAAACATCTTGTCCCATAAAAACCCCACCGCATTCAAATCAGACATTCTGAACCATATCCATCCCACCACTTTCAAATCAAAAACCTGACCCATAACCACGCAACCGAATTCCAATCAAACAACCTGACCCACAACGAACCCATCCCATTCAAATATAATAACCTGATGCCTCACAGTACCAGCCCATTCAAATCAAATAAATCTAACTCTTAACCACACCAAAACATTCAAATTAAACAGACTCACTCCATTCAGATCAAGCAACCTGACCAATAATAACCCCACCCCATTTATATCAAAAAACATGGAAAATAACCACAGCAATCCTATCAAATCAAACAATCTCTCCCATATCCACCCCACCCCATTCAAATCAAACAAACTGACCGATAGTTACCCCAAACCATTCAAATCAATGATCTTAACACAAAACCACCCAACCACAATCAAATGAAACAACATGACCCAGAACCACCCTACTCCAATCAAATCAAACAACTTGATCAAAAACAAATAAACCCGTTCAATTCAAACTACCTGATCCATAGCCCCCTCACCCCATTCAAATCAAACATCCTGCCGCATTAACAACCAACGAAATTCAAATCAAAGAAACCAATCTTTAACCAACCCAAGCCATTCAAATGATTCAATCTGCACCATAAATACCACACCCCATTCAAATGAAACAACCTGACCCGTAAGCAACACTCCCAGTTCAAAGCAAGCAGGCTGGCTTTTAACCACTCAACACCGTTCAAATCAAACAACCTGACACATAACAACCTCACAACTTTAAAATCAAAAATTCTGTCGACTATCATCACACCACACTCAAGTCATACAACCAGATGCCCCAGCGAGTTCAAATCAAACATTCTGAACCATATACACCCCAACAAATTCAAATCAAAGCTCCTGCCACATTACCACCCCACGACATTCAAATCAAATGATCTGACGCTGAACAACCCCAAAACATTCAAATCAAAAAGCCTTACCATAACCACCCGAACCCATTCAAATCAAACAACCTGACCCATAACCACGCCACCCGATTCAATTAAAACAACCTGACACATAACCACCCCACCCCATTCAAATCAAACAACCTGACCCATAAACACCCCACCCCATTCAAATCAAACAACCTGACCCATAAACACCCCACCCCATTCAAACCAAACAATCTGACCCATAACCACCCCACCCGATACAATTCAAACAACATGACACATAACCACCCCAACCCATTCAAATCAAAAAAATCTAACTCATATCCAACTCAAAACATTCAAAGTAAACAATCAGGCACATAACCACCCCACCCCATTCTAATTAATGATCCTAACACATAAACGCCACAACCAATTCATATCAAACAACCTGACCAATATCTACCTCACCCCATTCATATTAAGCAACCTGACCATAACAAGCCCATCCCTTTCAAATCAAACAAACTGACCAAAAACTACCCCAACTTATTCACTTCAAACGATATGGCCCATAAACTCACCAACCCATTGAAATCAAACAATCTGTCCCAAAACCATGCCAGAACATTCAAATAAAGCAACCTGACCCATAGCTACCCCAGACCTTTCAAACCAAACAAACTGAACAATAGCTACCCAATCGCATTCAAATCAAACCACCTGACCCATAACCAGCCCTTCAGATTCAAATCAATAACCTGACACATAACCACCCAGCAAATACAAATCGAAAAACTCTAACCCATAACCAGCCCACCACATTCAACTTAAGAAAAATGTGACCCATAACAAACCCACGGCATTCACATCAAACAACCTGACAAATAACCACCCCAAAACATTCAAATCAAACACTCTGTTCCATAACCACAGAAGCACCCTCAAAACAAAAGTCTGACCCGTAAGCACCCCACCCCATTCAAATCAAACAACCTGACCCATAACCACTCTCCTAATTCAGTCTGACAGTTTAGCCCCTGACTCTCATATAACCTCTCACTTCAGGTTTCCCACTCTGTTCAATTGACCCGATTGGACCTCTGTCCATTGATCCATTGTCACCCTGATTCCCCCTGACCCTCTGCCTATCCCCTGACCATTCACCTAACCATTGGCAATCGGCCGAACCACTGACCTCTGCCTAACCCCTGACCCTCCACCTAACCATTGGCCATCTGCCAAACCCCTGACCCTCTGTCTAACCCCTCACCCTCTGCCGAATCCCTGAAACTCCGCGTAAATAATGACATTAATTCTAAACCCTGACACTTTGCCTAAACCCGACCCTCTGTCCAACTCTGACCCATCCTGTCCCGTAACCCTCATATAACCTGTGACCTCTAAGCTGGCCTTGGTTGTCCTGAAACAGTGTGACCGCTGCTACCTCGAACCTGCATCTCAACTTGTTTCCCACGTCCCTCGGGCTCACCCCTCACCCTCTACTCAGCCTTTCTGCTCCGATTCACACAATAGCCTTAGACATTCAGCTTATCTCTACCCCGGTCAATCCCATCACCAACACAACCTGAGCCCCACCCTTTACTACCCCGACCCCTGACAATGTGGAAAGTGTGTGTGGGGAGGGGAATCCGAAGTTAGATTGAGATGAGGAAGATGTGAGGATTCTCGATTGTATCCTAAACAGCAGAATTCCCTGGATATGGTGAACCGCCTCGTCCCCTGTTCGATATCCTATGGATTCTCTGTGAATCTGATTTACTCCATTCCGGCTGGTTCAGCTCCTATAGGCTGCACCAGTTTAATGAGGACGGTTAATGTTACAGACACTGAGCCGCTAACTCACAGCAGAGGGGTCAGTTTATCATTGTTCCACCAGCCTGGCAGCTGAAGGATCAACTGACTGGTGATGGATGAACTTAGAGATGATCGGTCAGTTTATTGGGACTGATTCAGGTTCTGGGTGCTGAGTGAACTTTTTGTCTCTGAGGTGCTCTGTCACCATATTAGTGTTTTATTGTCTCTCTGCATCTGTAAGTGTCTCTGCCAGTGAAGACCACATCTGTAATTCACCCCATCACTGCCTTTGAATATTGGGAATTGTTTTCTGAGATTTGGGGATATAATTTTCACACCCAGTTAAACATAAGTTGTGAGTTGTGGAAAATAATAAGGGAGTGTTGACCAGGGTGAAGCTAATCCCTTTGCTCAGGTAATTAGCATCAGTCCCCCTGGGTACAGACTCACACTGTAAACAGAAGGGTTCTCAGTGATATTAATGGGGAAAAACATTCCAAAGTGTCATTGCACACAGTCAGTGTGAACATCAGCACCGGCTCTCACAAAGACCAGGAGCTCCGCAGAGAGGCTCACAATGCACTCGGATTATTCACTGGATCTGAGGATTGAATTGTTCCTCTATGAGCTTCAAGAAATTTACTATCCAGTGCTCGCAGCTCTTGCAGTTCCTGGTAAGTCTCTGCACCCAGCATTGTTTCTGTCAGACAGGGATTATTTTATTCGTGTTCCTGTCATTGAGTGTCTCCTCTCTTCACTGTTACTGTTGTTGCTGGTACGACGCTGTATCCTGTAATTATTCAAGCAGCTAACATTCGCTCCATAATCTTACAACTATTTAGGTCTCTGCCCACAGCATTATTTTATTCTCCTGTGCTGCAAATAGGCATTGCCTGCTACTTGTGTGCTGCCAATATTGTTGCCGCTGATCAGCATCAGCCTGAATGTTGCCTGTGTGGTGCTCTGTGTGGAGACATTCCACTTCAGTTTTCCAGGAGTGACGAATAGTGCTGTGCAAGTTATAATGATCAGTGAAGAACCCGTCGCCTGTCCTTATGATGAAGGAGAATTCATTGCTGCAGCAGTTGAAGATGGCTGGGAGTTGGTCACCAGCCGGAGGACGTTTTGGAGCTCATCTACCTAGCCTCAAACAACCTAAAGCACTTTCCTATCACCAGACTGCTGGTCAACACAGGGTTAAACGAGAATGTAAGTCAAGGTCTGGCACCAAATCATTTATGTTCAACTGAGCATGTTCCCCTATTGGGCCCATGGCTGTAATGAGGGCTGCCAACCAGTGGCCTTAGCTGAACACAGAGTGATCCTCGGTGCACAGGTTAGACTGTGTAAGTGGCGCCTGCTTTCACTGCCTGTCACACCTTCCATCACATTGTTGATGACTGAGAGCGATCCCGCTTTTCCCTTCTATGTGTATCTGTGTTATCATCGAATCCGATACTGAGTCATCTTCCAATTCGTTATTCTATCGAGTTTATGTTTTTGTATGTTATTCCCGGGTGTAACATCCATGCAGTTCTGACTGACGCTGTCAGAGACTGTTCTGTCTGGATCACTGTCACTTTTACATTCGATCGATTTGTGGCTATTGGTTGCAGTAAGTTGAGAGCAAAATATTGCACCACAAAAACTGCATCTGTGGTTCTGGGAACAGTCAGTTTGTTGGGGTGTTTGAAGAATGTGTCCTGGAATTTTATCTAAACGGCTCAGTATTGGAGCAGGAATTTCCCCGGGTTTTGTTTTGTGACATTGGATGTTCAGAATTCACGGACATGGGCAACAATCGAGTTGCTTCATTACATTGTAACGCCGGGTGTCCCAGTTTTCCTGACTCTAGTGCTCAATGCTTTAACGGCCAGGATCATTTTAGTGAGCATCGGAGCCCACAGGAGACTCCGGGCTCAGAGCAGTGGGGAGAGTCCCAGAAACACACAGATGGAGAGTAGAATGAAATCCATCATTTTACTGTTTATTACCTCAGGAAATTTCATCCTGTTATGGGCTGTAGTGACGATTTTTTTCCCTATGTTGGCTAATGATAAGTTTGATCTATACTAACGTAAGGCAACCTCTTTATATGCGGGAAATAGGCTTCATGCTGCAGCTCCTTAGCTGCTGTACAAACACTAGTTTGTATGCAGTGACCCAGACTAAGTTCAGAGTGCAGCTCAAGGTTGCGCTGAAATTACCCTTTACTCCGATTATAAAACTGATTCAATGCTGAGCTGAATTGAATGATTTCACAACAGGAACACGCTCACTCCTCATGCTCTGCCCGATCCAACTCTTCACAGCAGGTCCAGTCATAGTGATTAATTATAAATCTCTGTGACACAGGTTGAGCCATCCTCAGCCAATGTCAGAGATATACTGTGAACTGGGAAAAGACTCAGGCTAACATATAGATTAGATATTGGGCTTTGGGAAAGTCTATACTGGGATTATTCTACCTGGAGCCCCTGTTTGGAAAACACATATATCGGCATCTCACACAAAGCAGCATGTGACTGCACCCCATACCAATCAGAAAGTGGCTCGCCTCACACCCAGCACAAAGTCTCCCTCCACAGCAAAACTCAAAGTGATTCCTTTGGAGCCAACACCCAAGAAGAAGCTGGACCTCCACTTCCGAGCTCAATAATTCAAATCAAATTAATTCCCTCCTGTCAGGCTGATCATGTCCAATAGAAAACTCAGCAGTGATGTTATTCACTGTCAACGTGTCATCAATGTGTTTTCAGACATCAATATCACATCACATGGGCTATAAAAGGCTTCCATCCAATTCGACAATGACTGCCTCAGCCTGGACTGGCATGTTTTGTTAGCGTTTTTGTGTCTTTGGTGCGTTTGGTCAAGGAATGAAATTAAAAATGGTCAAAACCTCTTTCAAACCCGTTTCACCATCTTGGGATTAAAGTGATGCAACCCTACCCTCTGCTGGCCGTTCACCGCCACTACAGGCGGTGCTGTTTGCCAGTCTCAGAGAAGTTGAGTTACGAGATGGCAGCATCTGGAAACAGACTGAAGAAGTCTGAATATTGAACAATACTGTAAGGGAATGAAGTTTGCAGCAGAGTGCACAGTTCATTCGGGTGGCGCATTCACTCTTTTACCACCTGACCCTGTAGAATTACTCTCTCCTCATTCCCCATTGGAGATATTGTTTGGAGATGATATTTGGGGATCATTTCAGACTGGTATGTACACATTTTATTCAGTTATCTGGATTGCTCCAGTTCTCAATGGGACTAGATAAACATTGCTGTATTCTGTAAATCCTCTGCAATTAATTGTCAATGTTTAAACCGACACCTTGGATTGTGATAAAGAGTTTTAAGAATATTTTTCCAAGATAATTTTCTTGGCTTCTCACACAGATTCATTGTCCTAGAAAAAAACATACATTGGAAACACAAAAGATAAATGGGAGATAATTTATTTTCACATCTTTGCAGCCTCCATTCACATGGTGTCCGTGCTGGCTTAGATATGAACAGCTCAGCTATCTATTCCCAATATGCAGTTCTTGGTCTGCACTCCTGTCGGACACAGTATTAGAGAGAGAGGCCAGCTGATTTCGAGTCCAAATGCTCTAACTCCACTCATGCCCTTTATTTACCCCGCCAGCCACAAACATCAAAAAAGCTCCAACAGAATTGTCAAGGAAAGGTTTCCTTTCATAAATCGGTGCTGATGTTTGACAAAGTGGTGGCTCTTCTCCAATGCACAATAGACACACAGAGGCTGAAAGATATCTCATTTATTTCTGGAAGCTGTTAACAACAACAGGGCACAGGGTGTGTAAAGTCAATGTATTCCAAACGTGAAATGTATTGCTGCTTTACAATGCCAAACACACAAAAACCCTCTCTCTCTCTCTCTCTCTCTCACACACACGCTGAAACAGATACACGCAGTCACGTGCAGAAACGGACACGGACACACTCACCCAAATTCATACACATACACTCAGTCTTACACACACAAACACACACACCAACTCACACACACAGATACACAACAGTCACACACATGTAAGGACACAATATACAGTGGCACAGACAGAGAGCACAGATGGTTAATGTCAATATCAGTCTAGTCAGTGGTTTATTAGAGGAATAACACAAGCAAAGTTGAAACTCTTTGCAGATTTTATTCTTACATGTGTTGCTGCTTTAAAATACCAAATTCTCACTCACACCTCCATACACCTATCATCATCCATCCACACATAAACTCTCAAAGAGAAAAACAATCACACACATTCTTTCACAGCCACACATTCACTCACAGATACAAAGACAGGCAGGGGGCAGCGAAAGTTAGTGTCAATCTCAATTTCGTCAAACAGATAGTGTATTAGAAGAATAACACAAGCAGAGTTGAAACTCCCTGTGCTTTCTTTTACTCTGAAATGAGAAAATAAAAATTAATGAACAACCTCAATTTTGAAAATCACCAAAAAATTCAACTACATCCTCAACTTAGAAAAACACTAAAAGCCTCTACAATAGCAACATGGAAAACTCCAACAAATTAAACAATGCTGAAGAACAACAAATTCAGCAACAACATCAACATTGAAAAACACCAACAAATTGAACAACTACATGAACATTGAAAAACAAAATTAAATTCAATAAAAACTCCAACCATTGAAAATCATCAACAAAGTCAACAACAACCTCAAGATTGAATAAAAACAACAAGGTCAACAAAACCTCAACATTGAAAAACACCAACAAATTAAGCAACAACATCAAGATTGATGAACACCAACAATTTACACATCTACAAAATTGAATAGGTAAACTTTTTCAACAAGAAACTCAACATTGAAAAACGAAGAATTTCAACCACCAACTCAACTTCGAATCCCCACAAATAATTCAACACAGACATCAATATTGAAAAACGCCAACAAATTCAAAACAACCCCAACATTGAAAAACACCAACAAATTCAACAATAACCTCAACATTGAAAAAATCAACAAGTTCAACCACAAATTCAAGATTTAAAAAACACAACGAACACAACAAATTCGACTCAGAAAAACAATAACATATTCAACAATCTCAACATTGAAAACACCAAAGAACACCACAACAAATTCAACTCTGAAAAACAATAACATATTCAACAATCTCAACATTGAAAACACCAAAAACTTCAATATTGAAAAAACAGCAATTTAAACAAGCTGAACATTGAAAAAAGCAACAATTTCCACAACAAAACCAACGTGGAATCACGACAGGAAATTCAACAAGAACATCAACTTTGAAAATCACCAACAAATTCAACAAAAACTTCAAAGTTCAAAAACACCAGCAAATTAACAAACAACTTCAAAGTTCAACAAACGCCAACAGTTTAAACAATCTCAACATTGAAAACAAAACGGTTTTCAACAAGAAACTCAACATTGAAAAAAAAGAACTTCAACAACAAACTCAACTCGGAATAACCCCAGCAAATTCAACAACATCATGAACATTGATTGCACCAACAAAAGCAACAAAAACATTACCTTGAAAATCACTGGCAAATTGAGCTACAAACTCAACATTGAAAATCACCGACGTATTCAAGTACAACATCAACTTTGAAAAACACCATCTAATTCAACAACATCAACATTGAAAAACAGCAGCAAGTTCAGGAACAACATCAACATTGAAAAGGACCAGCAAATTCAACTGCAACCTCAACCTCGAAAAACACCAGCAAATTCAACTGCAACCTCAACATTGAAAAAACACCAGCAAATTCAACAAAATACCTTACGTAGAAAATCACCAAAAAATTCAACTACATCCGCAACTTTGAAATTCACCAACAAATTTAGCAACAAACTCAACTTTCAAAAAAAAAACATTCTAAACAACCTCAACTTTGAAAACACCAACGTTTTCAACAAGAAACTCAACATTAAAAAAAACAATGTCAACAACAAATTCAACGTGGAATAACCACAACAAATTCAACAACATCATCAACATTGAAAACACCAACACAATCCAAAAAAAACCTTGCCTTGAAAATCACCGGCAAATTCAACTACAACCTCAATTTTGAAATAACACCAAGAAATTCAGTAACATCAACAAAGAAAAACACCAACAAGTTCAACAACATCAACATTGAAAACCAGCAACAAATTCTACAAAAAACTTACATTGAAAATCCCCGGGCAATTCAGCTACAAACACAACCTTGAAAATCACCAACAGATTCAACAACATCAACATTGACAAATGGCAACAATTTCAAGAACAACCACAACATTGAAAATAACCAATGAATTCAACAATAAACTCAACTTTGAAAAATACCAACAAGTTCAACAAAATAAACATTTGAAACACCAACAAATTCAACAACAACATCAACATTGAAAATCCAGAACAAATTCAACAACAGCCTCAACATTGATTAACAAGAAATTCAACAAGCTCAACATTGAAAACAACAACAAATTCAATAACATCAACGTTCAAAAACACCAACAGCTGAAACCACTTCAAAATTGAAAAACCAACTTTTTCAAAAGAGCCTCAAGATTGAAAAAGCCAACAATTTCAAGCAGAAAATGAAAGAGGATTGACCCCAACAATTTCAACAACAACCACAAAATTGAAAAACGCCAACAAATAAAACAACAACCACAGTGAAAAATGCCAACAAATTCAGCAACAGCCTCAACATTTAAAATCACCAACACATTTAAACACAATCTCAATATTGAAAAACTCCAACAAATTCAACCAACTCAACATGAAAAACACCAAAAAATCCAACAACAACCTCAACATTTAAAAACACCAACAAATACAACAACAACATCAACACTGAAAACAAACTGCAAATATAACAACGACATCAACATTGAAAAATATCAACAAATTTAACAACAACCTCAACGTTTAAAATTCTCAAAAACTTCAACAACAACCGTACGATTCGAAAATACCAACAAATTCAACAACAATCTCAATATTTACTAACACCAAATAATTCATCAACAATTTCAACATTGAATAAAATCAACAAATTTACTAACAACAGCAAAATTGAAAACACCATCAATTTCATCGACAACAAGTACGTTGAAAAGCACCAACAAGTTCAACAACATCCTTAAATTTGAATAACACCAACAAATTGAACAATAATACGAGCTTCAAAAAAATAGTAGCAAATTCATCAACTTCAAGATAAGTGAAACAAATTCAACAACAACCTCAACATTGAAGAACATCATCAAATTCAAAAACATCCACATTGAAAAACAGCCACAAGTTCAGGAACAACATTAACATTGAGAAACATAAGCAATTTCAACAAAAAACCTTATATTGAAAATCACCGGCAAAGCTCAACTATAACCTCAACTTTCGAAAACAGCAGCAAATTCAACAACATCAACATTGAAAATAACCAACAAGTTCAACAACAGCCTCAACTTTGAAAAATACTATTTCAACAAAATAAACATTGAACACACCAACAAATTCAGCAACAACATCAACATTCATTAACAACAACTAATTGAACAAACTCAACTTTGAAAACACCAACTAATTCAATAACAACACCAACTTTCAAAAGCACCAGCAAATTAAACGAGCTGAACATTGAAAACATCAAATTTTCAACAAGAAACTCAACATTGAAAAATCCAATAATTTCGACCACAAACTCAAAGTTTAAAAAGCCCAAAAAATTCCAACACCAACCGCAAAATTCTAAAACACCAACAAATAAAACAACAACATCAAAATTGAAAAACACCAACTAATTCAACAACAACCATTAGATTCAGAAACAGCAACACATTCAACAACAAGCTGAACATTTACTAACATCAAATAATTCAATAACAATCTCAACCTTAAACAAAATTAACAAATTTAACAACAACCTCCACATGGATAAACAACAACAAATTCAACAACAGTCTAAATATTCAAAAACAGCATCAGCTTAAAGAATATAATTACATTTGAATAACACAAACAATCCAACAACATCCTCAAAATTGAACAATATCGACAAATTCAAGAGCAACCTAAACTTTGAAAAAATCAACAAATCAAACAACCTGAAAATTGACAGAGACAAACACATTCAACAACGACATGAGCTTTGAAAAATACCAGCAAATTCAACAACATCAACGTAAAAAAATTCAACAATAAAATCAATGTTGAGAAACGCCATCTAAATCAAGAACAATCTCAACATTGAATAATACCATTTAAATCAACAACAACCTCAACTTTGCATAACCACAACAAATTCAACAACAACCTCAACATTGAATAAAACCATCTAAATCAACAACAACCTCAACACTGAATAAAATCATCCTCTTCAACAACATCAACATTGAAAAGCATCAGCAAAAAACTTGACATCGAAAATCACCAACAAATTCAACTGCATCTGCAACTTTGAAATTTACCAAAAAATTAATCAACAACCTCAGCTTTCAAAAACACATACAATTTAAACAAACTCAACTTTCAAAACAACATGTTTTTCATCAAGAACCTCAACATTGAAAAGAAAACAATTTCAACAACAAAGTCAACCACAACAAATTGAACAACAGTTTTCAACAATGAAAACACAAATAAATTCAACAAAATCCATGCATTGAAAATCACCGGCAAAGCTCAACTACAACCTTAACTTTGAAAACCACCAGCAAATTCAACAATAAGTTTACTGTGAAATTCACCAGCAAATTCAGCGACAACCACAACCTTGAAAAACACCAATGAATTCAACAAGATCAACAGTAACAAACAGCAACAAATTCAAGAACAATCTCAACTTTGGGAAACTATCACAGCTGTTCATAAGAAGGACAGCCGGGAGGGGTCGTCTACAGAGGCCATATGGGTGGAGCTGATGAACTGGAAATGTGTGACCACACTAATAGGGATGAATTATAGACTGCCAAAATGTCATGGAGAATTGGAGGAGCACAATTGTAGAGAGACAGAGCAGGACGAAGTAAGAAACAGAAAGTTGTGATGGTAGGGGATTTTAACTTTCCACACATTGACTGTGACTCCCATACTGTAACAGGGCTGGATGGCTTGGGGTTTTCCAAATATGTTCAAGAAAGTTTTCTCAATCAATATATAGAAGTACCAATACTTGATATCCTTTTAAGGAACCAGACAGGTCAGGTGACAGAAGTATCTGTAGGCCAGTGACCTGAATGTCATTAGTTTTAAGCTAATTATCGATAAGGTAGGTCTGGTCCACGAGTTGAGATTCTAAATTGGAGAAAGGCTAATTTTGTGGAAATGACAAAGGATCTAGGAAGAATGGTTTGGCATAAGATTTTTTTCTGGCAAGGATGTGTTCAGGAAGTGGAAGGCATTCAAAGGCGAAATCTTGAGAGTGCAGAGTTTGCATGTTCCTTTTGGATTTAAAGGCAAAGTTAAGAGACTTAGCGAACATTGGTTTTCAATGGATATTGGCGATCTGGTTAAGAAGAACAGAGAGGTCATTAGCAGGTACAGGTAACAACGGGCAAATGAGGTACTTTTAGAGTAAAGAAAATGTAAGAAAATACTTAGAAAATAAATCAGGAAGGCAAAGAAAACTCATGAGGTTGCTTTGGTAGATAATGTGAACGTAAGCCTGAATATTTCTACAAGAATATTAAGAATAAAAGGATAGCAAGGGACACAATTTATCCCCTTGAAGATCAGAGTGGTCGTCTATGTGTGGAGCCTCACGAGATGGGGGAGATCTTAAAAAGTTTTTTGAATCAGTATTTACTCAGGAAACTGGCATATTGTATAAGGAAGGAAGCATTAGTTTCATGGAACATATAGAGATTAAAGAGGAGGAGGTGCTTGCTGCCTTATAACGAATAAAGGTAGATGAAGTCCCCCGGATCTGACATCATATACCCTCGGACCTTGAGGGAGACTAGTGTAGAAATTGCAGGGCCCCTGGAAGAAATATTTAAAATGTCCTTAGCCATGGGTGAGGTGCCGGATGATTTTAGGGTAGCTCATGTTGTTCCGTTGTTTAAAAAAGGCTCCAAAATTAAACCAGGTAATTACAAGTCAGTGAGCCAAACGTCAGTAGAAGGAAGATTATTGGATGGTGTTCAGAGAGATCGGATATATAATTATTAGGACAGACAAGGGCTGATTAAGGATAGTCAGCATGGCTTTATGCATGCCAGTTCGTGTTTAATGAACATTGTCGAATTTTTCGAGGACGTTACCGAGAGAGTAGATGAAGGAAAGGCTGTGGATGTTGTCTACATGGCCTTTCATAAGGCCTTTGACAAGGTCCCCCATGGGAGGTTAGTTCAGAAATTTCAGACACTTGGTATCCATGGAGAGGTTGTAAACTGGATGCAAAATTGGCTGTGTGGGAGAAGACAGAGAGTGGTAGTGGATGATTGCTTCTCGGAATGGAGATACGTGACTAGTGGTGTGCCTCAGGGATCTGTGCTTGACCATTGTTGCTTCGTGTCTATACCAATGATTTAGATGATAATGTGGTGAATTGGATCAGCAAGGGTGCTGATGGCACTAAGATTGGAGGCGATTTGGACAGCGGGGAAGGTTTCCAAAGCTTGCAGAGAGATCTGGACCAACTGGAAAAATGGGCCAGAAAATGGCAGATGGAATTTAATGCGGAAAAGTGTGAGGTGTTACATTTTGGAAGGACAAACCAAGGTAGGACATACACAGTAAATGGTAGGGCACTGAGGAGTGCGGAAGAACAGAGGGGTCTGTGAGTTCAGATACATAGTTCCCTAAAAGTGGGGTCACAGGTAGATAAGCTTGTAAATAAAGCTTTTGGCATACTGGTCTTCATAAATCAAAGAATTGAGTATAGGAGTTGGGATGTTATAGTGATGTTATATAAGACATTGGTGGGGCCAACTTTGGAGTATTGTGGGCATTTCGGGACGCCATCTACAAGAATGATATCAGTAATATTGAGCGGATGCAGAGAAGATTTACTAGGATGTTGCTGCGTCTTAAGGAGTTGAGTTACTGGAAAGATTAAACGGTTTAGGACTTTATTCCTAACAGATAAGAAGAATGAGGGGAGATAGGTTAGAAGTTAACAAGATTATGAGAGGTATAGACAGAGTAAATGCGAAAAGGCTCTTTCCATTTAGATTAGAATTAACCACGAGAGGACATGGCTTTAGAATGAAAGTGGAAAGTTTTAGGGCGTACATTAGGTGGAACTTTTTCACTCAGAGAGTGGTGAGTGTGTCGAACGAGCTGCCATCTGACTTGGTAAATGTGGGCTCACTCTTAAGTTTAAGAATAAATTAGATAGATACATGGATGGGAGAAGTCTGGAGGGTTGTACACTAGGTGAAGGTCAATGGGACTAGAGGAATAATATTGTGGCACGGTGTAGTAGGGCCGAATGGCCTATTTTCTGCGCTGTCGTGTTCTGTGGCTCTAACTTTGAAAATACCAAAAAGTTCAACAAAATAACCATTGAAAACAAGAAAACATTCAACAACAGCCTCAACATTGATTAACAACCACAAATTCAACAACATCAACATTGATAAACAAAAACAACTTCAACAACGAAATCAACATTGAAATTCGCCAGCAAATTCAACAATAAACCTCAACATTGAAAATGTGAAGCAAATTCAACAACAACCTCAACTTTGTAAAATGCCAACAGTCACCACCCTCAATATTCAAAAACACCAACAAATTCAATCAAACTCAACATTTAAAAACATCAAATTCTACAGCAACCTCAACCTTGAAATACAACACCAAATTCAAACACAACCTGAACATTGAAAAGCATCAACAAATTCAAAAACAACCTCAACACTTTAAAACACCTACAGATTCAACAATATCTTCAACATTCAAAAACATCAACGTATTCAAGAACAACCTCAGCTTTAAAAAACAACAGCAAATTCAGCAACCTCAACATTGGACATCACCAAAAATTTCAGCAGTAACCTCAGCTGTGGAAAAAAAAACTGCTAATTCAACAACATCCTCAACATTAAAAATCACCAACAAAATAAAGAAAATCAACATTGTAAAACATAAACATGTTCAATAGCAACATCAAGATTGAAAATCACCAACAAATTTACCAACAAGTTTAACTTTCAAATATAACAGCAAAGTCTAAAAGAATGAAAACCACCAATAATTTCAACAAGAACCTCAAAATTGCAAAAATTCAAATATTTAATTAACAAACATAACATTGCAAAACAGCAACACATTCAATAAGAAGATTAGCATTGAAAAACACAAAGAAATTCAACAACTGCAACATTGAACATCACCAAGAAATTCCACAACAACTTCAACATTGTAGAACAGCACACATTCAGCATTTAACTGAAATGTGTAAAAACTTTGAAAAAAATCATCAACAACTTCAACATTGAAAATCAGCAACAATCTCAACATTGAAACTCATCGACAACTGAAACTGTGTCAACATTGCATAACCCCAACAAATTCAGCAACGTCCTCAGCTTTGATAAAAATACAACAAATTGAACCACAACTTCAACATTAATAAGCACCAATTAATTCAATGACGCCAACATGTCGACTAATTCAACAACAAGCTCAACATTGAAAAAGAGAAACAAATTCAGAAACAGACTCAACACCGAGAACAACAATGACAAATTCAACAACGTCAGCTTTGATCATCACCAACATATTCAACAATAACCTGAATGTTGTAGAACACTGACAAATTTACAACTACTTCAACGTTGAAAATTACCAACATATTCCACAGCAGCAATAGCATTGAAAAGCTCAGCAACATAACAACAAATTCAAATTTGAAAAACAGAAGCAAAGCTAAAATGATTGGAAAACACCATCAAATTAGTAGAGAGTGACAATTTAGAACCATCTACACATTCAACAATTGTTTTTTTAAAAGTTGAGGTTCCGTTTGAAGATGTTTGCCCTTTTAGTTGATGACGTTTTGTTGAACCTGGTGTTTTTCAGCACTGTTGTTGAATTTCTAGATGTTTTCCAATCTTGACGTGAATTTGTAAGTATTTTTCAATGGCGAGGTTGCTCTTCAACATGCTTATGCTTTTCACTGTTAAGCTTGTTGAACTTGTTAATGCTTTTCATTGATGAAGTTGTTGATTTTTTGGTATGCTGAGGTTGTTCATCGGTTTGTTGTACATTTTCTATGGCTACGTGGTTTCTGAATTTACTGGTGTATTTCAATGTTGAAGTTGTTGGTGAATTTGTTGATGTTTTACAATGTTGAGGTCGTTGCTGAATACGTTGGTGATAAAACTCTACTGCTATTGATACTGATGTCATTTCGTTAAATTGATTGTACTACTTCTTAACTAACTTCGGATGAATCATATGAACGCTGGAATTTACTATGTTTATTAAACACTAGTACAACATACAATTAACTAGCTTTGTCACAGGCATGTTTACATGCATGGCAGGGTCTCCGTGATCTCCTGCAAACACTTTGATGTTGTTCTGTAATGTTTAAGTTACTTCTCCCCACCCCACGTGTCAATTGACATCACCTCACTCTCCACTCTATTGTAATTCAACTAACATTTGCTGGGTCCTCCCTCTGATTTACCCTTTGTTAATTTTGTCTTGAGGATATTTTGTTACATCTCTCATTAATTCCATCATCATTTCATTTCGAAGTTTATTTGTGCCTTCCTTCTTTTACTTTATTTTCTGACACTCTGGCTTTCTTTCGCCGTCTTCTCCTTTATTCTCATTCTATTTATTTAATTATTTTCACCTTAAATTCCATTTCTTGCTCTCCTCCCTTTATTCGGTCAGGCACTTTTATTATCAGCTATTTTTTGGCTGTTTTAATGGAAAATATAAATCCAGACAACTATTAATCACATGTAAGCATATATTTCCCACTGCTATTCTCCCTTTATATAATCAAAAATCTATTCCATTTCATCTGCACAATTTGCATTCTGATTGCCACAATACCAGCTCCTTACTGTCTAGTTTTATTGATGAGAATTTTTTCCCTTACATATTTCACAAAGTTTACCAAAAATATGTAATTATATTCCGATTGATAGTGCCACTATTTCATCCTAAAAGGATTTATAAAACCTGTTTGAGTGATTTTACAAAGCCTAGTTTTATGGCCACTGCTTTAGGGGATTTCCCATCTACGTTGTAAGCAATGCGGCCTGTATTACTCATTAAGTATCTCACTTTAAATTAGCTCCAAAATTAGTTCGGCTGCACAATGACCTTTGCATAATTTAAACTGTCTCCGATCGTACTTTGGTCCAACGACTTGTCTCCCACATGGAAATACATTTTCCAGCAGTAATCAATTACTCGCCAAATATTTATAAGTTGAATATAAATTTGCAATCTCACGTTAACTCTTCAGTTACAGAGACAGGCTGTGAAAAATAAGGGTACAACGCACAGAAGATGACTGAAGTCAAACACATTGAACTCATGTAATCATCAGGACATAAGATACAGACGCAGCAGGACCTTTTGACATCCCAGCTTGCAGCCCCATTAAATTAATTTTGTACCTAATCATTTACTTTTATTTTCAAACACTTTCCACGAAGCCTTATATCCCAAACGCATCAGAAAGTTTGGTTAAAACATGCCCTGATTGTACCCAATGTCCGAGCAATCTCCTGCTTTCTGTGGCAGAAAGACCCAAAGCATTAAGTGTCAAAACATGTTTGCAACTTAATCATGAAAGGCTGACTCTTGTTCCCTATGTCCATGGGGTAGATTACACTAAAAACCTGCTTACATAAGCGAGCAGAATTATATCCCAGTAAGGTGAAATATAGCAAAACGAGCTCAGGGATGGAACTGGGTGAGATGGTGAGGCAGACCTGCGGCAGAATTTAAAAGCAAAAGGAATCTTTCCTCGACAGAATTGAAAGAAAGTTATCTTGCCGCGGGTACAAAAGCTGAGGTTGTCGTGTTAAATGTGTTCAGTGGGTGTCTATGGAGTTCAAAGTGACAAACTTAATCGTATGTTAGGATGTAGGCAGCGAAGCTGGGTCAGACAGATAGACAGGCAGGCAGAGACAGTGAGAGAGAGAGAGAGAGGGGTAGAGAGAGCGGGAGAGACGGGTGAAATATCTCTCAATAAAGATAATCTAAATAGTTGATAATAAAACAATAGAATGATTAAAGGAATCAGAAGGACTATATAAATGAAGTTGAGCGTCAATCACTAAGCCGAAGGGTGAAAATGAACAGCAGGAGGAAATGCAGATCAAGAAGTTAGGGAATAATTTGTAAAAAGAATGGCAAACATAAACTATGGCAGTGATTGAGAAAGGAATAAATCAAATAAACCTTCTGATATCCTACAAAACATGACAACATATGAATAAGAATAGTGACAGCGACAATATAATTCCATTAGAAATAATAAACTCTGTAAACATGGGCAAAGATATTCGATGTCTCTCTGTTTCTCCCTGTCCTTCCCTCTATACTTCTCTATCTCTCTCTGTGGCTCCTTCTCTTTCTATCTCTCTCTCTTCTCAGTCAGTATTATTACTGCATTATTACGCACATAGAAGAAAATTTGCACACGGTAGCCTAGCAAGCACACTGAACATGTTTAAGCTGAGAATATCAGATTCCAGAAAACATTTGTGTGTTTTAAATATCAGTGAATTAATGGAAGGGGACATCAAACGTGCTATCAAGCGGCACTTGATTAGAAATAACCGGCTCACTGATGCCCACTTTGCATTCCACCAGGTCAACTCGGCTCCTGAACGTGTTACAGCCTTGTTTCAAACATGGACAAAAGTGCTGACCTCCCGAGGTGTGGTGACAGTGACTGTCCTTGACCTGAACGCAACATATGACCCAGTGCGGAACCAAGGAGCCCCAGCTAAACTGGAGTCAATGAGCATCAGCGGGAAAACTCTCCACTGGTTGGGTTCATACCGATCACATAATAAGATGTTTGCAGTTGTTGGAGATCAGTCTGAGTTGCAGGAGTTACTCAGCGCAGTGTCCTGGGCCCAACCATTCTCAGCTGCTTCATCAATTACATTCGTTCCATCATATGGTAAGAAGTGGGGATGTTCTCTGATGATTGCACAATGTTCAGCACCATTAACGGCACGTCAGATGCTCAATCAGTCTATGTCCAAATGCAGTAGGACCTGGATAATATGCAGGCTTCGGCTGAGAATTGGCAAGTAACATTCACTCCACACAAGTGTAGGTCAATGGCATTCTCTAAAAAGAGAGAATCCAACCATCGCCCATTGATTTGCTATGTCATTAGCATCATTGAATGTCCCACTATCAACATCTTGGTGGTAACCATTGAACAGCAACTGAACTTAACTATCCAAGTGAAAACATTCTCTACAAAACCATGTCAGACGAAATGAACCGTGCCAAGAGCAGCTCGCCTCGAGACTCCCCAAAGCCTGTCTATCATCTACAAGGCACAAGGCAGGAGTCTGATGTAATATTCCCCACTTGCCTGGATGAGTACAGCTCTGACAACACTGAAGAATCTCGACGCTGTCCAGGACAAAGCAGCCTGATTCATTGGCACCCCATGCGCAAATGTTCACTCTCTCCACCACCGACGCACAGGAGCAGCAGTGCTGGAATCCTCGAAAGCATCGAAGACTTGGAGTAAAAGGATATGTCACTACATTTTTTAACTGCTCGCTGAAATTAGTCTGTTTCACAGCGTAATCGCAGTGTTTGTACAGCAGCTCAGGAGCTGCAGCCTGAAGCTAAATTCCTGCACATTTTGAGAGATCAAAATTTCCCTCATTTAATATCACAGTTGTCACTACTTTCACTGTAAGGAACAGAGAAAACAGTGGAATTATACATGAAGCTTGAAGGAAAATATATCAGCTTGACAGAAGGTGCTGAATATATCCACGATTTTGTTGCATCCAGCAACACACTGAAACTATTGTACCGTAAATACTAAACCAAAATGACTGTGATATGGTTGAAGACAGTAGAGCTTAAATAGGGATACATATGATACCGAAATTGCTGAACTCGATTTTAATCTTATTCTGTCATCTTTGCTCTCCTGAGCTGTTTTTTAAAAAATATTGCCATCTCGGAATAACTCAGCTTTTGGTGAAAAGGAGTAATGCAGTTAAACATGGTTTATTGAAACAATCGTCCTATATTATGAGACTTACTATTCCACCCATCCCTGCTTCCCTGTCAATCACTTTTGCACTCATTCTTCTCGTTCCTGAAACGGGTTCCAGGATCACCAGCCCCTCGTTATTTACTCTATCAAAGCCCATCATGAATTTAAATGTCTCCATTAAACCTCCCCTGAATTCATTCCACCTAATTCAAGCCCCTCATCCCTGTTGCAAATCCAGTAAAATTCCTCTGCACCCTCTCCAAGGCCCTGACATCCTTCCTGAAATGTGTTCCCTAGAAGTAGACGCGATACTTCAGCTCAGGCTTCACCAAGACTTATACATTTATACATTTTGTGTCTGACTGTCTTACTTTTGAAAACTCTGGTTCCATTTCTCAACAAAAATGTATTGTTATTTTAATAATGTTAAATGTGTGTCCTGCAATATTTAATGAATTGCTTATGTCCACCCCATCTTTTGCATTTAACAAGTCATTTATTTGCCAGATTTTCTACTTCTCAATCCTCTCTTCACAGTATTCCACCCCCTAAAAACAGGCGTACACCCCAGCTGGACCTGCTAAATGTAACATTTGAGCGGTTTGCAAGAGGAATTGGATTGAAAGAGTTAACTGAACCTATTTGTTCATTGACTGGAATGAATTCCAGTCTCCACGGATATTTCCCGCTGTTGTTAATAAGGGAGTCTCCTCAACGTGTTAGCTCACATTGACAGCAGAAGCTTCAGCTCTCTCACTTACAGTGACCTGCTGTTCAAGAGAGAGGGCAGACTATATCACAATCTGAGAGCAATAGATTGGAATGTTCCAAAAATGGATCAAAATCAGAGAACAATAGATTGAAAAGTAACAGCAATGGATCAGAATTTGAGAACAGTAGAATGGAATGTTACAGCAATGGAACAGAATCTGGGAACAATAGATTGGAATGTTACAACAATGGGTCAGAATCTGAGAACAATAGATTGGAATGTTAGGGCAATGAGCAGAAGTTTATCAACGGCGCTTTATCAACTTTCTACATATTATAAGTGGATGTCATTGGAAAGCCGGGTCTGTTGGATGCTCTACGTTATTCAGGCGGGTTACTATCCCTTCCTTGCTATTATTGGCGTCCCTGGTAAGTCTCAGCGTACATGGCTATTAATTGTATAAAACATGTTTAACTGCATTACACTCCTCCATCTAAATTTGAAGTGTTTCAAGTTTGCTATGTTTTTCAACCAGTTCAGGAATTATGAGACATCAAGATTATGACAATCATCGAGTTCTGCAATTTCAGTGCATATTTCATCTACACTGCCTTCCATTATATAACAGATATGTCAGTTTATTAGTGTATCTGCAGCAATTTCAAAATGTCACTAGAAGCAGCAACATAGTGGAACATTTCAGTGCCTTCAGCCAAACAGATTTAAAAATTTAAGCATGTTGTGTAATTCCACTGTTTTCACTGTTCCTTACAGTAAACCTATTGACGATTGTGATCTTAACTCGGAGAAATTGTGGTCTCTCCAAATGTGTCACTCGCTACCTTGTGTCCATGGCAGCAGCGGATCTACTGGTCATTATATTCGACCTGATATTGAGACACATTCCAATTGTTTATTGGGAATATTTTAATTTCCTGTGGGCCATGCGTGTGTGTAATATCCATGCTGTCTTGCTTTATGCAGTCACTGACTGCTCTGTCTGGTTCACTGTCACCTTTACCTTTGATCGGTTTGTGGCCATTTGTTGCCAGAATTTGAAAAGTAAATATTGCACTGTGAAAACGGCGACTGTGGCTCTCGGATCGGTGACTGTGCTTAGCTTCTTAAAGAATATTTTCTGGTATTTTATGCTATCAGATTTGTATATGCTGAGCAACAGACCAGGGTTTTGTTTGGTAACATTTGCAGTTCAGATATCTCCGGTCTGGATAATTATCGAATTCCTCCATCACATCCTTACCCCCTGTGTCCCATTTGTCCTGATTATGCTGCTTAATGTTCTCACCATCAGACACATTTTAATGAGCAGCAGAGCCCGCAGGAGACTCCGTGCTCACAGCAGTGGGGAAAGGCCCAGAGACACAGAGATGGAGATTCGGAGGAAATCCATCATTTTACTCTTTGTTATCTCGGCCAATTTCATTTTCTTGTGGACGATGTTAATGGTGTATTCCATATGGAGACGGATGTTTTATATGGGGGCTGATAATCTATGGATGGGTGACTATGTGCGGGAATTGGGCTTCATGCTGCAGCTCCTGAGCTGCTGCACAAACACTGGGATTTACGCCGTGACCCAGACTAAGTTCAGGGATCAGTTGAAGAATGTGCTGAAATATCCCTTTACACCAATTCTACGATGCTTTCGAGTATTTAAAGAAATGAATCACTGAGATTTTCCAATATTTTACTAATTGATTTCTCTCTTCCAGCGGGGAGATGAGCTGCTTCTGTTGTGACAGTGTGGGACGAGTCCTGTCCCCATTGTAAAATGTGGGGGGCGGGGGCGGTGGGGGGGTGGGGGGTGCAGGGACTCTCTGTGTTGTGACAAAGCGGGTTGTCACCTATCGCTCTGGTGACAGAGGGGATGTTGGAAACTCTGACTATGGTTAGAGAGCGGGGAGGGCTCTGCTGCTCTAGGGACAGTGAGGCTGGGCCTATCGCTCTGGTGACAGTGAGAGGCAGGGCCTGATGCTGTGGTGGGCAAAACTGGGCATTTCCTCTTACTCTGTTGGCAGAGGGGTGAGCAGAGAGTCTGTCTCTGTTAATTTAGTGGGGAGGACCCTATCTCTATGGGGGCAGAGCCAAGATAATACCCGACTTCCTGGTTCCTGGATCAGCCACGGCCTAATCCCATTTCTGGTGTCAGCTCTATCCCTCTAGGGACCTCACACATTGGAAACTAGATGTAAAAGCGGGCGGGGTGGGGTTATATGTCACCGTTTTCCTGCAGGAAAATAAGAACAGGAAGGGGGTAACCATGCCTGGTAGACTGGGCGAGTTTTCTGATACTACAGGTTCACAGGGGAAGTGTGAAATATATCACGCCTGTGGATATATGGGGTTCTTATAGAATTAAGTGTAACAATACATCATGTCCACACGCTTTTCGTGTTTTCAATATATTTTCTATCGATATAGAATCAGAGAGAAATTGAGAAAATTACCTTGAAGGCGTTAAAAAATAGCAAGGTTCAACACGTTGGGTTAAACTTTCCAAATGTATTGCAGAGCAATTACAGTGTACAGCAAAGTTTATTTACTTCCATTCTGATTGAGATTAGCGTCCGATTACTGTACCGAATGTACACATAGCAGTCTGAAATAATCCCCAAATACCATCTCCAGCCACTATCTCCAATGGGAAATGAAGAAGGAGTTCATGTAGAAGATAAAGTGGTGTAAGGTCGAATGTACCTGTCGATGGCACTGAGCACCTTGCTGCAAATTCCAATCCCTGACAGTATTGTTCAATATGCACTCTTTGTTCCCAGATACAGCCATGCAATAAATGAACTTCTCAGACTGGCAGAGAGCAGAGCCTGTAGTGACGGTGAGCTGCCAGCAGAGGGTGGCAATGGCTGACTTTAATCTCATACCAGCAAAACGGGTTTGAGAAGAGGCTTCGACCTTGGGAGTTGGGATTGTGGATCCAAATAAGCACTCACACTCCTTTCCTGCCTGATGCTGACCCTCACCACTCATTGAGCAGCCCATAAATGAAAGGGAGAGAAAAAGGTTTATGATGATACAGCCATTCCCAGGAATAGGGAGCGTTTTGAACCGTTCAGGTTAAGTGTTGAGGAATTTATTGAGCAAAAAAATTCAATTAATAACAATTACACACAAAGTATTAAAAGAATCAGATTTACCATCAGAGCGGATTATCAGAGACTCCAGCGTGTTCCAGTTGTAAGCTCAGTATTCAGCCACTGGAACCCTTGCAATTGGAATGGTCTTTGCATTCTGCCCCTTAATTGATGCCTTTCTAACGGAGAGATTTCCTTGTCTGATTGTCCATCAATGGAAGCCCTGCTTGCTGACCTGTGCAGTTTGACAGGTTTACCCTGCAGTGTCAATGGATCATTTCACAACATTTCTATTGATGTTTGTCAATCAAAAAGTAAAAAAAAATTCTCACTTTTTATTTCCTCAGGAATTAAATTCTCTGTCAGGAATATATCAATAAATCCACCTCTTACCAGTAACTTCAGTTAATTCAGCTGCTCCCATTACATATTCTTCCTATCACACCAGATTCAATATATGTTTATACAGCAGGTCTATCACAGCTATTGTCACACACAATTACTCTTATATCCAATACAATCGTGACTTGCGAGTCTATTTTTAAATCTACAACTCCCAGCACCCAATTATTCCCTCCTTCTACAGATACATTGATTAAAGCATGATATATTCCCAGAGGCTGACCTTCAACAAAAGACTATCTGTTGTCCCTGTGCCCGTTCTCAATGTTGACAGCTCCATGAGGGTTTAGGACCTGTACACAGTGGGTGATCTTTAATCGAACACCTTCATTAAAAAGGATATCACGTCATTCCTGGAACAGGCCGGAGCTGGAAGCGTCAGTCTGGCTTCAGCCTGACCAGAGGTTACTCATTTAAAAAAGGGACATCATCCTCCATTTAACAAAGAAAAAGCTGAAAAAACTGCCCCTTTCTCTTGCAGTGTGGATTGAATCTCATAACGGTATCAGAATCATACTTGTCTAGCTGTAGATGATCACTTTGCTGACAGATTCATTGTGTTAAAGAAGCTGAAGTTAAAGTGGAGCAGCCATCGATCGAGTTTGTAAAACACACGGAGATGGGATCACAGCTGCTCGGTGACCCTCTCCATCTCTTTCACGGTTCCGGATGGTCCACACCTGTACACTGAATGTCCTCCTGCTTCAAGCCGATTAGACTTTGATCCTTCTGGAGCTGCCGCAAACAGAAGCAATGATGGATGAATGTCACAAGCAAGGGAGGAATTGGGCAGGATGACTGGTGTGTGAGAGATGGATTGATCATGAGAAATATCTCCTTTTCCAGTTCATTCGCCAGATGGGGGTTCCAGGTGGTGGTGTTCCCATTACTTGCTGCCCTTGTCCTTCTAGATGGTAGCTGTTGATGGTTTGGAAGGTGCTAACTAAGGAGCCTTGGTGAGGACTCTTTTTTGAATGCGAACTCTGTGTTCAGTGAGGACTCTGTGTTCAGTGTGGTCTCTGCGTTCAGTGCGGGCTCTGTGTTCAGTGTGGTCTCCGTGTTCAGAGTGAGCTCTGTGTTCAGTGTTGTGCTCTGTGTTCAGTGTGGGCTCTGTGTTCAGTGTGAGCTCTGTGTTCAGTGTGGGCTCTGTGTTCAGAGTGGGCTCTGTGATCAGTGTGGGCTCTGTGATCAGTGTGGGCTTTGTATTCAGTGTGGGCTCTGTTCAGAGTGAGCTCTGTGTTCAGTGTGGTTTCTGTGTTCAGTGTGAGCTCTGTGTTCAGTGTGAGCTCTGTGTTCAGTGTTGTGCTCTGTGTTCAGTGTGGGCTCTGTGTTCAGTGTGAGCTCTGTGTTCAGTGTGGGCTCTGTGTGTTCAGTGTGGGCTCTGTGTTCATTGTGGGTTCCGTGTTCAGTATGGGCTCTGTGTTCAGTGTGGGCTCTGTGTTCAGTGTGGGCTCTGTGTTCATTGAGGGCACTGTGTTCAGTTTGGGCTCTGTGTTCAGTGTGGTTTCTGTGTTCAGTGTGGGCTCTGTGTTCAGTGTGAGCTCTGTGTTCAGTGTTGTGCTCTGTGTTCAGTGTGGGCTCTGTGTTCAGTGTGAGCTCTGTGTTCAGTGTGGGCTCTGTGTGTTCAGTGTGGGCTCTGTGT